>OX155691.1:4712826-5312826 GCA_944547425.1 Eupithecia centaureata | reverse complement strand
ATATCAGCTGCCTGTCCCCACAGCAAAATACCAGCAGAGATGCTGAGCAGAGCAAACCTGTAGTTTTTAAGTTATCCTTTATAATTAAGTTAAAGTTATTGTTTTTTTTTAAACATCAATTAATATAACACCTCATTTCTAAAGTATATCACGTAGTTATTCATGTCATTGACCTTGAACTTTGCCATGCATTTGTTTACACATTAGTTGAATAAACACAAAAACTGTTGTCTTTCCAAGAGACATTAACATTGAAAAAAAATAGGAAACATTCACAATATGGTGGACAGATAGTGGTAATTACTATCAATATACACAAGCTGGAAAGATCATGATGAGAAAAACACTTGGGTGGCAAATTTACAATGAGGACAGCTGTTAATGTGGATGGCCTTGGTAAAATTTATCAAAATTTAAATGTAGTTCCTAATAAAAAACCAAGGTTATGTTATCTTCAAGGTTTGTTGGACAACGGTTTCATTTGAGATATTATTATGAACTTGCTCAGATCTAATTGATACTATTTGATTTTGGAATAAAAGTATATAGTAATTAATTTACCATGGGTTAATTTAGACACAAAAAGAGGCCACATGTGGCCTAGTTGTGGAAACCAGTCCAGAAAAAAGGGTCCATTTAGGAAGGAAATAATGTGCTAATGTTATGTGACGGCTAGAGTGGTTATTAAAAATGTTTGATGAAAATCAGCAGAGGTATTCTACCTGGTATTGTTGTTACAGTGAATATCCATTTAAATTGAAGGAATTTCTATTCCTAGAAAAAGTATACAATTATCTTGATCAGTCTACAACTGTGGAAATTGAAAACAATATCAACTGAAAACCCCTTATTTTACTGTCACCCAACCACCCTGGTTGGGTGACAGTAAAATTAGGGGTTTGGTTGGGTGACAGTAAAATAATAGTTCTCAGGTGTTCAATTTTGTAATGTAAAATTCATAATATTATTCATTTAATTTTGTGTATGTTTATTTTTATTTTAGTTTTGTGCATAGATACCTAGTATCAGATAGCAACCTGGATTATTGATTTAAAAATCACATAGCCAAACAGCAGCATTCAAAAAGAAAAAGAAAAGTTTTGTGCATTAAAAAGATTTTATATACATAGGTACACATCATTCAGGTACATGCATCAGCTTCATTCGTAGTATATCACAAAAAGTTTGAATGTGAACTTTTGATTTTCAGGAAACGTCGCCGTTTACGGGGAAACTGGTGGTACAGTCGCGGGGAATCCCCACTAGCCGTGCAATTGTACCGGCGGGCACTCGACGTTCTCGATGAGGCAGAGGGGGGAATCACAGACCCCACCCCGAGCGGGAATATGGAGACCGCGTCTGATGCGCTCAGGGAAATGCTTGACGAGAGGCTAAGAGTGCACAATAATATGGTGGCGGCTCAGATGATGGCCGGTGCTTATGATGCTGCTCTGCTGGTAATAGAATAGTTTCTAGATAGATAGATAGACTATGCTCGGAGTTTCTCTGAAGGATTCGTAATGAATACATCCTACAGAGAACCAAAGTTATCGACATAGCTCAAAGAAATCTTTATTATAAAAATATGTTAACATCTCGCGGAGAACCGACAACCGTTGAGGTAAACGTGTTCTTGAGTGGAGACCGCGACTTGGTAAACGTAGTGTAGGACGCCCTCCGGCCAGGTGGGATGACGATCTGCGAAAGACTGCTGGCAGATGTTGGATGCGTCAAGCTGAAGACAGGGCGCTATGGCACTCGTTAGGGGAGGCCTATGTCCAGCAGTGGACTAATATGGGCTGATGATGATGAAGATGACGACATAGATAGAAAAGTATTTACAAAATATAAAAAAACGGATAATGTAAAAATTCGCGGTCTTATCGCTGAAGAGCGATATCTACTATAAAACTGTGGATGGATAAGAGCGTTGGATTGTACATGGGATCCGCAATATATTAGTTTCTATTGTGTAAGGGCGTTATTATATAATAACCTTTAATAAAAGTAAAAAAATAAAAAGTGGTTAATTGTTTCATACTCTGTTTATCGCATTATTAAGGACTAGCGACACGCTCTGGCATCGCACGGGTGCACTGTAGATACTAATTTGGTGTTGTAATGTATTATTTTGGGATAAACATAGAGTAAATGCTCCCTCCTATTCCGCGTTCGCCGCTTACTGCGAGGGTTAACGCATTATAATTACAAACCTTAAAATCGACTGGATAATCATTATTCTAGGTTTCGCCAAAAACTTACAAAGTACTCTCATCATTCAATAATGTAAGTACTTTGTATATTTTGTTCATAAAACTGATTATTTATATAACTTGAATCCAGGCCGTAACACGAGTTCTAAGCTGCCAACCAAACAACGCCAAAGCCCTGTACCGTAAATCAAAAATCCTGTCGCATTTGGGCAAGGACGCCGAGGCTTTGGAGGCCGCTCGCGCCGCCGCCGCTGTGGCCCCCGACGACATTGGGGTCAAGAAGGTATAACTAAACACCGTATTTAATCCTACTAATATTATAAACGAGGAGGACTTTGTCCAAAGAGGCACGCAGGCAGATACAAATTATTAGTACCTATTGTTAGATATAATTTTAGTTAAAAACATATGTAAACTGTCTGAATAAAAGGCTTATTTATTATAATATTATAAACGCGAAAGTTTGTAAGTATGGATGGATGTTTGTTACTCTTTCACGCAAAAATTACTGAACGGATATGGATGAATTTTGGGAGAGAGAGATTATAGTCTGCAATAACACATAGGCTATATTTTATCCTGGAATTCCCGCGATGAACGGGAATTACCGCAGGTGAAACCGCGAGGCGCAGCTACTGCAACATAAAAAGCTTGTTATATGCTTGCAAATATGCACGAAAGTGAGGCAGAATATGCGAAATTAAATGATAATTCTCATTCTTCGGCTGCGATCTAGGTGGTTGCCGGTTCGATTCCCGCCTCGAGCAAATTTTTGTAAGAATGCAGATATTTTTTTTTATCTTAAACTACCCTCTGGTTCCTGCTTTGTACGAGTGGACATGTATTTAAACAATCATACAGTCACAGAATAATGCTCCCTATTTTTTAAACAAATAAATATAATTATTTTATTATACTGCACGGGCGGTTCTCCGCCGCGGGAATCCGCTTCTGAACCGCACTAGTCACAATTTATTATGAAAGTTGTATGCTGCATACTACAAGGCGCAGTTTCTCCTCATGTTACTCAGGGATTTTGTAGTATTCTAATTGTGAAAGAATTTTTGAAATCGATCTAGTAGTTTGGAATGGCTTTGTTACATAGTAAAATACATACAAAAAATCAAATGTTTCTCTTTATAATATTAGTACTAGATAATAATTATTATTGTCTTGTGTATTAATATCACTTATCTACACACCCATAACACAAGCTTTAGTTAGCTTGATCCTAGATGATGCTATGTGAATTGTCCTGTATTATTTTTTTGAAAAATATATTTTGCTCTAGGAACTGCAACGCTGCGAATTGAAGGCTACAAGAGACAGATCAGTCGAGAGGAAGTTAGCGAAACGGATGCTGGGAGCGTCCGAGCCGCGGGGCAAAAGCTCCGTGCCCGACAAGAAACCATCCAGGACTAAGGTAATCATTAGATTTTACCTCTTAAAAAAACAAGGACCGCCAACTGTGAGTACTCTCATATCTAGAGATTTTGCCTCCTATAAAAAATGGTCCGCCAACTGCGGGTCTACTATACAGCTACGAGAGTTTTAAGGGTATAGAGAGAGAGTCTTCTAAAATCTGAATTTCAACACCCTGGGGATGGGCACCTAGACTGTCCAGAATTATTTATTATGTATTAATAAATAATAATACATAATAAATAATTCTGGACAGTCCACACAGCATCATCTAGCCCCAAGCTAAGCAGAGCTTGTGTTATGGATACTAGATGAGTGATATACTTAATACAATACATTACATAGATAGATATTTTTTTATTGTACATAGAAAACACCCAGACCAACGGAACAAATTTCTGCAGATCGTGATCAAATTTGTTCCGAGGCGGGAATCGAACCCGTAACCTCCTGCATCGCAGGCGGACCTTCGCCCACCGCGCCACATCGGTCCACTCGCCACGCCACCCATATACGCCAATGCTTTTCACCCTGGGGTGGGCGCTAGACCATTCTGGGTTGGAAACCACAAAGTACATTAAATAACTAGGTAGTGGGAACCGACCATTCGCCACCCCTCCCATATACGCCAATGCTTTTCACCCCGGGGTGGGTATGACCCTAGTATATCAGTCATCTCATCTAGTACCCATAACACAAGGTCTGCTTAACTTGGGGCTAGATGATGCTATGAGGATTGTCCGGAATATATTAAACTAGCGACCCGCCCCGGCTTTGCACGGTTTTAATATGTATAAACCTTCCTCTTGAATCACTCTATCTATTAAAAAAACCGCATCAAAATCCGTTGCGTAGTTTTAAAGATTTATGCATACATAGGGATAGAGAAAGCGACTTTGTTTTATACTATGTAGTGAAAAAACAGTTCAAGCCCTGTAACAAAAAATAACTAGCCTAGGTACTTACTAATTTAGTAACGATAATGTTATTGTTTTATTGCAGATGATTGTATGGGGATCGCTGCTGCTGAGTATACTGGTGGGTGTGGCGAGTGTGCTTGTATACAGGTACAAGATACAGCAATGATGGATTGCCAGTTGATTTGATGACTTGTAAGTATCTTACTCTTATAATAAACGGGAAAGTTTGTAAGTATGGATGGATGGATGTTTGTTACTCTTTCACGCAAAAACTACTGAACGAATATGGATGAAATTTTACACAGAGATTATAATCTGTAATAACACATAGGCCATATTTTATCCCGGAACCAAAATCCTTTTGAAAAATACTAGCTATCTTAAAACTAGTAACGGACTTTAATATTTATGCATACACATGAAAGTGTATCTCATATGAAATAGGATTACGTCAGACAGATGTGGTGAATTGTTTTATATTATGTAGTAACTTGGTGTTTCATCCCCTTTGATGATATGTTTTTAAATACTTACACTCCTACATAAACTAGAGACCCGCCCCGGCTTCTTACGTATTAACCTTCCTCTGGAATCACCCAATCTATTAAAAAAAACCGCATCAAAATCCGTTGCGTAGTTTTAAAGATTTAAGCGTTCAAATGGACATAGGGAAATAGGGACAAAAGGACAGAGAAAGCGACTTGGTTTTATACTATGTATGTAGTGATGTGAAATCCAAATTAATATTTTGTTTCAGATGATTCCAATGGTGTGGTGACTCGGGAACGGTGGACAGTAATACTTAAGGCCGCGTTATTTCTTATAGAATTATATCAATAGGCTTTTAATGAGCAGCTTTAAATCTTCAAGGTCTACCAGTGAGGTATTACCTATCTATCCACGAGTTTAACTGTCTACTTGTATGAAGATATATTTTTGTATGTAATTTATTCCGATGTGCATTTGGTATCATATTGGTGGCAGGATATTTGCATTTATCGAAAGGCTTAGCTATATATTTATATATCTTCGATTTTGATTAAAAATCCGTCTAAAGTCAGGTATCGTAAGATGTCTAATAAGATCAAATCTTGAAAAAATAGTGAGAATTAGGTTTCTGATATCTAGGTCTTCCTATTGGTTATACTTGATCAAAATATTTGTACCTGTAGAGTATTTATAGGCTTTCAAATGTATCATTGGCTTGTAATTTTTTGTATCTACTGTAAATATGTATGTTGTATTGTTATATTTTAGTGCCAAAATTTATTTTGTTACAAATTACTACCCCTCACAGGTATAAGTACAAATATTAGGCGATTTTAAAAAGAAGTTTAGACAAACAATATTTTTGGATCATATTGAAAGTTGTAAAAATCATTCCAAATACCACATAACATATAAAGTAGGTAGTTTTTACTAAAGGTGCTTTTTGCAAAACTTATTGTTTTCCATTCTTAAAATATATACAGGCTGCTTCACTCATGCATGGTCCAATAAAGAGAGGGTTCAACATAAATACATCACATATACATAAGAAAGAGGGTCACATCAATAGTTTGACGACCCCCTCTTACGCTCATTGTTTAATTGAGTATGAATGAAACAGCCTATATGTAAATTATATCGATTTTGCATATTTATAATGCTTAAGAGTTGGTGTTTTCTTAATAAACATGTACCAGAGTGGTTTCTATAATGCTCAAAATCAAGAAAATGTATGTGGATAGTAAATAAAACAAAATGTAAGAAAAATATATAGGTTTATGAACATTGGTTTGGTATTAGAACTACTTTATATAAAAAAAATATTAAATTAATCATAACTGGTTGTTCCGTATCATAATAAATAAATGGACAAATAATTTGTTTTATTATAAACTATATCAACCTAACTTAACACATTTGACTAACTGTAACTAAATATAAAAATATAACTACTAACTACAAATAGTAGGCAAATAGTGAAAATCATTAACAACTTGTAGAACTATTATGATTTAGTAACTTTAATATTGAGTGCCAGTTGTCTAACAACAAAATGGAATTTTCATGTACATAGTCAGTTCTAGACGACATCTTTGCAATACTTTGCATGGAATCGCAGCAACGGAACCGTAGTTCTTTTTTGCTTCTGATGCACAAAGATTTGACTATTGCATTTCGAATGGTAAAGATGATAAAAGTCAACAGTTATTCGGTAACTTCAAATCACATTCTGTTTTCATCTCTATGAGATCACTATTTTCTGCAGTGTAAAAAGTAAATAGTTGTAACATACAGCTTGGCAAAAAAGTCTTGAAACGGAACTAATTTTTTTGTTTAATGGCAACATTCTTAAAACAATGACGTTTGATGTAAAATTGTAAACAAAGATTATGAATTCTCGGATTTTTTACTTGGATCGGTCAAGTGGTGGTGATAAAGTGACGAAAAGTGAAAAATAATGAATAAAACAGTTGGAAGTGCTGCCAGGGAGGTTATTTATAAGGTATACAGGCGATGTCTGGCAGAATTTGAGGCCAGAACTATTCTTTCAGATCTCAACAATGTTTTTCAAAGAACCGCTGATATGACAGGTTTGTGAGAGTTTGTTTTGTAATTTTAAGTTGAATCAAAGGTAACTTGATGGTCCTAAAGCTGGATTAAATTAAAGTTCCACGGAACAAGTGAAATATTCAACAATAAACATCGGGCAGTTAGGTTATGTTTACGTTTGTTCTGCGTACTCTGCTATAGCGCGGGCATAGAATTTGATACTTGAGCCAGACTAGCTAATATGTAAATCTATTTCTACATAATTTAAATGTTGTGTTATTTCTTTGTAATAAAGTTACTATAGCGTTTGTATTTTAAATGGTCTAGAAATTAGGTGCCTAAATAATAAACTGAAAAAGGTAAGATAAAGGTATCATAAAAAGTTTCTTCTTTATAGGAAGCAGCTGAGCGTGCTAAAACGGAACGGTTCCAAGCTATTACGGAGGAGGATTGGAAGAATTCGTGCCAGCACGTAATGAAAATAGAAAAGGAATACTGTGAGAGAGAACTTACAATGTATTAATAACAATGTATTAAATTTTAATTTACTTTATATTGTTTTCTTTATATACTTACATAACGAGAACCTTGCTCAATTAAACAATATTTACTGATACTAGTATACTATGTGTGGATATAAATGTACGTAAAACAGAAATATACATCTAAGTATCAAGACTAGCTTGGTGCGCTATAGGTGTTGCCATAAGGACCTACAGTGGCGCCCCCATTATTTTCTACTCTTTTTTGCCAAGCTATAAGTACTCTATTCTTTTTCACATAGGAAGCGTTCCCTGACAGATGGAATGCGTTTCATTTCAATTGACTAGGATTTTGACAAATTGAAATTTCGAAAATTCAAACAATTTTTATTTCATCTCAAACATATGAATTAAGCTATAGAAGTATAGCACGACAAACAAATTATCCAAAAATAAATTTATTTTAGCCTCCACGCGTAATAAAAATAGAAATCAATAATTTTATGAAATCCGAGGCAATTTGTTTTGCGTAGAACAGAACGTAATAGAGTTGAGGCAAACAAATATTATTCCAGCAAATCTATAAATCGATTATCGCAATTTAAAACCGTAACTTTCAACATCGTCGTTTTAAAATTTTATCACGCAAGTACATACCTATGATTATTGTTGATTATTTGTTATTGATTTTTAATTACCTACTTATCTGCTGATATTATTACCGTCCTATTTCTAGGTTATGACGCATTACCTATTGGAAATGTGGATTTTTACTATTGTTTTTATTTATATAGACCTAATTTAATGTTTTACTTTGTTAAAGTCATTTAAAATGAATGAAAACATTTTACGAATAATCGATTTTCGTTACTAAATCAAGTCAAAAATCGAATCAAATTTTTACGATTACACTTAGCTCATTTCTACAACTGTCAAACTGAAACGTCACGGAAGGCTTCCTAGGTGAAAAAGACTATAAATTAGTTTACTGATGGTAAAAGCCTCTTGACTGCCCTGGCTTTTGCTTGCCGCATCCAGCATCTATCTGGAGTCTTCCGCAGTGCGTCATGCCACCTGGCCGGAGGGCGTCCTAAACTACGTTTGCAGAGTCGCCCTCATACTTAATACTAGCTATTATTACTCATTCAAGCCGCAGCTGCTCTGGCAGTAGCGACCGGTATTTTTTGGATAATATTTTTAACGGATCTCAAAAAAAGGATCAGCATCTCAATTGACTGTACTTTTTATTATTTTCTCTTTTTATTCTATGTACAACGGTACATCTATTTTGATGTTGGTTTTGAATTTCAAAACCGGTGCGTCTCATGTGGTCCCATATAAATTTGATCAAGACCAGTTTGTAAGATCCTTAACGATGCGTGCGTTAACATTTGAAGTCGTTTTTTAATTTTTTGTAAAAAACCTTAAATTATAGCTTTATTAATTATTGCCTCAATAACTCAACAGGCGTAGCTGCTATCACTTAAGTTGATCAAAATCACTTTGACCATTTCTTAACTCACCATAGTCTGTTCTTAACACTTTTATATCACAATCTTCGTTTAGAGCTAGCGTACCTAGCTAACCAGCTAGTCACAAGCGTCAATGCCTCCACATTAGCTATAGTACCTAAAGCCTGTATAGTGAATATGACTGCTACGAAGTCGTATAGCAGTTTTGGCGAGAACACTGTCCATACGTAAAGGTGGTGGCGAAAGACCGTCGCGATCAATGCGTATATACACAGGCAGTATACGCGGTGGGCAGCGAATATGTTGACGGCTTGCCATGATTGGTGTAAGTACCTGGAAATACATTAAGTTATTATAACACTACATAGTATAAAACAAAGTCGCTCTCTGTCCCTATGTCCCTTTGACTGCTTAAATCTTTAAAACTACGCAACGGATTTTGATGCGGTTTTTTTTAAATAGATAGAGTGATTCAAGAGGAAGGTTTATACGTATAATAAAACCGTGCGAAGCCGGGGCGGGTCGCTAGTAATATATGTTGATCGTTCAATCTATGATGTTCATTAACGTTGACTTTAAAAACGTACCTATATAGTTATTTAATTTTAGGTTAATAATGATGTCAATAAGTAGGATCTAAAGTAATAAAGCCTATGAATGCTGGTTGCTACTATACTTTGACGACCGATGTAAAGCGCTGGGCGAAGGTCTGCCTGCGACGCCGAGGTTGCCTATTCGATTCTCGCCTTTCTCGCCTACATTTTGTAAGATCTACAAATATTTGTTACAGGGTTCTGGGTGTTTTCTATGTACAGTAAAAAATATCTATTATAATAATAAGTAATGTATTGTATTAAGTATATCTCGTTTAGTTCCCTGTAAAGCTTGGGGCTAGATGATGCTGTGTGGATTGTGGAACATTATTTATACTCACTGTTGCCAGGTGTCCGCCTTAGCCGCTATGGTACAGAAGAGCAGGGCTCCGGCGAGCGCGGGGCCTGCGTACGCGTGCAGCCCCATGCGTAGCGCGACGCGTACTGGACAGTACTCGCGGAGCCCTACGTAGCCCGAGCCGAGATCCACTGATGCCAGACTGTTGGAGTTGCCCTGTAAATTATTTTATGATTAGTTTATGTTACATGAGTCATTTAAAAGATCAATCAAATCAATATTAAAAGATGCTGGAATAAATTCATCTCCTGGTAGTGTAAGATCTGCAGTAGCTTCTTGAAGTACTTTTTTTTTTAGAAAATAGACCTATTGAGGAGATTCTACGCAGAGGCAATTGGTAAGCTCTCAAACCTTTACAAATTCTACTGCCGTGCTATTATCAGGAGCACTACTGAGATACAAAATAATAATATTGGCCTTGACCAGTTGTTAAATAGTTTCTTAACACATTAGATGTTTGAAGTAAAAAAAAAAAGTAACCTTTAAGTCATGTTTTGAATTAGAATAAGAGAGATCTCATGATTCATATTCAAATTTATTTAGAAACAAAGTTTACGTTGCTTTACTTATTACGTAATAAGTGTTGGTTTACGTTTTTTCTCATTTGATAGTAAATAGAGCTTTCAGCTTCAGCTACGTAAAGCTTGAATTCATAGAATTTAATAATTTAGAAACTAGTTAATAATGCCCGACTGAACATTTGCAATTATGGACCTAGTTTTCTATAAATCGCACTGTTAATTAATAGCTTTTAGTTTGAACCTTTTAGAATTATTATAATTAAGTAGTTATAAACTAGATTAGAAGTAGATTAATATTTTATCTTTTTCCTTTTTAAGATTCTGTTCATTATATCAAATAATTTGTATGTAATGTCTGATATAGAAGAGCGAGACCTTCTAACACAAGTATTTTTACTTAAATGAAGGTCTCCACTACGGCTATATTCATTATTTTATATTGTAACAGATTTTTTTTTTTTTTTTATAAGGGTCATGTTATTAGGTTTATAATTTAATGCTTACTTTTGCAATACATTTTAATTTGGAGATCACATAGCGTTTGTGCCTACTCTTTCCCCAGCAGATAACAAACAGGTCTTCCAACAATGCTGTGTGTTTTGGAACACATTTAATATTACCGTTTTGCATACAAACAAAACGGATATTATGTGTGTGGAGAAACACACAGCATTGTTGGAAGAATGGTTTGTACTATTTGCCTTTAGATAATAGGTAATACTTGACATAACTTGAATAACTTGACATGAGTTTTTTCTTTCATAAATTAAATTAGTAAAGAAGATTTCATAATTTATGTTGTATATAAATATAAAGTTATTTTAAAGTTTAATTAGCAAACAAACAATGGATGGACCTAAAGGGATTAATTAGCTAGTTATGTAAAACAATAAGTGATCCAGGACGTTTCGCGAACGGGGCATTAAAAAAATGCCTATGATTTCAGGAGCGGGTCATTTAGCGAATGTGACAATATGTATACTCCGATTGTTTGTTGTTTTCGGTTCCAGGATCTGAAACCGAGAACAAGGCGTCTCGAATCGAGATGCCTCTTACTAATTTTCCACCACCACCACTGTGCCAGGTAAGTATGAATTCCCTCCGCTTCAAGGCGGAGGTCGTTCCGAGCCGCGCGTTCTCGTCAGCGCGATCTAGAGCTCGTTCACTTTTACTAGCGACATCTAGTTTTATTTAACAGAACCACATTTTTTATAAAAAAAATACTGAGTTCAGCTGTGTGTGGCAGATCTTGCGCATGCGTGATGGATATCTTTAACATACTGATTGATGTAATAAATGCGAAAGGTTGGATTGACAAATATAGATATAGAGGTGTTTGTGTTACCACTTCAGGCCAAATTACTGAGCAAATTACTAATCGGGCTGAAATTTAGAGTTTTGTAGAGGTAGTTCTAGGGTTGAAATGAGTAACATCAAGTAAGGAAAGAACAATGTAACCTGATGTACACCTAAATTCGATTTAAAGTTCTGTAATATTAGATACTTATAACTATCTAACTAAACATAACTTTAAAAATGTATTTATATCGAGTCAGAAGGCGGGCGAGGAGACTACACGGTTTTTAACTTTTGTGGTCTCCTCGTTCAACATGTAACGTATCATAACCTGTTAATTAGTCCCAATTATTATTTATAATAAACTACTAAAAAACACGTTTTTGTTACAGAAAAGAAAAAAAAGAATAGGTACAGAGAATGTTCACAAATTTGGATCCTAGTTCAACGTTAACCATTTACGAATTGAGTAATTGTGAAGTAAATCATCAAATCTAATCTAAAATGGAAAATAAGATTCGGTCGGTATCATTCCTCAAACCTAAAGATTATAATAATAAAGACAAAAATTTAACCATTTCAGAAAGTTGTTTAAAAACCGCCTGCATACCAGATTTTATAACACGCGAAATTAACCGGGATGCTACTAATTCAGCCACCGCTTTTGCTGATCGTGATGACAGCCTTGATGCTGCTCATCAAGAAATCGCTTCTGCTGATGTCAAAAACTGCTTAAACGCTAGTCTCAAAGCCTTTTGCTGAAGACAGTTTAGATTATCGCAGATAGTCTGATAAAATTTAAGCCTCATTGTTGTTTTCTGTAAGAGATTTAAGATTTTTTTAAATACTTTGTTTAATTATGAGATGCTCTAAGTGTCGTCATTAATATTAATCTAATTAGGTTAATAAAAGTCTTTCTTAATTCATATATTAAACATGTTTTATTTAACTTGTAAATCCAAAACGACTAAGAAAATCACGTATCTCCGGACGACGGATCAAGTAACACTCGTAACTCCTTTTTTTTACTCTTAAAGTGAAATACCAGGCAATTCGAGTTTATAATATTATTTCTAAGCCCCTTTTACCTATATTTAAAAACTATCATAGTGGGGTTTTCATATAATTATTTCAAGTAATTCAGTTTTTTTCACCTACTGTAAAATTAACGTTGATGGAGATACGGGGTTAACGAATTTAGCCGACGATATATGTATCTTAGTTTTAGGGTAAGTACATATTACTATGGAACGTGAAAAAAATTAAAAAAATCTACACTGTCAAGTTGTCTGCAATTAATGATTAATTATTCTGCCTGCAGCTTCGCACGTTATATGCTATAGTTATTTAACGCTTTAAGGCTATTTCTATTCCATTGGAACTGATTTAAGGGATAAAAATTAGGTTTTAAACGTATATTTTAGTCCGAGGCTAGAACTACGTCTATTCAAAATTTCAGCTCGATCCGCTGAGTAGTTTTTGAAGGAGTATCAAACCTCCATACATCCAAAATTTCGAGTTTATAATATTAGTAAGGTCGTTACAATGAAGGATTACTCACCTGATAGAAGAAAAACAGCACACCAATCCAAATATGCACTAGCGTTTTGCCCAAAACATCAACAACATCAGTCTTCCTGGCCGATCTGGGATCCAGCATTTTATGCTCCATGCAAGTCGTCGTCAGAACACACGTTATATAAACACCAGGGACCATCACAACATTATGCGGCCTCATTAACAACGCTATTATCATCATCATAGAGTTTAACATCAAATGCAGCAGCGATCGAGCTAACGAAAGCTTCACCTCATCGATATTCCAAGGCTCTTGTTCGACTGATTCCAAGTAATCTTCGACCTTCTCTTTAGGCGTGTAGTAGTTAAATTCGTTTGATGATAGTTTGTTTTTGTTTATTTGTTGGACTTTGCAGCCTTTTAGTATTCCAGCGAAGGATAGTATTTCTATAGTAAATTGGGCGATCAAAGTAGCCCAGAAGACGTTGACTATTGCGACTGGGTCAAAAGTCTTCATTTCTTCTATTGGTGAGTGTAGTGCTTTGGTCGCTACTCTATAGCTGAATATCATAACTATAGCAATGGTGGTCAGGATGGTGTTGACATATCTGAAGTTGTTGGTGTGAATGAGGTTTTTGTAGCATATTATTGCCGTTGCTAGTGTTCCTGGAAAATTTAATAAAAGTAAGTTTGTACAAAAAAATACATAGCAGTTCCCTAGTTCTACCGTCGATCGATGTGGCGCGGCGGGCGAAGGTCCGCCTGAAATGTAGGTCGTCCTATCTTAATTATGAAAATAAAATTCGAATTTTCCGCGCATATTTCTTAATTTTTTCTTTCTTAAGAACATTCCTGATAATAACAAACAAAACAAAAAAAGATAGCGAAATCACTCCAGCCGTTCACGCGTGATGGCGTGACCAAGGAAAATAGGGATTCATTTTTATGTAGATTGGTACAATCGGCGGCCTTATCACTAGTGATTGGTTAGCAGAATTCAGCCTACCTACCAACATTGCAGCTTTGTTGGAATTAGGATATCTAGTTATATTCTACTACTTTTATTCCAGTATGGCTTTTAGAGACATTTCTACATTAAAATTTAACAAAATTATAAGGACTCTGATTTTGTCACCAAAACCATAAAAAAGTTTCAATTTTTTTATAAAAACGTTCAAAATTCATAAAAAAGTTTCAATAAACTTTCTTACCTACAACTAAATGAGCTTGCAGATAGAAAACATTATCCGGAGCGTTGAGCCAATCCGCTGTGTCCGGTAAGAACAGCCATCGGTCGCCCGTCTGATTCATGGTCCTCAAATACCTGTAAATTATATCTATTTAATTTGATCAATAACTGACCAGTTCCTTTTGGTTAATCCTATTATCCAAATAATGTGTGAATTTGAAGTCGGTTGTTAGGTTGGTTCACTACATAGTATAAAACAAAGTCGCTTTTTCTGTCCCTATGTCTTTATGTCCCTTTGAATGCTTAAATCTTTAAAACTACGCAACGGATTTTAATGCGGTTTTTTTTAATATAAAGTGATTCAAGAGGAAGGTTTATATACTTATAATAAAACCGTGCGAATTCGGGGCGGGTCGCTAGTAGTAAATATAATTCACTCATAACTAATATAAAATGTGTTTGTTTGTCTTTTCTTCACGCCCTAACCAAGCAACCAATTCACTGATTTTTGGCATAGAGTAAGTTGAAATATTCGAGAATAACATAAGCTACTTTTTGTCCTGGTTCATGATCAGCCTATATTAGTCCACTGCTGGACATAGGCCTCCCCTAATGAGCGCCATAGCGCCCTTGCAATACATCAAATTCCCATGTGATCAAATTTTGAAAGACAAATTTAACGCGAAGGAAACCGCGTGAAAAAGCTAATTATCCCATATATCAGTTCCCTTGGGAAGGATTTTAACTTTTAATACATTCAATTCCCCTGGGAAAGCAAATTTTGAAATAAAAATATCGACGTACGAAACCGCGGGAAACAGCTAGTTACCCCAATATCCTTGAACTTAAATGACTTTAAACGTTTCCGAAGAAACAAGACGTATGAAAACATATAATTATCTTCACAAACCTGTGCATAGCAATAAGAAGCACCCACTTCGGCAAAATCTCCATTCCAACTTCATTTATCTTCCTCCTCAAAGCTGGTTTCTCTTGAACCTCAGTCGCTCCGACCAAATGCTTGCTCAAATACATAACCACCAACACTACAGTCCTTACCAAAACAAATAACATAAGAGTATTCCAAAAGAAATACCAAGTCATGTGTTCTTCTTCTATAAAACTCGTCCCAAAGAACGACCAGGAGTGGAATAACGTTCCGTATATAAGCAAATAGTCTATTACGTTAAGCTCCCTCAGAGTTGATAGGTCTGTGATCTTTTCTATACCAGATTTGATTATAAAATAGGCTGTTGTAAAAGCACAGCATAGAAGGAAGAAAGCCGCTGACCAAATAGGGTCAAAAGAGCACATTTTGGACTTTGTCTCGGTGATATAGCATGATATGGTCAAGATTATAATGATAATGGTCAAGATTATGATAAATGCGAGAATGGAACCCGCTTTGGTGGTCCGGTGGAGGCTGTGGCGTGATATCCGGCGTTGGTTCTCCGGTTGCATTGAGAATAGGGTAATGCAGATTAGTGCTATTAGAATCTGAAAGAAATACATTAATATTAAAACTCATATAGAGAAAAAATGGACGTGGCATACACTGTAACCACAATAAATTTTATTGACAGAAAGAAGCACGATGACTACGAATGATTAGTTAAATTTAAACACATTCATGACACATATTTTAAAATTTTAAAATTTTCCTGTGACTGTCTATTATTTTTTTTTCTATTTTGTATTCAATCGTATAATTAATGAATTATTTGTGTGATATTGAAATAAAGTTCTAATTTTTTTTTAAAACAATCGTAGTTTGAGGAATTAATTCTGACTGTAAGCGAGTTAACAATGAACCTTACAGGCAGTTAACCAGCTTACAGGCATTCAATAAAAAGTTAGGCAGTTTTCTCTGGTACGTTTTGAAAATAAGCTCACTAACATTACACTAAACTTTTTTGAAAATTAATTCAATGCTTTAATTAATTGATTGATCTATTTATTGTGGATTAAAAGAATAAAATTGATACCTACCCAGAAGTGATACTCAACTAGGTTTCAGTGTCTGGTATTGAAATGTTGCTTATTTTTTGTACAATATAAATAAAACAGATACTTACAAAATACATAAGAACTATTGCCGTAACAATGGAAAACATATCGAAGTCAACAGTAGATTCAGTCAAATATTTGCCCATCTCGGTGAGTGATTCCTCGTAGAATTCCTTGGCTATTTTAGCGGCACTCTGTTCTCCCGTCGCAAGGAAGTGAGCGAATTGCTTTTGCGCCCTTTGGAATTGTTTGTAGAATTCTGAAAGGCAAGATGAGACTGTGAAAACAATACTCTTTATTACGAAAACAATACTTTGACTATTTATAATTGGTGAAATAATTATATTGGTGAATTATTAGGCTATATCTTTACCTTGCAAGAAAGCTGTAACCTAGCAAGCTTTATGTTTTCAATTGTTTAAAATTTAACCAATCGGATCTCTTTAAAATTAGATCATGATGAACGACTTAGACAACGCAAAATTTAACCACCTAATCTTGCTTGCTTTTTAATGTTCATAATCTCACTTACGCCCTTATATATAAGGTGTGGCGTTTTCGTACGTGCAACGTTACAAAGGCCTGATGATGATCAGGCCTTATTAGGCCACAGCTGGACTAAGGCCTACCCTAGGCCTTCCTGCTTGCGGTCGGTATTATTAACTAATTAATATTTTTAAAATTTAGTATGCCAATGCATTTTGGTGAAGTTCTATTCTAGTATTTAAAACCTTGTAATTGCTTGTAACAAATGAGATGAAAACTATTTATTTTTAATTTTTTTACATTTAATTTTATTTGTCTTATTACTTAGGTTCAAAATCTCACCTAAATCCGTAGGAACGCCTTGCTTCGCGTTATGCGATGCTATGACATGCAACAGATACAGATGCTGCCGCATGTCTATCGGCAGCAGCGATGGTAGGATGCGGCCCGCGCTGTCGCCCGGCGGCGGGGCGTTCAATAGCCACGATATAGTGGGCGCTAAGTCCACTTGTGCTACCGTGGGCCCTGGACCCAGCCTGAAAAAATAATACTATTATTATAAAGGAAAAAGTTTGTAGAGTCCGTTTCATGAAAAAACTGCCTCGGCAACTGGTGGAGCTAAATTTGACAGATTGCCATATGCTTGTTGGCTTCATTCGGTCGCACTACTACAGCGCCGCGTCTAGGGGACTTCTTTCGTGAAAATCACACATTTTTATTACTTTTCAAGCAATTATTACTAAACGTATCGGAATGAATTTTGTGCTGACGTAGTTCTAGTCCTAGAATAGAACAAAGGCATACTTGTCATCAATTTTCAAACGGAGGGAGTTCACACAACATCATCTAGCTCCAAGCTAAAAAGAGCCTACGTTAGTGAAGAGGACAAAAAAGTGTTGCCAAAGAATAGATACATGTACAGAAGTAGCACTTCGTAAAAATAATTAGTTAAAAAGCTACTCTTGCTGTGTCAATTTAGCATACAGAAGAACTTAGTGCCTACCGCGATATTCACATAAACATTGCCAGTCTCTTCTTACGCGTAACTCTGTTTCTGTCACGCGCGGGTTGCCGCGCCACAGGTTTGTCAACTTAACGCTTACGTGTTGTGTACCTACGATACGCGAGTACCACAACGCATACTCACAGCGCGGGGCGGCCCCTATCGATTTACAACTGTAAGTTACTGAGCGCTGTAGGTTCTTAGATAATAGGCGAGTGACGGAGGCCTGGCGCCGAATTCCACTAATTTGAAAACAAAGGTCTCAATAGTGCCATTCAATCAAGATGAGTAAAATGACGTTTGTGCATTTGGTATTCTACTATTTTTTGCGTTTAAGAGACTTTCATAATTATAATGTCAAATTGGCAGTCATCAACGTAATCTTCACAGTTATGAATGAACCTCAAATAGTTTGTGCTAGTAGAATCCCAAAATGAGTTTAATACCGTAATTTTGACGATACTATTCAAATGGTAAAGCGATTTATTTAGTGGAATTCGGGCCCTGCTGTTTTTTACAAGCGGATAGCTAGCTCTAAATTTAACTAGCTCCCTATGAAACACTTACGGATGTGGACAAGCGAAGTCGCTGCTCTTCACAACAACAAGCGGGACTAACACCTCTGCCGGCGTAGCGCCGCCGTGGCCGCCCGCGTCCCTCATACCGTGGTCGCCGCATATGAACAGCACACCTTTGCGATCCTGGAAAATGTAAAGTTTTACCTGACTAGCAGAGCCTCGCGGTTTCACCCGCGTAATTCCCGTTCTCGTGGGAATTCCGGGATAAAATTAAATAAAATTAAAATATAGCCAATGTGTTATTCCAGGCTATAATCTATCTCTGTTCCAAATTTCATCCAGATCCGTTCAGTAGTTTTTGCGTGAAAGAGTAACAAACATCCATCTATCTATCCATACAAACTTTCGCGTTTATAATATTAGTAGGATTTACACTATGCTAAGTATCAAGTGCGAGTGACAAGTGCAAGTGTAAATGATTTCCGATAATTATTCACGGAACAGTTTGAACTAAGACGCATGCCATCTTCTCACAGCTGCGTCTTGAGTTATGCGTGATGATTTTATGTGAATCGCGCTTAAAAAACGCAGGTGTCACTTGCACTTGATACTTAACAAAGTGTAAATCAGGTATTACAGTTGTAGGTTTACTACTTCTACAGTAGTAGTGGTGTGTAGTGGTTTTTTGTAGACGGGTCAGTAAGGGCAGACTGTATTTTTTTTTCCAAAATCTGTGATCGCGGTTCAGAATATCTCAAAATGTTATGGATGGTGTTCTAGGAACGTTTTACAGTAACTATAACGGTTGAGGTACCTGCCCTATTACTACTCTCGTGCTACAAAGATGCTCTAAAAAACGATCTAATAGGTTTGGGATTACTTAACAGAAGCTTTCTTACCCATTTCAACATAGCCTGGTGTATTTTCTTCACAACTTGGTCCATTTCTATTAGTTTAGGTTTTATCTTATTGCTCCTCGCTCCTTCCAAATGTCCAATATGATCCAATCCTAAATAGTGGAGGACTAGAAAGTCGAATTTGGTTTTATTATGCTCATCCACTTTTAGTATTGTATCGAGATGTCTCGTTACATTGTTGTCAACCTGAAAAAAGAATTATTTCACCATTTTTATAAAAAAACACCCCAAGCTCTAAAAGTAGATACGCTACGAGATCCGCAGATATCTCGGATCTATGCAGGCTAAATCAATGGATGGATGGGTAACATTTGTTTCCATATTTCAATGATGTAGATAAACATTTGATGGTTACAGTCCCACATAACAATATAGCAGACGGCGAAGTTCCATTCCCAAAGTCAATAAGTAATTTTATTCCAACCTAATTTTTTACCAGTGTTTTGTGATACCACCAAAACCCTTGTAACATCACAACATCAATCATCATCTAGCCCCAAGCTCATCAGAGCTTGTGTTAGATGATTGTGATGAGAGTGAAAATGATGCTGCTAACGAAATTAACGTCAATTACCTCAGTATAATCCGTAACATAGAACGACGTGGTTCCATCATACTCTGCCCAAAGACCAGGGAACAGCCTTAGCCAAGTATCGTCTCCATACAAGACGGAACGGCGCCCCCTAGCGTCGGCCACTCGTAACACGCTATCTCCCCGCACTGCAGGCGCCCCAAAGTTCAGAGCTACGTCGGCGAAGGTTGATACACTGCCTGTCATCATGGCCTGTGAAAATAATCACATCTCTCTTATTATTTGACAAACTCTTTGGTTCAGTGAAAGTCCGCCTTTTACACAGGAGCGGGTTCGATATACAAATCATGAGTGTATCGAACCCATGAGTCATGACAAATGTTTGTGTGTTAAGCAGATTGCACTCTACAAGCTAAGCTTATTTTGGGGCTACGGTATGGTACAGAGGCATTATGGTACCTATATTATGTATCATTATGGTACCTACATTAGATAGGTATAAAGTACATAAGTAATGATGGGTGTTGGTAAAATGAATTTGAATAAGCATGTTAACATTTTACTTGCTTGCGACCTAAATGACTTATCATTAGACTCTAATGCTAGGGTGCAGCAACCATGCTAAAGGAACCAGTAATGCTAGGTTTTTTAACTTTTTTACAAACTAGTACTGAGTAGGTACTTCATAGTGCAAACTACATTATTAAATTAGCACTACATGAAGGAATTTTTAGATCCATCCAGGAATTACGAGTAACAAACAAAGAAATTGGATGCTGATCCATGCATCTTTGACCGATCTCAGATTTAACACCCACTAAGTCATGATTTTTAAAATTACATGACCTCTTCATATTTTTTTCGTCGTAAAAACAAAAATATCTTACGTCTTGTTTGATTACGGAATAACATAATTACACTGTGTCAAATACCTACAGAAAGTTTTAGTCATCATTTTGGTATTATGGACAACTTAGAACCTAATTTTGCTATTGCGCACGCTCGAGGCGCCCTGTATCAACTAAACAGAGATAGCTGCTCTATATTCAGGCCAATTTTTTCACACTCCTCGTATTGCAAGACCGAGGGGTGTCGCTGGAATTTAAAACAAAAAGTTTTGCATGTTAAGTTCACATTCATTTTAATAGACTCACACTTGATTGCACACTAGTCAATGATGATGTGCCAAGGTCACATTAGGAATTACTATAAATCATACTACACAATAAAAACCATGCTATAACCGATTTTATAGAGGGAAAGTAACTTTCTACGTTTGTACCTATCAAATTATAGGGAAATCGTAAATTAAGACCAGTTTGTAATTAGAGAAGGCATGTAATTTTATGGATATTTGTACCATCCAACAAATTAATAATTAGGTAATGTTAAGTGTGTATTTATTTTCGCAATCAATTTAAACCAAAAAAATTCCTACATTTGATGCAAAAATTCCCACATTTCTCCAAAACCACCACCTCTACTTATTTTAAGAAAGGTATTTCATGATATAACAAAACCATACAGCACATGCATTATCTTACAAGCACAATACCAAAGAAAAAACATGTGTGATTAAAATTAATACTCAATTAATATGAAAAAACTATCAAGATTCAATTTTTATGTCATTCTTAATGCAAACAAATTAATAATGTAAGATTTTGTGTTTTTTCTTCAGCAGCACTACGCATACAAGCAAGATTAAACTGCCACAAAACTATGACAATAATAATAAAGTGAGACTTGCAAAGATATCCCTCCAGAAGTTTATAGTGCGCCGCCACTGTGCCTTCTCCACTTTACGCTCTGGTGACTGTACAGACATAGATAAAACTGGTCATCATACTTACCATTTGTGAGGTGTTATGCAACAAAAATATAGGACATGTTAGTTAATGTTTTTTCTTTGATATTGAAACTTCATAGATTAAATAAATCCAAATTCATTTACAGTTTCAGTCAAGTAGCAAAGTATTAAAGAAAACTCTTCAATATCTCTCCTATGCATGTCTCTTAGTATATGCAGTTTTTTTTTATTTTAAATAGGAATCAGCTGGGAAAATGCTACTGGTCTCAACATGCAACTCAATGTTGAGATAAACGATGATTCAAAAATGGTTTTATTTTGTATATTTACCTTGATTCTTGGCATGGTAACAGTAGGAGGCTCAGCCACTGATACATAGATACAACCCGTCTTATTCTTCAGCAGTTGGCCGGTGTATGGCATGTACTCATCAGTAACAAAATCATAGCGCAGCCCGTCTATCACCATGAGAATCACACTGTTCTCACCTGCATCATAGACGGTGTGCCCATCAATACTAAAAATAAACATTTTTGGTTAGTCTTTGAAGATAAGAGGAAAATGATTAGACAATAGAGACATACCTGACTTCTTCAACGAAATTTGGAAGGTCATACAGGTGTGAAAACTTCCCTGAATGGTATTTTAGCGGGAAAAACCCATACAGGAATGTTATAGTGGCTCCAAGAGCCATAAACATAAGCCAGAGGCCGGTCCATCTATGCTGTAGCCACGACAACATCTTAAGTAATTCTTACACTAATCTACGGGTAGAAACGTCCGCGGTTTGCAAGCAGGAAGGAAGATCTAATCACGTCGGCGGAATTGCGTTACGAGCAACATGCACTTTCAATATTTCATGGTTCATGGAAGCCGGTCTCGTAGACGCGTTGTGTAATCTTTCAATGATATCTACAGCCTGCTTCGGTTGTAATCAGTTAGTTGTAAAACACCAATGTTTATCTTTTCTCCGGGAGATATCAACAACATTGATGTTGGAACGTGGGAAACTTGTTACCATTATTGTAAATGTTTTTCAGGTGTTATTGAACACTTTGCATGCCAATAACATTAAAATCGAATTTAATAGAATGGGGCTGGAAAATTTAGTGATTTTCAAAATATCCCCAGATATTTTGTTGAATTTTCCGTCCTCCACCCGGCACACAATTTTTTTTTAAATATCAATGTCAATTTCAATTTAATTTTTCAATGACATCTGGATCGGCTCTCGGGATCGGGCAAGAAAAACGCTCTGACATACCCAAGACAAACCATCAACCAGACGCAGAGCCATTACACTAAAAAAATGAACCAGATAGTCTTAAAAGGGGTATTACACTACACGGTATTCAGGGACCCTAACCCTAACTAAGGGTGGTGTAATAAGATTTAGGGTCCCTAAGGGACGGAACCGGACCCCGACGATATTCAGGGCCCGGTAGTTAGGGCCCTGAATAACGTGTAATACCCCTTTAACTCTCCACACATTGATGCCGGAGGCGGAGCGGAGGCGAAGGCGTGGTGGTTTTTCCTATGGCACCGCGCGCCGCCGCCACCGCCTTCGGTGTGTGTGTAGGCTTTCATAGGATTCCATAGAATACACCTCGCACGCCTTCGCCTCCGCTCCGCCTCCGGCTTCAGTGTGTGGAGACCTTAAATGGCAAACCAGACACGTTGCCATCAATAGAAAAGTTCGTCCTCTTTTAATTATTTTTGGGTATCATTTAATCGGTCAGTGAATTAAACAGATTTTGGTGAACAAAAAAATTAATTCGGTAAGCTGAATAAATAAAACTGGGCTGCGACAAATGGCCTGCAAAAAAATAAAAATTGGGCAACAAGAAATATAACAACGGTCTATTTAAAAAGTATTTGTGCTTTAAATTATTTTTCATGCAGCGGCAAATCATGATTAGCATTTATTGAAATTTTGGCCTGCTGTAAAACTAAAAATGGAGCAACCAACTATCAAAAATGATCAGCAGACCGTGGATCGGATTTAATTCAGTGTTTGGAAGCTCACCAATTAATTTTGGTTTGCTAATTTGACGATCGATGTGGCGGCGTGCGAGGCATTACTATTATTATTATGGATGGATGGATGGATGGATATTTGTGACTGGATGGATGTTTGTTACTCTTTTACGCAAAAACTACTGAACGGATATGGATGAAATTTGGCACAGAGATAGATTATAGTCTGGAATAGCACATAGGCTATATTTTATCAACGAGAACGGGAATTAGCGCGGGTGAAACCGGGAGGCACTGCTAGTAATATATATATACACCTAAGCAGCCCGTCCCGGCGTCGTCGCACAGGGCACAGGTAGGTATTTAACGAAAATTTTATTATATCTCGGGGGGTCAGGATTCTGATCCATTTCTTCGAGCTCCGTGTGCGTATCCAGGGTAGTTGCACAAAATAAAAGATGTTGTTTGGATTGAGAGTGTATTCTTGATAATTAATTTAAACAAGGTAGGCCAAAGTGTAACACGGACGGGGTGACAGTTTCGTGTGTCTCTGCCGAGCGCCGGGAATGGAATGGCGGTGCGCTCTAGTTGTCGGTCCCTCGTCGACCGTGACGTTACCACGACTCTGTCAGGCGCTTTGAAGTAAGCCTTTACAACGCCTCCGTTCGTGTTGGATGCGACACGGCCATCCTTGCGCTGACACACGTCCTCGTGTGTTAATCTGTAACAAGAGAGCAACCAGCACAATCTTCGTTCGGCCAACCCTGTACCAGGGCTTTATTGTTACAACAACGTCTTTTGAATACGACGAAGACTTTAACACACTCATTATCCGTTCAACCTGCCCGTTAGCACGACATGACCCCGTAGCAATGAGGTGAAGTTTAATGTTTTTACTATCGCAAAAGTCCTTAAACTCTTTGCTAGCGAAGCAGCGACCTTGGTCTGCTATGATGCGAGTAGGTGCTCCAAACAGAGTCGAACTGTCTTTCACCGCTTTGATGCTGCTCTTGGTGTCGATATTCTTTGCATGATAAAGTAATACGTACTTGGTAAATGAGTCGATCAACACGAAGACATACTCCTTCTTGTCGCTCTTTCCTGTCAACTTACCTGTTGCATCTATATGCACTGTGTGCCAAGGAATTGCTACCTTTGGAATTGGGTGAAGCTCTGCCTGTACTTTACCTGAATGCGGCTTACTAATTTTGCAGGTGACACAACTCTCCACAAACTTCCGTACGTACTTACTCATACCTTCGAACCAATAATGATTGTACAGCTTCTCCAAGGTCTTCTCCCATCCAAGGTGCATTATAGACTCGTGAATATTGTTAACGATTGACCAACGCATCGCCCGAGGAACAATCGGCAAACATTTCGTTCGATTGTTTCGCTGTACCTTACGAAAAAGGACACCAGATCTTACCTCGTAGGTTTTTGCCACGTCATCATTGAGCTGTCCAGAGTTTAGGTCTGTAATTACCTTTCTGATTTCATCATCACGCTGCTGCTCTGCAAGTAGCCAGTTTTCTGCAAGTTCCGTGACATTGACCAGCTTCTGCTCCACTTTGTGTACCTGCTGTTGTGGCCTCGTTGGTAGGGGATTTCGAGAAAAGAAATCTGCATGTGCCATCTATGTACTCTAGGTGTAAGATCAATTTTATTACGTGACGACTTCAGTGAGTTACAGTCCGTGACTACTGTGAACTTTCGGCCATGTAAGTACTGTCTAAAATGCTTTACAGCGTTCACTACAGCGAGTGTTTCCAGCTCGTACGAGTGGTAGCGTGACTCAGCAGATGTTGTGCGTTTGCTGTAATAGGCAACAGGCCTTTGCTTACCTTCCACAGATTGCAGTAGTATTGCGCCATATCCTTCTGCGCTGGCGTCGGTATGAAGTTCTATTGGGTGCTGCGGATCAAAAATCATAAGAACTGGTTCTTCTGTCAAAACTTCTATTACCTTTTGACGCGCCTCTTCGCAATTTGGCTTCCATTCAAATGGACACTTACTGGATGTAAGTCGGTAGAGCGGGGATACCAAACGTGAAAAATTTGGCACGAACTGGCGAAAGTAAGATGCCATTCCTAAGAATTGTCTTACCTGTGTAGCTGTTTGAGGTGCCGGCAACAGTGACAGAGCCTCAATCTTGCGCTTGTTGGGTTTGATTTCGCCTGCCTCTACCTCATAACCTAGAAACTCTACCTTTATTTTCAGGAATGAGCATTTTTTCAGGTTAAGACAAAACCCGGCGTTCGTCAATTTTGTCAATACTTCTTGTAACCTCTCCAGTCCTTGCTCTACAGTGTTTGATACAATCAAAATGTCATCAACATACACTATGACGTACGTATGTGCTAAGTCACCTAGTGCTTTCATAATTGCCCTCTGAAACACCGAAATCGCGTTGCGCAACCCAAAAGGCATGGTAACGTACTCCCATTGGCCCTCCGTTGTTATAAATGCTGTGCGCTCAATAGATTCTTCTTCTACTGGGATTTGATGGAAACCACTAGCGCAATCTAATTTTGTGAAATAATGCGCCGCATGAAGCCTAGGTATTTGGTCCGATATAAGAGGTAACGGATAACGGTCCGGTACCGTATTGGAATTTAATTCCCTATAGTCTATGCACATGCGGTCAGAACCATCATGTTTTTTTACCAATAAAGCTGGACTGGCAAACGGTGAACTACTTGGTCTAATTATTTTCGCGGACAACAATTCATTTACTCGATCACGCATAACCCTACGTTCATCCGGAGAAAGCCTGTATGGACGCCTTTGTACCGTTCGATTGGCGTCGATTAACCTAAGCTTTAGTTCGCCGGTAGTTACGCGAGTGGTGGGAAAACCGTCTACAAAAAACTCAAAGTATTGCTGTAAAATACTAACAAGTTCAGATTTCCTATCTGCAGGTATATCTGTGTCAACCTTATCAAGGCAAATTGCTGGTAAGTTAACCTGAGCAATCTTACACGTGTTCACTTCATAATTATCGTCTTTTGTCAGTGTAAAGTCAGTTGCAGTCATAGTCACATGAAACCCGTTATTTAAAATTTCACGACCTAACATTATGTCACTACGTAAGTATTCATCTGCAAGAACGTGAAATAAAATTTCAACCGTGAACCCGTTAATTTCTACCTTGCTTAGCAACTGAACAGTGCTGTGTACGTTTTTGCTGCCTATACCTACAAGAGATACTACATTGTCTATTCGCTTACCGCTAAGTTTATTAGCTACTTTCTCTTTGATCAAAGAACATTCAGCACCTGAATCATAGTCAAATCTAAAACACCTACCAGATTGTGATAGTGTTCTTGATGGAGGTTCGACCACACACTGGTCGACGCATCGCTCTGCCGCCGGCGA
This sequence comes from Eupithecia centaureata, assembly GCA_944547425.1. Lineage (NCBI taxonomy): Eukaryota > Metazoa > Arthropoda > Insecta > Lepidoptera > Geometridae > Eupithecia > Eupithecia centaureata. The sequence goes on along the minus strand of OX155691.1, from coordinate 5,285,676 downwards.
TGCCGTGGCGCTGGTTCCCGCCGATGTGCAACGACTCGCTATGTCGCCCGGCGCGCCGCACCTGTAGCATGTAACCGAGCTGCTGCCGTCGGTGTGCTGCCGCTGTCCGGAACCTTGTGTAGTTGGCTTCGTTGTTGTATTCTTCGCTTCCGCTATCTTTTTACGACAGTCGACTTGTTTATGCCCCAATTTTCCACAGTAATGGCATTTAATCTGCGGCAGTGGAAGCTTCTGTCGTTTTTCCTTACTTGCGTCGTTCCCGGAGTCTGTTGTTAGCTTTCTTTTCAAGTACGTAAATGCTTGAAGCTCTTGTTGCAGCTGCTGACGTGTGGTAACTTCAGTTGTAAAAGCTAGTCGCTGTAGACGGCTGTCGATTTGAGTCAAGTGAGCAAGAACCGTCGAAATAGCTATTTGTTCTACGCTTAAATCTTTCCATCTGTTTAACAATGACGTCACAGTACGGCTGGCATACGCGGCATATGACTCATCATCCTTTGGTTTGTCACTATTTAGGTTTATGAGGGTAGCGGCAGAAGTTTCCGCACAGACAAATCGAGCCGTAAATAATTCTTTAAATTCAGTCCACGTGATACCTGGATAGGTTATTTGCGATAACCACGTGGTAGCAGATCCCTTCAATGCCTTACTAATCGTCATAATAAGTTGACTTCCTTCAAGGGTTCTTTCTTCGAAGCATAAATCGGCGGTATTACACCATGATTTGGCGTCAGCTTCGGGTTTATCAGGGTTGAATTCAGGCAAAATGAAGTCATGTTTATGCGTTTGCTTGTTGAGTGCTTGAATTAGAGCTTGAATTTGCTGATTTTGCATCTACTGCCCGTGCACGTAGAATTCGATCCCACTTCTGATTTCGGGGGGTCAGGATTCTGATCCATTTCTTCGAGCTCCGTGTGCGTATCCAGGATAGTTGCACAAAATAAAAGATGTTGTTTGGATTGAGAGTGTATTCTTGATAATTAATTTAAACAAGGTAGGCCAAAGTGTAACACGGACGGGGTGACAGTTTCGTGTGTCTCTGCCGAGCGCCGGGAATGGAATGGCGGTGCGCTCTAGTTGTCGGTCCCTCGTCGACCGTGACGTTACCACGACTCTGTCAGGCGCTTTGAAGTAAGCCTTTACAACGCCTCCGTTCGTGTTGGATGCGACATATATTATAAATTTTAACATGAACCTACCTAGTATACACACTCACGCAGACGATTTCAAGCATTGACTCTGACTCACCACAGTACCCCAGTGACGCCCTACATCACATAGGTAACTTTTATTTTTTTTAAACTTTTTTATTACATTATGCGCCCCGCGGCTTCGCCCGCGAACCAGAGTTTTTATACAACTTTCAGAAATTTACAACACAATCCCTAGGCGTTATTTTGTTAAAATAAAAAATAGATGTCAAATTATTTATTTCATAGTTTATTTATACTTACTGAGTTTTGAGTAAATTGAATCAAGGAATATTAATTTTCCAAACAAACTTTAACCCCATCAGAAGTTAATTTTTGAAAATTTTATTAGCGTTTTGGATCGTGAAAGCAAATTCGGGTTTTTGCATTTAGAGCTGTGGCAGGGCGGCACGACGCGGCAGGGCGCGCGGCGGCAGGGAGCGGACGCGCGCTACTTGATTTCACCAATCAACTTTGAGCCTTACTTTTTGTGTGCTTACTTGTAAATAAGGTTCCTAACCACAGAAATCCTAGCACTAGAAAAGTTATTTCTCTAATTGATTACATAGGTAATTAGGTACCTGCCTCCGAAACGCTTATCGCCACCTCTACTAATATTGTAAACGCGAAAATTTGTAAGTATGGATGGATGGATGTTTGTTACTCTTTCACACAAAAACTACTGAACGGATCTGGATGAATATAGATAGATTAAATATAGTCTGGAATAACACATACGCTATATTTTATCCAGAATTCCCACGGAAAAATTCGGTAATTTCGCGGGTGAAACAGTACCTACCTACTATTTTAATTGGGAAAAAAAATAAAACAATGAAAAAATATGAATGTTAACATTAAAATTTATGACAGTTAGTGAGTAAGTCCTCGCACTCTGTGCAGCACATTTTGGGATATAACTTTATTTCTTTATTCCCAAGATTGACAGATAGAGATCATCTGTAGAAAGCCCCAAAGATTTTAAACTTTGCTTAGTATTTACTAAGTTATTATCGGTCTTATAGTATCTACTTACATACCAAATTTCATCTAAAATACTAAGTATCTACATACCTACCACCACCAAATTTGTTCTCAATAACTTAAGTATCTACTGAGATTATTTATAACAAATATTTACACAGACTTTCAATAATAGTATCTACCTGAAATAGTAAGATTTCAAACGCAGTACCAGTGATTACGGCTTATTTTCGCTTTTTTCTGCTTTACTTTTTTACAATTCTTTTGCCCATAACATTTATTATGCACCTCAAAAATTTAATTACTTGCTGTAACATAATAACGGTTTATTACTGCCCATGATTTTTTTATTCAGTTGCCCAAAAGTATTAATTTCATAGACCATACCGCTATTTATTCACTTACCAAAAATTTTATATTTGTCAGCCAAGTATTGCAGGTCGTTTTTATTTTACATCCGACCAAAATTTATTAAGCTGCCCAAATATTTATTTAGCTGATTTTTACCGCTTACCCCAATATTTAAAATAACTACCAATAAATTTACTCCCATTATTTTTTCTCTTGATTCTCTAACGATTAGCATTATCATTATCAAACGATTAAAATAATAAATTCGGGGGCTAACTTCACGGAGGTCTTCCGTATTAGTATCTAGCTTGTTCGCTTTCACTCGTTCTTGTTCGCTTGGTCTGAGAACCCGCCAAAAAAAATGCAAAAAATCTAGTTCATCTTTTATTGTGTTGAAAGCTCTGGATAGAGGAAGAATGAAAGGTCGTCATTGTTTGATGTGTAGAAAGCAAAGATCCTGTGACAAAATCTTCGGTTTGATTTTGATTTTGATACCTAATCTCGCGGTGGTCAGAGGATCTTTGGATTTTGACGCGATTTTTACACAGTTTGATGTTTTTAGATTTGTGACAGACAGAAAAATGTTGGTAAAAATCAAAGATGTACCCAAAGAGAATATAAATATGGATGTACCTACGGAACGTAGTAATTGATCTTAGGTGAAAATAAAATATTTATTATTTTTAAATAACTTATGGGTTCTTATTACTAAAAAAAACATTAATTTCACAGGTCATAAAAAGCCAGGAACACTGACCTACTTGTATATATACAGGTCAGTGGCCAGGAAGGAACCGACAGACAGTTCGGGACAGAGAGTCCCGAAACAACAAGTAGATAGTCCGTTCTTACCGGAACCGGATATCTGTATTTTTAAGGAAGCTGAAGAATCAGTTAAAAAGGAATGGGAGGATTGATCACGACCGAGGTCCGGAGAGATTGAACTGTTTTGTTAAAATTACCTATGTACTTAATTTGAAATTTATCACCGCACGAGAGTTTTACTTTTCCTCTACGCCTACTATGTATTTTGTTTATCATCTCTGAAAATAGCTTCACGAGTTTCAAAACTTTAAAAATCACAACAAAGTCATCCTAATAAAAATAGGAACGTTTTAGGCACGGTACAATGCCACTACGGTAGATACCTACTGATCAAAATACTTAATCCACGACCTGACGTGTCGTCCGTTGTGTACCTTTATATAACTCCAAGATTAATAAATAAATGAAAATAGCTCCACCCACATAGTACCTAGGTTCTCGAATAATACTCATATCAGAGGTGTGATGATGAACGTTTTAGTTCGGAGGGAGTTTCAGGCATTTCAGTCTTTTTCCAAGGTGACCATATTTTCTACTGTTCCTGTGGCTTTCAGAAAATAAATATAATAGCGAGGAATCCTCTCTCGTAGAGGGCCTTCCGGGGCGTAGAACTACGATATTCTTGCTTCGTTAAAAGAACTTCTTGATAATCGAAGTACCTAAACTAACTAGTCTATGCTGATAATTATACTATTAGGCAGGCAAATAAATGTTACTATTCTATGCACCTTTAGGGCGTCTGTAGGCCTACCTGCTCATGTAGGTACCTACACCAAAGAGTTGTTTCCATAAATTCTCACTACAAATTGCAGAACCCTAGTAAATACGACTTCACCGTTATCTACAGTAGTGAACCTACGTAGAGGCGTATAACTACATCCTATCCTACTTCCTTCCTACTATCCTACTAATATTATAAACGCGAAAGTTTGGTGGTTAAGTCTGGATGGATAGATGGATAGATGTTTGTTACTCTTTCACGCAAAAACTTACTTAACGGATTTGGATGAAATTTGGCACAAAGATAGATTATAGTCTGGAATAACACATAGACTATATTTTATCCTGGAATTCCCACGGGAACGGGACTAGGTACTGCTACCAGAAGGTAATCAGGCTGTTATATTTTTCAAATGTGACCCAAAAATTATTTATCTGATAATTTTAATGTTATAAAGTTAGTTCTTTTCTACGCCACGCTAATTAATATAAGCTACTCGAAATACTAATCCTGCGCAGACGAAATTGTGGGCACCAGCTAGTACCTACTACATACATATACTGCTACGCTGGTTTGTGCATTCTTCAGTGATCCTCAGAAAACCAAATTCATAGTCATCCAGATTTCCAAGTTCAAGGTGTGATGAATCAGACACGGTGGGCAGTCGAAAATTCTATTTAAGTCACTTGTGGAGAGTTCGAACTGTAGTCTCTCATAGAGCAGCGCGCGCTCGCAACGAACCAAAGGTAAACATTAAAATTTAAACCATAGGTACCGTAAAGCGTTGTGGATAGAGACATCAGGGTGAATAGAAATGGACGAAATACTGGAGCAAGACATTACCAGGCTGGTAGCGAAGTATAAGAATACTTCGCTACCAATCTGGTAATGTCCATGACTGTTCTTCTCCTGTGTGAGTAGATCTGACAAAGGGATGTTTTACTCCAGTATTTAGTCCATTTCTATTCACCCTTAAGTCCCTATCCACCCTGTTTTACAGTACTGAAATTTTCTCAAAGTGCAGTGCAGTGCAGTGATTGGATTTTAAGTGTTTTGGATATTGCGGTAGGTTTATTAATTATCATATGATTCACGACCCACCATAGAAAGATAATCTTATTTTTTCAAAAAAACATATAGGTACCTACTATCTACATAAAAACTGAAACTTATCAGTTTTGATAACTTCAAGCTTATTATCGGGTAAGTGGGAAACCACATGATCGATAGTACCTACCTAAGTGTAGCTATAAAAGTAGGTATGCCTTGCATAGGTAGGTACTAATATAAACCCAATCTTTGCATTGCTAGGTCCTAAGGGTGCCAAGGGGTCTCGATTCAAGCGCTTATTCTGCCCTTCTTTCGTCCGTATTTTTTAGGCATCAATCTTTACTATAAGTACCTATTAAGTAAGCCAGCTTCACGACATAAGTACCTAATAACTACATGATTTCACCTTACTAGATTTGAATCAAGAGCTTCGAAAATTTAATCAATAGGTAGGTATAATATTTAATAATTTTCGAAAGCAATTTGCACTATTTTTATGGTGAGCCTCGTGTGCCGAAGATTCCCATAAACATCCAAAAAAATAAAACCTTTGAAGTACTTAATAATCATAATAAAGTACTATCCCGGCTCTATAGAGGTTTTGTTTGGTATCAGCCGGTAGGTACAAGACATTCATCCTCTTCATAGAGTTCACCTCACTTCTTCAGACTCGACTTTTTGGTACACCATAAAAAAACATACATTTTAAGTATTTGAATTTATTTTTGAAAATGGAATTGAAAGTCTTTTTGGTTGTAGTTGGATATTTATCAGGGTGTTTTTTCCCTCCACAAGTTCACAAAATGCAATTGCGCGTGAGGTACAAATAAATAAATAAAACAAAAGATGGTATTGGCACATTATCCCTAAAATTTTCTTCATTCCAAATTGAATTAAAGGTAACCGTGAAAATTATTTATCATTGAATAGTTTAATTACTTACCTATTTTTCACAATTGAAGTGAAAAGTAGTTTGTGTAGTGTTTCACTCGGGCCAAGACCGGCCATTTTACGAGTATCTCGGTCTTGTAGGTAATCCTTCCTAGCTGCGCTCGGCGGTAGGTATAAATGGGCCCTCGTAAGTATATAATGGGATGGTTTAGTTTAGTCTTTTGTAAAACAATCTACTATTTGCTCACATGCCAATAAGTTGATTGTGGCACGAGAATTAGTGCCTAATCACTACTGGAGCATTATTTATTAGATACTAAATATCAAATCATATAATATCGTTTAACAGTTAAACCGACCTACTTCAACGCAGTTATCCCAAAATATCTCCACATTATGTAGGTAGTGTCCGGTGAAGAGTCAATCTATTGCATCAGTTCTAAAACCGTCAGGTGAATCACAGAACATTCCAGAATCGTATTCATTTTGAGATGTGGAAGAAAACGTCTTTGTAAACAAAGTTTCGGGCAAAATATTACAAAGTTTCTTTCACTCAGAAGTTAATAGCTCCAGATCTTTACAGTTGGTAGGTAGGTAGAGATCAACTAATTACGATAATTTTACACGCTGACTTGTCTGTTTTCAAAGAGTAACTATGTACAGTGCCGTCTTAAGCCTATTCGGCGCCGGGGTGCGGGGCTCAGCCTGCGCCCTCGTTTTCTTTTGCACTGCAGCGTGGCACGTGACCGACGACACACTGCAGTATGGAAGGGGTCCAAACTCCTAGTCAACCAAGAAAACACAATACACATAATTTGATTATTTATTTATTTATTTCTCTAAAATAGAAGATACGTTTAGGACCGTGAAACGTTGAGGGACGAGGGCATCAAGTTTTGCAAAAAACAGCAAGAAGTCCAAAGTCTCGGATGAGACTCTGGGGCTGATGACAAGAAGACGAGAAACCACCCAAGCAACTTCGTCTGAGAGGTCATACCTGAATAAGCGAATTGCGAAGATGGTAGAGTGTGACCTTCGGAGTTTCAACACAAGCATCATACTTGAACTTAAGCTTCGAACGCACTATGGGAGGATCGTATTGTCGAAACCGGAGATCTCAGCCGAGATAGAGGATTTTTATGGCCGCCTGTACACTGCACATGCCCCTCGTTCCTGACGAGACGACCATGATTCCAGAGCCGCCCGGAGACCTCCTATCCTAAGGCGTGGAGCGGGAGTTTTGTGGTGCACTTTTTAAGAAGGGTGTTAAAACTTTCCCTATTAATTACAGAACCATCACACTCCTGAGCCACATCTAGAAGTTGTTTTCACAAATGGTCATGAATCGTCTCGCCATCTCCTGGCGAGATACAGCCAGCGGAGCAGGCCGGGTTCCGTGGCGGCGGAGGATATGGCATCACAGACCACATTCACACAGTGAGGCAGATTATACAGAAGTCTGAAGAGTATAATCAGCCCTTGAATCAGTCTTTGTGGACTATGAGAAAGCCTTTAAATCCGTCGAAACTTAGGCGGTTCTGGAATACTTACAGCGATTTCAAGTAGACTATCGTTATAACGAAGTGCTGAGATGTCTTTACGAAGCTGCCACTATGAGTGTCCAAGTACAGGACCAGCAGTTTAAACCGATCCAATTGCGCATGGAGTGAGACAGGTATCATATATAGGTATCATATCCCAGAAACTATGCACGAGCGCATTGGAAAATATATTTAAGACGCTTGACTGGGGAGGTAAGGGTATTAACATGAACGGCGATTACGTCTCGGAGCTGAACCACATGCTGGACGGCCTAGCCTCAACCTCGAAATGTTTCCGAGTACACTTACCTTGGGCAGATTGTACAGTAAGGTAAAAACAATTTTGAGAAAGAGGCCAAGAGGAGGATCCAGCTGGGCTGGGCAGCATTTAGGAAACAACGTCAAGTCTTCTCGTCATCCATACCGCAATGTTTGAAAACGAAAGTTTTCAATCAGTCCGTCCTACCCGTAATGACCTACGGAGCAGAGACGTGGACACTGACGGTAATTTAAGGCAGGTCCACCAGTTTAAAGTAACTCAGCGAGCTATGGAAAGAGCTATGCTCAGGGTTTCTCTGAAGGATAGGATTCGTAATGAATACATCCGACAGAGAACCAAAGCTGTCGACATAGCTCAAAGAATTAGCAAGCTGAAGTGGTAGTGGACTGGACGTATCTCTCGAACCGACAACCGTTGGGTAGTAAACGTGTTCTTGAGTGAAGACTGCGACTTGGCAAACGTAGTGTAGGACGCCTTCGGGCCAGGTGGGATGACGATATACGAAAGACTGCTAGCAGATGCTGAATGCAACAAGCTGACTGAAGACAGGGCGCTAATGGCGCTCATTAGGGGAGGCCTATGTCCAGAAGTTGTTTGATTTTTATGGAGTTTTTATTTACGGCCATCATGAACTTCCTAATTCAACTTCAATGACTGTCAAAACAACAGCCGGGGTACGGAGAGCGGAGAGGGAGGATTACCTCTATCCTCTCACCGTACACCGGCTGACGCCGCCGCCCGCTCGCGCGGGTCCGCGGCTAGTCGGCACGACGACTTGTAAACCCGGCGGCGGCGGCGCGTGAAAACGACGGCGCGCACGTCTACTGGAACTTGTGAATACTCGTAGAAGTTCTCTCTTCCAAGTTGACTGTCTCTTCTAACTGTCGGTGCGAGCGCCCGAACGGCATGTAAAAGGGCGCAATTACTCGCCTATGACATTGGATGACAGACGCACAGGAGCCGCGCCGCGCTCCCTTTTTAAATGCACTTACTTACATTTTATTGACTTAGAGATCATTTTGCTTCAAGTGCGGGCGATCGGGCGGCATTGTGTCAAAGGTTATACACTCTTTGGATAAGAGATTTTGCCGCGCGCGTGTTAAATTAAATAAAATTGTCATTTGTTTAGTAATAAGAGTCATTTTAGGTTGCACATCACGAGTTGTATGACAAACGCCGAAAGCGTAATAAAAGTAAAACAAGGTTTATTGTTGAAGACTATTTTTTTTATATGTAGGTACCTATTAATTTTGCGGGTGTACGTATTTGTCGTAACAATTATATGAAACTGTGTAATGGCGTTAAGTTCAATGAAATATCTAAATATTCAGCTGCTCGGCAGGCGCCCCCGGGCGCTCCGCGCCCGGGTGCACTGCACCCCTTGCACCCCCTGGTAAAGACGGCCCTGACTATGTACATATAGCTACTATCTTCACCTAAAACTTAAACACTGTTTTCACAACAATTTTGAAAGGTTGACCACGAAACCTTTTACAAACGTTTGACGTGGAAGCCTTTTACAAACGTTTTCAAACAATTTAGGAATAGGAGAATCTACCAGCCCCAATGGTAGACCCTGCACTGTTTACACACAATCTTAGAAAGTTTCTTAGTAATTTTTTTCTTTCCTAACTTTCACACTAGTAGTACAGGGTAGCGTAGGGAAAGAGTTTACCTATCCACTGTGATATGTGCGATGTGGTCACTGAGTGGCACCAATTATAGTATAAAAAATCCACAGTTAAATAAAGGAGTTCCCACCACCACACCGGTGCGTAGTGTGGCCGTGTGACGGTAAGTCAGTCGTCGAATATTTGAACCATTATTTGAGTCAAACCACGAGAGTCAACCACTCTAAAAATGAATTACACTTAATGTACTTACTAGAAAGTAATATATAATTATAATAAATAAACCTTACATATAAAAAAATAACATGATAGGTACAAAACACGTCCTTATCGCTGAGAGCGATAAGGCCGTCTTCTCCCAGGCAACCTCTGAGGTACATGATGGGTACATGTAATTAATTTACATCTGAGATATGAGTTAAACCAACACCGTGACCTTTGCAAACCTTGGAAGCTAATCTCGTAGATATAAACATGGCTTGCAGATTCGATTGTAAAATCAGCGCATTTATGACGGCGTCGTAACGCATCGCCGAGAATAGGTTACAGTCGAAAATAATCTGTTGTTTATCTCATCGCTTCGGACAAAGTTGATTTATGTCTGGACTATTTTTAAGGTGGGCTAAGGTTACATTTAGGGTAAGCATGAAATCCCTCATACAGAATATACCCAGGTGTTAAAGATCTGGCTGGGGTATAGGTATTCCGTATGCTATCAGAATAAGACGGGATTTTAAACTGAATGAATCAACTTCACATATCGACTGAGACAACTAACAGAAAACTTAATCAAAGTGATCGTTTTCATATTCTGATATACCTATATAATTTGAATTTTCTGACGTATCCAAGAGTTCTATAAGGTCTATAAAATAGAACCAAAATTTAAAATTCAAAGCGCCATGTTTGTGTTTTGAATTTTGGTTCTATTTTTACAGTAGTGATCACTTTATCTGACTTGACCATTCAGGAAGATCTACGCTTCCTTCGTTCGCTCGTTCAATCATAATTTTAATTTCAGATGTCGATAGTACCCCTAATGTTCCGTGACTGGTGGGACGACTGGGACCGCCCCTCCCGGCTGCTAGACCAGCACTTCGGGACCGGTCTGAACAGGGATCAGCTCCTGTCTTCCCTGTCTTCAATCCCCAGCACCTCCCTGCTGAGGAACTCTTACTTCAGGCCATGGAGGACGAACCTGACGAGACAAGAGTCTGCCTCGACAATTAACTTGACTAAGGAAAAATTTGAGGTGAGAACAACGGTCTCAAATTAGCTTGGAGCTTAAGATGCTCGATTTGTATGGCGGTCAAACGACCTATCGAGACCTTTATAATTCACTGCCAAGAGCGTACCGACACTACCGACCACTGTTTGATTGGGTATCATTTAAATGGTCAGCAAATTAAGAAGATTTTAGTCAAACGAAAAATTGATTTCGCTGAATTAGCTACTAAAAATAAAGTTTCTATTCTGTAATGAATGAATGAATAATAAACATTTGTGTGGACTATTTATCGAGCGATTCCCTTGCCAAAATTTGTCCCACCTGTTACATTAGTCAGAGACATGACTAAGTGCATCAACACAGGATGACTTCTAGACGCGTCAATTACACTGCTTCTATTCTGGTCTATATCATCTACTTTTGTTTTAGTGGTCGAACGAACTTATATTTTTAGAGCTTCGGAACGGTTCTGTCTGAGTATTTGTACTTCTATTTAACATTGAACTGATTGTGCTTGTTATTAAATTTAGATGTATTCTTTTTTAATATTTTATATAATACATGGATTCTAAAATAAGATAATAATACTGAAAATGGACAACAAGACAAGGATGATGTTAAATTTTACCTTGTTCTTTTGATGTAGATGTAGTTATTTAATGTAAAAAGATATTGGCTGATCTAATGTGATATTTTGCGATAAACTTTTTTATTATGTCGTACTTATTTGCACCGCTCAGGTAAATTATTTTTAGGAAGTTGTTATCCTCTATTAATTAGGTATCCCTCTCTTCAGGTTATCCTAGACGTCCAGCAATTCTCACCTGAAGAAATAACCGTGAAAGCCAGCAACAACTCCGTAGTAGTTGAGGGCAAGCACGAAGAGAAACCCGACGAGCATGGCTTCATCTCCCGCCAGTTTACCAGGCGTTACATCCTACCCGCAGGCTACGACGTAGCTGATCTTGTCAGCTCTCTGTCATCCGACGGAGTTTTGACAGTGACAGCGCCGAAGCGACCACCGCCTGCCGCGGGCGAAAGGATCGTCCCCATCACCAAAACTGGACCGGTGAAACAGCCCGAGCCAGTGAAGACAGAAGTCCAACAGCCGAGGGAACAGACTGTTCCTATTGTCACTTCTCCTTGATTTAATTTGAGAGACGAAACGAATGTAAATAGCATTTATTTTGAAGCCGTTGTTGGGCAACGATTCGAACGAATTAGGTTAATCTAATAAGCATAGGATTTGAATTATAGATTATTTTGTATTGGGACTTGTCATTTACCTACCCTTTTGGATCTTAATAATTCCCCTATAAAATTATCTCGCCTATATTTTTTTCTGATTGATTAGGTACTTATCATGTCAAATAAACCAAGTGCCTTGATGGTATCTTGGCCATACACGATATTAGAAATATCGTTAGTCCAACACCGCTTCCCTGTCATGACTTTACCATCTCTTTACACTGGGTAAAAAAAAGATAGCATTTCCTTCAATTTATTTGACCACATCAATGCGTGCCTGTACGATCAAGGGCTCTAAGGACTAACCAACAAAGAGCGACCATTTGCATTCATCTTGGACAAAATGAAAACAATAAGCTTAATAAGTGTCATAATGTAAACCTTAGCACGTCCACACGTTCCCATATTTATAGAGGAGGGCATTACTCAGAAGAGAAGAGCTGCTTGCAACCATCAGGGACGTCGTTGTCTTAACGTGGAAATGGTGGATGAATTCACAAGTTCCGTTGACCGTTGCGAGCTGGCATGAGATTGAAATGTCTTTAAAAATACCAGTACCAGAATCGTAGATAGTTTTTAAGTAGGTATTCTATTCCAAAAACATTATTCGACATCTAGGTTAAAACTATCATAAGCTTTAGTAGTTCTGTAGTAGTCGGTAGATAAAGTTGCCTTCGCCAGCCACCAAACTCTCAACCCTTTTCGTATCTTTTCCTAAAATAGACGAAATGAAACTACTACAGATAGATGCGTTAAAAGCTTATGATAGGTTAAACAAACTATACGTGTGAATTTTGGAAATTACTTTGTTTAACGAAATTATATGATAAAATAAGAGGTGGCGCCTCTTCAGGTCCTGTTTGCGCCTTAAGGCACGGGTGAATATCAGAACTTTCGCCTCTCCCAAACAGTCCGGCCAGTGCAATTTACTGGCAACTATATGCCATTGGAGGCCGACAGTATCTTTCTGGCAGGCTTTATTAGATCGGATTCACTAAAAAGCCCTGCGTCGTGCTTGCCGCACCGCGCCGTTATGCCTCATCCAACTGCAGCTTTGAATGAAAGTGATAGGAAGAGATTTTGTAACTTGGGTAGGTATCTACGTAGCCATCAAATGCCTAGCTTCCTGTCCCTGATCCCGCTCGGAGGGATGTAAGCAAGCTCTTCAACATTATGCATGCTCCGAAGCTGGAACTAAGCAAACCGCACCATACATTAATGCTTAGCAAATGCAAAATGCCACAGAAAGCAATGAAAGCCTCCATGGCCAAACTGCAAATAATGGGTGAATAATAACTCTAGCAATAGTAAAAGGTAAGTCTATGGTTAGAGATGACGCATGATTAGGAGTTGTTTATTAGGTGTGGTGGTTTCAGGGTTATTATTCAAATGAGTGGATGATGATGACGTCCTAGCCAAATTCAAGGAATACCCATGTAGGTACAGGACATATTATACTGCTCAAGTGTGCATGCAATCACAGGTGCACTCTTTTCACAATCCTGACAGCGAACCGACACAACCGGGGAGAAGCCAGACGCAGTATCGGCTTAAGTGTGTTAAAAATAAGTCGTTCCTAACTAGGAACTCATCAACGGTCAGGTATAAAACTAGACAACCGCTGCGCTGGAGTAAACATAATCTAGAGTGGAGATCGCGTCTTGGCAAACGTATTGTAAGACATTCTTTGGTAGGTAGGATGCACCTGCGAGAAATTGCAGGCGTTACTAAATGCTGAAAGCTGAAGATAAGGCGCTAAGGCGCTATATCAGAGAGGCCTATGCCCAGCCGTGGATAAGTAAAGCTATTGAGTAAAATAAAAACAAGATCCTTATTCATCGACACTTTAGTTACCTAGTAATTAATAGGCACCTAGACTAGACATCTGAATGGCATACATAAAAAGGAAAACCTTGATCTCATATCGTTTTCGAAAAACAAAGTCGCTATAGACGTAAATAAATCAGCAATTATCTATGCTCGTCTCAACAGAAATGGGGCAGCTAACAAATTAAACATTGAGGAATAGGTACTTTTCAATAGGTAAGCACTTTATTGTTAATTCATCATTGTGTCGAAGAGGGGTTGAAATATTGGGGATAGTTAATTGTGAAATAAAGAAAATCATAAAATAAATGATCTTTATTAGTAAGTAAACTAATTTTAAAGAACAATTTGTACAACATGAAAGGAATAAAACATTTGAAATTAGAGTTTCATTTTTCAAATTTAAATTAAATTTTTATTGTGATGCGATCTTGTTAGCCCTTCCTAGGTCGTACTCGTAAATAAGGTTAGATAAGGCAATTCTTTAGTGAAAATCAAAAAAGCTCCATTTTTGGTATATTATGTTGACCTCATTTTGAGGAAAAAAACACTCACATTGACGTTTTTCGTTAGATTTCTATATTATTCTATATCTCTAGCTTCTAAACGTGAGGATACGAAGCTATAGACAGAAGCTAGTTTTGCAATATACGCCAAGGCAACCAAGTAGCGTCATCTATCTGATATTAAAAGAATCAAATCGGAAGCACGTTTACCTTACTCTTATCTTTGTGTGAAGTCCTGTGTGAACCCGAAATAGATCACCCAATCGAATACACGCGCTAACTATGACAAAATCAAACTAGATGTCGCTCCAAGTCAGGACTTCTGTTTGATTTTTCACACGTTGGTACTTAACAAGTACCTCTACTAATACTAATGTACCTATTTATGGATCAGGTCAGTCAGTCTTGATGACCAGCCTTAGCCTACCAAGGCAGCGAAAACGCTCCTACAGCTGTATACAGTATAACATAATCCTGCTCAACTAAACATATTCATTAAGTTTTCGTATCTCTTTCTAAAATAGACAAAATGAAACTACAACAGATGCATTAAAAAAACGCTTATGATAGCTTTCACAAACTGTACATGCGAATTTTGGAAATTCCTTTGTATAATGGAATTATGTAATAAAATAAGTGGTGGCGCTACTTTAGCTATATTATTTGTTTTGTTTCCGTTTTTGACCTGATATCTTGTCACAATTCTTATACAACATTCGTGTGCTAATTATAACTATAGAGTAAGACGAGAGTTGTTTATTGTTGTGAATAAAATAAAAAGTAATTCAGTACCTAATTCATTTATTGTTTGTGACTCTAGTAATACCTATTACAGTCGGTTCATAGGACTTATTTAAAAATAATACAGCAAAAATAAAATAAAGCTGCAAAAGCATCCACAGTGTAGGTACCTATTACCTTCCTAGATGGCTCATATTAAAGAGATAAACAGAATATAAAATAAAACCTAGAGCGCGGTAATGTTCAGGGTAATAGATCTCGTGGACCGCTCCAGTCTAAATAGCGGAGGGGGAGGTATCATCAATCAACCCGGGGCGATTACTGGATGCTGCGGTGCAAGGGGAAAGATGAAGCGCCTTTTACAACTTGCTGATGAACTTACTTATCCTTTCTAATATCATAAACGGAATATCGCAACTAATATCATATACCTACTTATTCTCCTTACTGTTATAAACGCGAAAGTTTGCATGTCTAAATGTAGGTATTTATGTATAAAATTTTATTATCTGAGCGTCTGGTCGATGCGACGCGTGACCTGAGAGCTGGTGAGTATCTTTAGAGTAATAGGCTAGGTTAATTAACTAAGGCTCAGCGCATCAACATTGCCAGACAGCGTGGTAATGCAGCCAGTGTCTTGGAGACGCTTCCGACTGGTATTGACATGGATCAATTGAGCTACCTTTAGACTGTTTGCAACCGTCTGCAGTTAGCTCAATGGTTTCAATTGTATATACCAGTTGTAATTTTTTCTATTCCTTGATTGTAATTTTCGTTGTTACTAAATGTTTTTATATAATGAATACTTGTTTGTTTGGTGTAGGTTGGAATAGGTTAAAAATAGGCTACTTACGTCCAATAACTCAGTTTCCATGGGATACTTATATACCTATAGCCTAAACGTATAGCTGAAACGTTTCCATAGTAACAACGCGTGGAATCCGCTGATAGATTCTAGTTTTACTAAAAATTAGGAAAAACGAATACAAGACTGCTATTTTGTTAGAGAAATAAACATCTTTGTGCACGTCATTATAGTAGCTACGAAGGAGGAAAAATGCAATCAAATTTGAAAAAGGGGGAAACCCGAATTTGTCTTACTAAGAAGACATTTGAATGATTTCGAGACAAAGTCTAATGTCATTGTTTTCATCTAATCAGCTGAATGTAAAGTTTACCTACGTACGACTTTAAAATAGACTTTAAAATACGACTTAAAAATAGGAGAAGGTTCACAATTGGATTCAACTTTTTAAAGTGTATTTTAAGTATATGTAGAACTTTTTCAAGGTGAAACGATTTTTTTTATATTTTTTTACTCGAAAGCTGGTGCTTCTCTTGTGGATTAAAAAATAAATCTATATCGCTCCCCTTCGAGTCGAGCGAGACCTAAGGTAGGTGCTTTATTGTACTCAGCTCTCCGGTCTTTTAATATCTGACCAGTAAGTATACCTAGTTTTTGAGATCATCATCATAATACTCGTATTATGAATGTGAAAGTTTAGATGGATGGATGTACGAGTATGTTAGGTTACTTCTTCTTCTTCAGGGATGAAAGAATATTACGAAAGCTCTCTACGATTCTAGAACTTAGTTATAAAAGTTTAAAACAAATAAATTATTTGTTGTCTTTAGACCACAGACAAAGCGCTTGCACAGTTCGACAAGCGATTGATCTGCCTGCCGTATTAATTGTTGCTGTCTGAACCTATAGCATCGTATGTATACCTACCGCCTGTCCATCCTCGTGCTTGTATTTGAATTGTTTACCAGTAAATTAAAGCGAATACTTTCGAAGTGCCTACTTGGAAATTAGTTGCAGAGATAGATATATATTATGTATTAGGTACTAGCGCCCCGCGGTTCACCTGCGTGTTGATGAAAATTATGTTTTATTCCAGGCCTAAAACTATGTATATTGAAAATTTCAGCCCGATCCGTTCAGTAGTTTTGGCGTGATGAAATAACAAATTTCCATCCATCCACATTTTTTCATCACTACATAGTATAAAATAAAGTCGCTTTCTCTGTCCCTATGTCATTATGTCCCTTTGAACGCTTAAATCTTTAAAACTACGCAACGGATTTTGATGCGATTTTTTTTAATAGATAGAGTGATTCAAGTATAATAAAACCGTGCGAAGCCGGGGCGGGTCGCTAGTTTATTATATTTGTGATATATTGATTGCGATTGCATTTTTAACGGTTAATAGTGTCTTAAATCCCAAATTAGGTTTAGATTGATACTATGATTATCGAAAAAAATCTAATATTTATCTTAAAAAGCTATACTTATAATCCATGTGATTTAAATATGGGCACCACGTGCTGTAGGTACATTTTATATGACGCGAGGTGCATAGTGAAGTCTCACAGGTTGTACCTAGATATTATGTTGTACTTGTAAGTGAATACGGTAGTTGTAGACAGTTTTGCAAACTGATTTTAATATGGTTCAAGCGATAGCACAGCAATAGGTATAACATTGAATTTGACAACCTCAGTGGCACAGCGGGCTAAGATCCGCCTACGACGCAGGAGGTTGCTAACTCAATTCCCGCTATGGACAAAATTTGTTTGTCCAGGGTTTTTGGGTGTTTTCTATTTTTGTACAATCAAAGAATATGTATGGTACGATGGATGTTTATTACCTCACCACGCCGCCAGTAGGTAGGTACTCAAGAACAGATCAGATTAAATTTTTTATAGAAGTACTTACCTACCTAGATGAACTGCTAATTTTTTTCATTTTTACGCGGTTTAAGCTTCGGGCTTTCGGGCGCAGCTAGTGTACCTAGTAGGTACTTACCTATTAGGTACAGAATAAAAAAAAATACTTTTCGTAGGTAGTTTTGCGATTATTAGGTACTACCCATGATATAAACCCATCCTAAAACTAACTTCGATTCAATCGGCGTTTTGGAGTGTACTACAATATTTACGGGTAGGTACCTACCTAACACATTATATCTAAAAACTCCATTGACATGGTTCAATTGAGCTACCTTTAGACTGTTTGCAACCGTCTGCAGTTAGCTCAATGGTTTAAATTTAAAATACTAGTTGTAATTTTTCTATTCCTTGCTTGTAATTTTCGTTGTTAATAAAGATTTTATTATGTAAAAAACTCATAGATTGAATACCTACCATATTCTAAGTTTCTACCTAAACCAAGATAATAGGATACGATGCAGGTATTTTGACTGTTGATTTTTTTTCGCAACGTCAAACAACAAAATAATGTATAAATTTATAAAATAAAAATCAAAATAGTTTCATAGTCATAAGTTTTCCCACAGTCTCATGCTAAGATTCCTACATCCATACTTCAAATTCCATATAAAAGATTTCAACGCGCGCTCCACTGCTACGAAACGCTACGAAACTTAAAATGATTTCTTTAGATTCAGATTCATATTGCACATGTTAATTTATAGAAATATCATGACCAATATTATTGTATTATCTTTTATTTTAGATAAAGTACCCTCAAAATAAATAAAAACATTGAATCAACCATCCTCACTTACCGCGAAATAAATCGACCAAATTACCAATGACCCCAACTACGCCTCATTCATTACATTACGAAATACGAAGAAACGGACATTCGCGTTAATATCGCGTTTCAATAGTTTATAACAAAGCACGATCAATGCCGGGCGATTATTTTATAGCTCGAATAAAAGCAATAAGTTTAGCGGGCGGAGCGTATCACGAATATCAGTTTGATAGAGGAGCTTGATTCGCCGGGTTGCGGACGCCTTAGGGCGGGGCTAAGCCGAGAGGGGCGCGCAAAGTCCACGCTCGCCATACCATTTCGAGCGAGTCGCCGCGAACGACGTATCTGCCGTAGCGTACTTGCCGGTAAACGCGTTTTATGTTCGACGTGTGTGTGTGACAGTACACCCGGTGCCTCCGAGGCCTGTTCTCTTCCGTGCTCCCTACAGCCGCCAAGATTCGGGTGAAGAATCGCGAGCCGGTGCCGGCGTATGCCATGGCCGACGCCGACCGAGACTCAGACCTTGGAGACGATAGCCCTGTGGTGAGTGCTACCTTCATTTTTTTAGCTTTCATTCTAGACAACATTGCCTAAATCCAGAGACATGGTTACCTAAGCTTACGAATGTAAAGAGGTTGCATTCTTAGCAAAAGCTTCCCTTAATGCTTTCGGTTTTCGGAATTCAAACGCAATAGAAAGATCTAGAAGTTCATTGTTCAAAATTAAAAAGTCTTTCCGCGAAGGGAAGCAAATAAACTCTTTGGTGTTGTATGTTTTTAAATCTCGTCTTGTCAATTATTCATTCTTCATATTTAGAACATTCTGTGTCTATGTTTTAATGATTTATTCTCAGATGTATTTATAATATTGTATGTACTTAACAACGCTAGGTATATATTCTCACACTATCTAAAGTAGGTAGACATTCAGTGCGATTTGATTTATGCACCTATTCTAATGATAAAAACCTAGTTAGGTAGGTACCTACTTACTCCAAATTTGCTGAGTAAGTATTGATTTTACACGTGGTAATTAAATCACACGAACATTTTGTACTTAATTTCTAATTGTTATTTGATTGATATAACAAATATCGAACATGGCTTAACTGCAATGTTTTAATGTTTATCACCTTGTTTCTGATAAGAAAACGTACCTAATTTATACTTGTGTAAAGAGGTGGGTGTGTGACTTAGGAATATAATAAATTAGGTAGGTAGGTGTTGAATGTTTGTCATTGGAATCATATCAGAATCTGAACTAACTACCTACTATGGTAGATTAGTTTGTCATTTATTTATAAATACATACAGACCTTTTATCGTTTGGGAAAAACAATAGGGGATAACTTTAATTTTTTTTTTTAATATCTTGAAGTTTAGGTACTTATCTGTGCTGTGTGTGTATTTTCAAGATTTTTTTTTAATTTGCGGGTAGAAAGTGTTTATGTTTTTTTTATACTTTAAGCCTTGTTTATTTAACCCGGTTAGAAGATATAAAATAATGCGTTGGTAGAAGAAAATAAAAAGGTATATTTAGTGGTATTTTGAACATGAAGATTTTCTAAATGGGGGTGTACCTATATATAAGGAAAGCTTTGGGCCGCAAATAGGTAAGTAGGTATTATATAGGGCCAGAAATAGGTAAGTATTAAGTGTCTAGTGACCAAAAAGGTACTAACAGTCTAAAAGTAATTTAAGGTAGGTAGGTACTTCTATTTGATGTAGGTAATTTTGGCATGAGATAGATAACATCAGTTTCTTCTACTTATAATAACAATAACAAAAAAAGTCAATTCACCATATGACACATTACATTTCCTAAAATGCAAATAATATTTTAATTTGCAAAAAAATGTGGCAACCCAAGCTGCATCCCCAACACGTGTGCCGTCACATCATTATGTGTCGGCTTTTACAAAATGGCGCCGATATGATTATTAATAACAAATTCAGGCTCCGCGATTCGGTTTCGAGTTTATTTTATTATGGGATAGAGTCACATCTGTTTCGGCTCTAGGAAATAATGTATTATTGTTTATTTAGCGGAACCGTTTGGCTTTACTTATTTTATTGAACTATGAGACAAAATTATTCGTATAAATAACCACGGAGGCAGAAGAAAAGAATAAAATAATCTAGATACGACTAACGTAGGTAACGTTAGTCGTATCTAGATTAGTTACTTTATTAATATTTAACCAAGATAAGTATAACTAACGTATTTATTTACGTAAGTATATTTTAATTCAATAACCTTTTTCAAATTACAATCATTTACAAAATTATATCAGGTATAAGCCGTTGAATTGTTAGAAATTCATTAAATAGGTAGGTACCTAATACCACAAATAAATATTGCAAAATTTCACAGTGTGTGATCATCGCATTTCAAAATAAGATTGATTTACAGCACGAATTCTAAATTAACTTCAAATCCTGGAATTCTAATGATCAGAGATCTGAGGACTTTATTATCGCTTACCTGTATAAGACATCATTAGCCGTTTATTTCTGTACCGCCAGATATAATGCTTTGACTCAATCAATTCACTTGGATCTTTGGCGACAGCGACATCTCTTGGGAGGCCAGTACGCACGATTTATTATCCCACCAGATCTAGAGGGTAGATTAATTAATCAAAACTGGCTGTCATTCATTCGCGAACTAAACATAGCAACCAGAGACTACAGAGAAGAATAAACACAGACAACGTCAACTTCCTTTTCCTGTCAGACGTTCCATTAATTGAAGTAATTGGCGCGTTTTTTGAATTTATTTTTTCGTTGACAACTAGTCCTCGACACCTTTTTAATTTCATTTAATAAAAAGAAAAGTATAGAATTTATGGTATCTACCATTTTTTTAAGGTTTTCTCGGAATACGAACAACGTCAACAGATTGCAGCAATGAAATTACAGAACCTATTTATAATTATTCAAAAATATTTAGTTTTAGACATAGTTATATGTTAAGATGTTTAAGTTATAGTTTCTACCCGTGGCTTCGCACGCTTTGTTTATAGAAGCGTTGAAAGGTTATTTCTATACGCACGGGAACTGAATTATGGGATAAAATCTACGTTTGAGCTATAACTATTCAAAATTTCAGCCTGATCCATTCAGCAGTTGTGTTGTGACGACGTGATGAGGTAGCAGACATCAAAACCTACTTATCTACAATTTCGCTTATATAATTTGAGCTTGGTGTTAATCTGAACCTTTGTTTTAATGAATCAAGAGGAAGGTAAGATGTTTCGGTTTTGCATTGACGTTCTTATTCGATCTGAATGCTTTTTTATTTGCTAAATAAAACAAGTACCAAGGTCGGTAGGTCTTATCTAACCTCAGTTTTTAGCATAATGAACTCAGTCGGTTTGTTATGATTTTTTCTATACCGATAAGCGGACCATAGAGGATGGCGTAAAAAAGTTCATTCAGTTTGAACGGGTGAAGGCAAAATCATGGCTTTTTGCCACATCAGGTGTTCTCAACCTACCTGGTCGCGTGCGACACACAATAGCAAGTGGCTGGCTCATATTACCAAACATTGATTTGTGTCGGGTAGTCCAATTTTTTTGGCATATTAGTGTGGCCGCAGTGTATTAATTTTGATAAGTTAAATTGTATAGATAGGTAGTTCATTTCTTGACCTCTTTATCAACGAAGAAAATTACAATCAAGGAATAAAACTAGTATTTATAAACAATTGAGTTAATTGCAGGCGGTTGCTAACAGTCTAGAGGTACCTCAACTGATCATAACAAAAAATAATAAATAATCACGGAAAATTCACATATCATCACTAGCCCCAGCAGCTTGTGTTATGGGTAGGTACTAGATAAGATAACTGATACCTATATTTGATAAAATACATTACTTATATGGATTTTTATAGATAGAAGAATAAGAAATACTGAGAGCCTCATCGTATATCGTTTTTCGTACAGGGCTGAATTAAGGGTTATTGTTGGGGCTCAGCATAATTAACATGATTAGATAGGCACATAATACCATCGAATTAAAGATCAGTCATAGAAGGTAAAACGCAGTTTTAATTTGTAAAACAATTTGACAATACAAATGATTCTACGCTTCCTTGATATTTTTTATGAGTAAAAGGCTTTTAATTTGCATACAAATATAAAATGACTCAACAAAAGAGTATTGTCATTTTCCGACAGGAATCGAACGAATATTTATCTTGAATTGATATTCAATATATTTTCCGTAAATAATTGTATTGACATTCATTCAATACAATACAATAAACATTTATAAAGAAAAGGTTGCACTGCACGGGTCACTGACTGTTACACTGTTATGATTTTGATAAAAACTATATACCTACTACAACACACCTATCCAATGCAGTGTCGAGTAATAAAATAACTTTATTTACTTTTTATATTTTTTAACTTCAATAAAAATTTTGAATAACTATAACTCAGTGATTCAATTAAAACTAGTCATCTCAGTACTGTTCATTGTTCATGTTTAGTATAAATGATTTATATATTTATACTGATGACATATAATTCTATACCTACCTTATTGATGATTTATAATATATTGTACGGTTAGATGGTTTGCGTATAAAAAGCACATCTTGATCCAGTTAGTTATACCTACTTAGACACATTTCTGTGTAACTGCATGCGGCTTTATAAGTTTTATAGATTTAAAATGACAATGGAGAAGCTTAACCTTTTCATAATCATATCAGAATATCTAACGGATTATTGAAGCACTCAATCGTATTCGCATCTCATATTGATATTTATGCATGAAATGGATCACGTTATCGTTCCTAATTCAAATTGAATCTCGAATTAAGATTTTGTTTTCATAATACCTACAGATACGTAATAAGGACGACCGTTTGAACACAGATTAAACCTAATTTTAATATTTATTTTATTTTATTTCATTCAAAACCACTTGAACCCATTAATGTCATAAGTAGGTACTAATGTTGTGATGCTGTCTGTTTATTAATTCAAAATGATTTATTGTGAGAGCCAATTTTTAGTAAACGGGTTAAATTTGCAATGATTGTCAAGCTGTCAAATGTTAAATGATTGAGTTTGCTTCCAAAAATGTTATTTTTGTAACTTTGTAATAATAAATTAACCCTGTCTCATGGGGGTTGGATCTACCCACAATCCTAACTCATAAAACATACTCTTCAACTATGTAATAATGTCTACATGCCTACTACGGCAAAAATCATCTTGAATGTGAAACGGTAACTTCGTTTTTGATTTGTTTATCTAAATCCATAGTAATAGTGTACCCAATGGTGAGATTAAATTTAGGGCTTTGACTAGGTAGACAAACTAAACTAAACAATTCTACTAATATTATAAACGTGAAAGTTTGTATGTGTGGATGGATAGATAGATGGATGGATGTTTGTTACTCTTTCACGCAAAAACTACTGAACGGATATACTCAGATGAAATTTTTACAGAATTTTTTTGAATTTTTTACGGAATTGTTACAGAGATAGATTATAGCCTGGAATAACACATAGGCTATTATGGGCTATTTTATTTCGTAATTCCCACGGGATCGGGAATTTTGCGGGTGAAACCGCGAGGCGCTCCTAGTAAATATGTACTAAAATATACCAAATGGCAAATATTGTCCCCAACGATATTATTTGGCAGGTGCCAAACAATACCGGTTATCACAAATGGTTGATATATTTAAAAGACGAGAACGTTAATTGTTTGCAAGCATTATAAAAATAAAATTTAACAGTATATTTATCTATACATATAATAAAATCGTAGAGGTCGAATTCCTGTACAATGAAAAAAATTTACATAAACCGAGTCAGGGAGATGTAAGAAGTATAATACAATTAATTTCATTTTGTTTCAATTTTCTTGTTTCTCTGTTTGTCTGTTTGTCTGTTTGTACGGGATAAACTCCGAAACCACTGGACAGATTGTTATGAAATTTTATATGGTGGTAGCTTATATCCCTGGTCAACATATAGGATACTTTTTATCCCGATAAATTAAAGAGTTCCCGTGGGATAGCTAAACAACTTTAATTTTGTAAGTACCTACTGAATACTGATACTGCCATTATCATGAAATTTCATATTAACAACCTTTTACTAATCGCTTATGAAAGTGCACATAAAGTACCTATACCAAGAGTACTCTTCACTGCTGAAATCACAAAGGCTGCCTGTCGCGCGGGCTCAGAACGCGCGAGCGTGCTATTGCGGATGGTCATGACTCAAAGATATTAAAAAATAATTTGTATTCTATGAGGAACAGCAATATTTTTTGTTGGTTTCACATCATCATCAGCCTATGTTAGTCCACAGCTGGACATAGGCCTCCCATAATGAGCACCATAGCGCCCTGTCTTCAGCTTGCCGCATCCAGCATCTGCCTGTAGTATTTCGCAGATCGTCATCCCACCTGGCCGGAGGGCATCCTACACTACATTTGTCAAGTCACGGTCTCCACTCAAGAGCACTTTTACGAAAACAGTTGTAAGTTCCTCGCAAGATATGGCCGGCCCACTGTTATTCAGCTTCCTAATTCTTTGAACCATGTCGATAACTTTGGTTCTCTGTCGGATGTATTCATTACGAAGCATATCTTTCAGAAAACCACTTCACATAGCTCTTTCCAAGGCTCGCTGAGCGACTTTGAACCAGCCTTACCGTGAGTGTCCATGTCTCAGCTATAGATTAGTAATATCTTAAATTAAAATTGTTTTCGTATGTTTTCTTTATTGTTTTATGTAAAAATAAAAATAAACATTCTTTGATAACAATATTCCGTTTTTTTTACTATCTTAGACACTAAATAAGTACTCATACATTTATTTCAAAGTCTTATTTGTACACAATGCTTAGAAAAAGATCGAGTCTCTATCAGTACTTACTCAAGAGAAGCCAAAAAATTAAGATGCCAAGAATCTAATGAAGATCGTGAGGCGAGACTTTACGCCAGTCAGTATGGAAAGTCCTTCTCAACGATAAGCCCGAGAGCTGATCTTGAACGTCATATGTTGTCTCGGAAAGTAGTGAGGCAAAGACTACGCTCGAGTCTCTGAAACATTCACTGGAAGAGAGGCACGCTTGAGCTCTCAGCGTAGCCGCACGGCTGCGTCTCGATTGATGGAAAAGTCAGAAATCAGTGAAGAAAGAGATGCACGAATTACAGCTGATCGAGAACACCATACGTTGTCACGAGTCTCAGAGACCTTTACTGGAAGATAGTCTCGCTTGAGCTCTCAGTGTGACTTGAGCTGCACGGCTGCGTATCATCATCATGATCAACCTATATTAGTCCACTGCTGGACATAGGCCTCCCCTAATAAGTGCCATAGCGCCCTGTCTTCAGCTTGCCGCATCCAGCATCTGCCTGCAGTCTTTCGCAGATCATCATCCCGCCTGGCCGGAGGGCGTCCTACATTACGTTTGCCAAGTCGCGGTGTACATTCAAGAACACGTTGAACAACGATTGTCGGTTCTTCGTGTTATATGGCCGGCCCACTGCCACTTCAGCTTGCTGATTCTAGGTATGTCCATAACTTTGGTTCTCTGTCGGATGGATTCGTTACAAATCCTGTCATTCAGAGAAACTCCTCACATAGCTCTTTCCATAGCTCGCTGACCGATTTTGAAATGGGAGACCAGCCCTACCGTGAATGTCCACGTCTGATTGAAAACTTTAGTTTTCAAACCTTCACCCTGTAAAAGACGCAGGCGACGCGGCCTGCCTCCACGATGACCTTGACCGCCTTCAAAAGTATTGCATACTCAACAAGCTCGATTTAAACATTTCTAAATGCATGTCTGTTCTTTTAACCGTAAACCCTTTGTCCTTAAATTAAATTATACTCTGCAAAACATACTATTAATAAGGGAAGTCAAGATAAAAGATCTGCGCGTTACGTTTGATAGTGAACTCTGATTTTTCGAACACACTAATACAATAGTTGGGAAGGCATCGAAAGCATTAGGTTTCAACCTCAGAATGTCCCGCGATTTCTCAAATATAAAAACTTTTAAGATACTCTACTGTTTTTATGTAGCCACTTGGAATATGGTTCACAGGTATGTAACCCAAGGTATAACATGTATATCTCTCGCTTAGAGGATGTACAGAAAAGATTTCTACGATATGTGCAGATGTCGCAAATTTCATTTCATGAATCTCCAAAAACGAAGTGTCATACCGGATCTATGTCCTGGATCAATTTGGCCGTTCATCATGACTACGGTTTTATCCAAATTCATGCCAAGACCGATGCATCGTGAGGCTGGGGCAAGGCCGTTCAGCATGTGAGTCAGCTCCTCTGCCATTACGACTATGTCATCAGCGAATCGCAGCTGCGTCTAGATTGCTGGAAACCAGTGAAGAACCAGTGGGATGTACGACTTACAGCTGATCGAGAACGCCATACGTTGTCAGGAGTCTCAGAGAAGGTCTCTAAAACCGTGTGAAAGAGTCTCGCTTGAGCTCTCAACGTAGCCGCACGACTGCGTCTCGATCGCTGAAAACCAGCCAAGAAAGAGAAGCATGACTTATAGCTCATTGTCACAGTCCTTCATTATCTTACGTGTCACAAACTTTAACCTAACGTGAGGAGCGTTTAAGTAACGCTTGAAATCGTCAAAATATTGTTAGAGCTTTACAAAGACGTGATGATCGACACCAGCGACGATGAGATTTAGCCAGGGATGGCTATGAATGCATACATCTTACGAGAGAGTAAATGAAATACGACAGCAAGAAACCAAGCTCCAACACCAAGCTCGGTTGGAGTCTGATCGACTTCGGTACTTGCTCAATAGAATGTCGATTTCATCTGAAGATTCAGATTATTTACAATAACCTGATTTGATAAAGAAAAAAGTGCGTTTACATATTCACCAAGGTTTGACTATGCGACTTTTCATTTATACTTTTTGTGAGGCTCTATGTTAGTTTCTCCCGTGTTAGTCAGCTATCTATTGATCCAAACCAGTTTATATCGAATGTTGTCTACAAAGAAGCATTATAAGGTATTTCGATCTAACAATTATTATAATTGAAGGAATTAAAAAAACCACGCGGACGAAGTCGCGGGCATCAGCTAGTCAATAATAAATATAGACACCCGTAGCGACCATAACCGTAATCAATAACATAATTTTAACAAACAATAAAATTCCTACGATTTCGCTATAAATAATTAATTCATCACACGCCACGATATAAACGTTTAAAGCAATTTCATCCCTACGACATTGTGATAATAGCTAATTTCATATCAATCGAGTATTACGTTCTTATGTTTTTTTATTTAATGCAGCGCGGGCACCCGCATGTTAGTAACAATTATTTATTCTTACGTACCTTCCCTGTATTATATCGCATTCTTATTAAATACTGTTATTGGCATTGGCAGCTATGATGGTTAACGGCTTTCTTCAAATTGACCATCAACTGAATTGAAAATGCTTTATTTTATGACAATTATTAACTTGTCCTCGGACGGGAAACGCTTTGAATTCACAGTTTATATCTTTCATACTTGATTTTTTTCTATATGAAAATATGAAGTAATTGTTTTTATTCATTTTACGACCTCAGTGGCGCAGCTGGCGTAGGCCCGCCGACAACGCAATAGGTTGCGGGTTCGATTTGATAAATATTTGTAGGATCTGCAGATATTAATTGTTTAGGGTGTTCTGGTTGTTTTCTATGTATAATAAAAATACTTACCTATGTAGTATAGCGTATTAAGTATATCAGTTATCTCATCTAGGTAGATGTAGATATACTCATAAATAAAACAAGTGCTTAGCTTGGTGTTAGATAGATTACGTGTGAATAGACCAGCATTAACTGCATTTTTATTTTTTATATCTTCCTCTTTACTTAAATTGTCATTACTTACATTTACTTAAGTCATGGAAATGGCACAGCTAGTGATAGAAACTAAAATATGTATTTCAGATTAGTTTATGTGTGTATATTGTAACTGTATTAAGAGACCTTAAATAAGTTATAATTTAATTGTACTGTACTTAGTTTAGATCTAGCATCGACTTAGGGCTAAAAAAAGAAACCTGTATCTAATGATGTTATGATTAATAAATAAATAAAATTTTAACTAAGACACTCTGCTTTCATAAATTTTTCATCTGAAAATTTTGGTGAGTTATTTGATTTTTGATTGATTATTTGATTGAATAAAATGCACAAAATAATTTTCAGATAATAAGAGCAAATAAATAAACTATCTACCGCTAATACGAATAAACATTCCTTAGGCTAAGTCCATTCGAGTGAATGAAAGCCTTCATAGCTATCTAAACACAGGAATACCCTTTAATTTCTCCATAAATGACAGGAGTGTGAATCACTTGCACATCTATTATTCAAATCAAGCGGCAAGCTCGCTGTGATCTATTGACTATTAAAATGGTGCTATGATTTGATTTTGCAGTGCGATTCATTAGATATTTCAAAGGCGGTGAAATTATGGAAGGTTTGATTTGCATTTCTGAATTCAATAGCGTTAGCAGACCGTTTGAGCGTTTCCGCACGCACCGGCGTCTTCACCGACTATACTTTAAATTGGAAATGTGAGAGTCAGGACAGAAACGATGATTGTTTGACGATCATTGGATCTAATAACTAGAACTGAGAACAAAGATTTAGTTTATTAAATGTTTGTTTTTTGACTGACGACCTCAGTGGCTCAGCGGGCATAGATTCGCCTGCGATGGAAGTTGTGTGCTCGATTCCCACCTCGGGACAAGTGGTTGTACGGTGTAAAGCATTATTTATTTATGTATCTAATGTCTGGAAGTATCGTTTAAAAGACAAGTAGATATAGTTTTAAATTTAACTAGCTGCGCCCCGCGGTTTCACAGAATTGATGAAAAATAGCCTATGTTTTATTCCAGGCCTCGAATTACATCAATTCAAAATTCAGCCCGAGCCGTTTAGAAGAATTGAAGCGAAGAGAAAATCAATTAACACGTTATTTCTTATATTATTTAAAAAAATGTACTAGTCTAAGTGCTTAGGTATTTTGTATATTTTATAGAAATAAAGTTATGTATTTCTAATTTCTGAGTAGTTTTGGCGTGCAGAGGTGCCTACCTAACATCCATCCATTCAAAGTCCAAACTTTCGAATTTATAATATTAGTGTCATTATAGACATTGTACGTTATCTTTTCTGTTCTCATAACAGTGGTAGATATTTAATGGCGTACATTCAGGCATTTGAATGTTCAGGCATAGTAATGCCATAAAATAGATATCTAACTAACTCCATAAAATCATGTTTCTGTGATGTGATCACGCATCCGCGTAAGTAATTAAAATACATTTACTAGGAGAGTGTGAATCATTAAAGTCAGTCATGCTCAAAAAATGCCACGCTTTATATTTATATTATTATTATATCGTTTTGAAGTGTTTATAAATTCTATTGTTTTGCTAAGGGAATAGGTATATCAGTACCTATTGCATTGTATTTCGAAGTTTTTAAAAACAATCAAATTTCGAAAACAATGTAATGTAATTTATGACGTGGTTTGGTACCAATTAAATTTTGTCAATTGCCAATGTCAACGAGGGTCAATTGTTTTGTGACAGATGTCTATTTATCATTCAAAGTCAAGCAATAAGTATTAGAAGAATATCGAATCGTTTGTGCATTTCGTGTAAAATAGTAATTTTTTAAATCATGTTTTTACTCAATTAAGTGTAGACATTATCTTAAAATCTAGGTTTTTCTAAAGAGTTATTATACAATGAAGAAAAAAATGCATGCAATGCAATTTGGTTTTTTTTATAACATGGCGTTGATAGTAAAATTTTATTTTAAAAATCATGGTATTATTCAGTCATGAATTCTTAAACATCAATGATTATGTCGGAGTATAACAAAAGATAAAAAGTAATATAATCGTAATATAGTCATCATCATCATGATAATGAACAAAATATATAAAAAGTAGAAAAAAACTCAAAAACAAATTGAAAAATTAGAACACACATTTGGACACGAGCATTTAAGGTAAAATTTCAAGTTATACGGTTAATATACCTAAAAATCGAATGATCACTACATTAGTATAAAACAAAGTCGCTTTTTCTGTCCCTATTTCCCTTAGATTGCTTAAATCTTTAAAACTACGCAACGGATTTTGATGCGGTTTTTTTTAATAGATACCTAGAGTGATTTAAGAGGCAAGTTTATATGTATAATGAAACCGTGCGAAGCCGGGGCGGGTTGCTAGTCATTGATAAGTCTTTGTTATTAACTTAAGAATTGCGTAGTTGATATAAAAACACAAGGAACAGTAATCACAAACAACGGTTATGTAAGCCGACACCGGGTATCACGCCCGCATTGCTACGTCTTCGCGAAGTCATACATTTATAATCGCGTTCCGATATTGCGATCAGTGCACGACTGTCCTTAATTGAACCTGGATGGTCTGATGCATTTTTCTAGACTTGAAGAGACTTTCTTGGACTTGGTGTAATAATGAAATTTGAAGATAATCTATAACTAGTGTCATGTCATTATTTGACATGCATTGTTTAAGCGATGTTTTTAATCCCAGTGTCTATTGGCGTGACTTATAATTAAATTAATATTTTGACAATATTTTTAATCAATTATAAGTGAGAAATCTTAGAAAACTAGTTAACAGCTGCATACGTGCCCCCTTTTCTTCAGGCCTCGATCCTACCCTGATTCTAATTGTACCATCTCGTTACAATACACACAAACAATGTAGAAATGGATTTTGAATTAAAACGAATCTCTACGAAATATGTGTAAAGGTTCCTACTATAGCTCAATCATTTATGGCTGGGTCGATAGTTTTTTGTTTTTTCGTAGTAGGTAATACGCCAGAAAGTCAATGAAGTTCTTGATCTGAAAAATAAAAGACGGTCGAGGTAGCTTTAACTTATAGACAGAGAGATAAAAAGCGTTTTTTCCTAAAATTAAAAATGACATGAGAACAAAATCAGCTAGACGTTCCAAAAAAAATTGAATAGCTAAGCGTAGGTTTTATAATTGTCCTACTTAGCTACAGATGAGATAGTCTTGCTCTGCAATTACTATGTTGGGAGAATTCTACCTATTGCATTATTTTTATGGAAATCACAAGCCAAAACAAATCCCTTTATCAAGTGAAAGACTTGGACTTAAACCTATCATGTGTCTTCAATCAATAAGGGTTGCCTCGTCGGTGACCGTCTTAGCTGTATCAAATATCAAGACGAGATTTGATATGATTAGATTGAAACTCGAAACAGAAAGGGGGAAATATTAATCAGGTACAAAAGGATTATTGATAAGTAGGTAGGTACTAAATTAAGCATTTATACGCAGATAAAAAAAAACCTCCAAAAAGCATTTCCCTTCCATATCACATACTTTAAAACTACACCGTGTAATTTTTTTGACTCGCTTCTTATTGTACTTAAATGGTAGGTATATAAGTAGGTAACTACGGTTGGGGAGACCCATTATGTGGAATGCTAAATGCTTTGAAACTCTTGCACATCTCTATCTACGAAGGACAACCGTGAGGGCTGGTGTGACGGCAGATTTGGCTGAGGATCTTAGAGGTGCAAGCAAATATGCAAGTCTCGATAGAGCCTAAGCATTTGTTCCCTTTGTAGTCGAGATCCTGGTTACCACGTACCAAGGCATAACCAAGGCTCCGGGGTTCGTACATTTATCAGAGCGTTTGTTCGAAGTGAAGCGTGAATCAAGAGCTGGTGAGTATTTGGCACAGCCAATCAGCACCGCCATACAGCGTGGTAAAGTAGGGAGCGTCTTGGGGACGCTTCCGAGCAGTTGCGAGCTCCTCTAAATTGCTTGCCACAGTCTGTAGTTAGCTCAATTGTTTGAATCGTAAATAAGCACTAGTTCTAATGTGTTTCTATTCTTTCATTGTAATTTTCTTTGTTAGTCAATAATGGTCCAGTGCAGGTAGCACTGGACCATATACTAAGTAACTTATCATAAAATGCTCCTGACACACAAGACATAAAACCAGCCAGTATTTTCAAAGATATTTTTGGGCAGTCTATTTGGTACAAACATGTGAGGTTTTATATCCTTTTAATCTAGCACCCCGCTTGTTTCTTGATTACTAAACATTCTGCTGTCATTCAATCGAGGCTCACCCCCATAAACCGGAGAAAACCATGTTTCCTCACATCAAATTAGGTGGTTTAATTATTTACTAGCACTAAAACTGTGTTTACTGACCACCAGAAAACTGGACCTACCCCTGAGGAAAGGAAAGAGGGAAAATAAAACAGTTTTAGGGGTCAAATTAAGGTAGTCTTTTTGGCAGTAAACGCTGGAGGAAATAAAAGTGTGGAATGAGCAGGTGTTTGGGGATAAATTATTTTTCCTTCAAGATACTCATTACTTATGTTAAAGTATGAAATGCTAAGTGTAGCGCGTGTAACGTGTTCTTGAGTGGAGACCGTAAATGGCAAACGTAGTGTAGGACGGCCTCCGGCCAGATTTGATGACGATCTGCGAAAGAATGCAGACAGATGCTGGATGCGGCGAGCTGAGCTGACTGGGCGCTATGGCGCTCATTAGGGGAGGCCTATGTCCAGCTGTGGACCAATAAAGGGTGGTAATGATGACGATGAAGTATTAAACGTGATTGGCTAATCATTTTGGTATGTCAATCGTAATATCGGGTTGATAACTAAGGAATCATCCATTTAACACAATGACATGATGTTTATAGAAACTTTTTTATTGCTTCTGACCGCGGTACTACAAGTATTCTTCCGGTATAAAAAAGGCAGATTGATTGAGTTACAATGATAACTGATAAACTATAACTTTCCTAAGATCTAGCATTACTACGTTAACTTTCATACTAATTTTCAAATATTTTTTATGGATAAATAAATAATATGGGATAATCTTCGTTACTTTGTCGACTCGATCGAAATCGAAACTTACGTCAATCCTGACATTTTTAGGGTTGACAGATTCGCAGCTCTACTATTTGGCAAAAGTGTCTATGTCATATTTCATTCTGACATTTAGTCAATAATCACTCACCTAGTAGTTATTGAACTTCCTATTAGGTCATGTACCAAAAAGAAAATAAGATCGTGGACGAGGTACAACCTATCTAACTTAACATTGTTAGGTAATTCGTAGGTATAAGAACATAGAGAAACTTGTAGCATTGTCGAGCTTTCGAACAATAAGACATTATTTTACAAATCGTAAATATTTTCTAAATTAGTTGCCATTGTAATATAGGTATTCATAGGTTTCTACGCTTGCTCTTCAAAGGTAGCATTGATAAGTACTATACCTACCTACCAATACTTCTGTCTAGAAAGGTTGAGACATCCGTACTCCATAAGTATTTATCTACTACTAGCGATTCGTCCCGGCTTCGTAGGTCTTAATATACGTATAAATAAACCTTCCTCTTGAATCACTCTATCTATTAAAAAATCCGCATCAAAATCCGTTGCGTAGTTTTAAAGATTTAAGCATACATAGGGACATAGAAAGCGAATTTGTTTTATAGGTACTATGTAGTGATAGTGATGCTTAAAACTTTCTTACCTTAATATTAAAATAAAAAAATCCAGCCTTGCGCTGTGTAGGGTTCGGTAGTGGCACGGTCCTTTATCTTATATGTACAAATATTCACACAACCAACAACTTTATCTAAGTCATTATTCAATAAGATTTATGTAAAATTTTCCTTTTACTTAAGAATCTTTCTACTTAATACAAATTAAAACTAACAACCTAACAAGGTAAAGCTTTCTTGTTCGCCTCTTTACTTTACCTTAAAAATATTGAAGTGAACAAAAATCAAAGTGAGCACTTTATCTCAGAATTTTAATTATTTTTAACCTGTATTTTATGACGTATCCAAGAGTCCTGTAAGGTCTAAAGGAAATAAAGTACTTTGATTTTGATTCTCTGAAATTAGCCACAGACGGAAATAGAGTCATGGGGAAACTATGAGGGTTCCTTGTTGACTGCGGAACCCAAAACGATAGAAAATACCGACATAATGTGTACTGTCGGGGTGAAAATACTTATTCATGTCTGGAAATGGGATCCATTGACAGTTTTGTAAAATTAAGTAATGGGTTACAGGCATCGTCATAGTTAGGTCAAGGCCCTATCCCTTCGTTTTAGCTGCAGTTGATATCATTTTTATCAGGTACAACGCGTACGCAGCTAAAAAAGCTAGTTTTACATGCAATAGAAAAACCTAAATCCTCGTGGGCGGTGTTTTTGAGGTGCGAACGTTCCGTAATAAAGGCATTCCATAGGTACATGATGTAAGCAAACACATTACGAAACTTATATTAACCTAATGGGTTATTTGTATGTTATAGCGGATTTGTACTAATATTTGCTGAATTCCATTTAAAAACACGAATTCATTCGAAAAAAGAAGAGCCGATATGTTTTTATTTACATCACTAGAGCGAGTGAAACCGTTGGTATAGAAAATTTCAGTAATTTCAGAAAAGAAAAATAAAAATAAAATCTCAGAAAAGTTGATCGAATTATACTGCTCTATGTTAATCGATCAACATCAAAATTTGAATTGGTACAAAATTAATCACATGGCTCGAGTATGACTCGATGAAAATAAAGCCCCATTTATAACCTCACATAAAGAATAAAACCTCTTAGGTACAACCTCAAAAGCTTTTGTCTTTTTATTCAAGTAGCTCAATAAAGTTACGGCGCTAGTGATGTGACACATCGTCACAGTGATTAATTGTATAATCGTTATTATTAATGGTATTCTTAAGGTCTTGTTTTATGCGCCGTTGTGGGTAGATCATTTGCATTTATGTTTCTGAGTGTAGGTACCTATCTAGGTCAATTACTTTTTAATTTTTAAACAGATATTTTCATACTTATGTTGGTCTACCTGTCCGTTAACACCAGGTACCTATGTAAACCAACCTACTTATACTTACTTATAGTTCCTTAGCTACCCTTAGCTATAGCTGGTTAATATAATCTATCAGATTTTTTTTGTA
This sequence comes from Eupithecia centaureata, assembly GCA_944547425.1. Lineage (NCBI taxonomy): Eukaryota > Metazoa > Arthropoda > Insecta > Lepidoptera > Geometridae > Eupithecia > Eupithecia centaureata. The sequence goes on along the minus strand of OX155691.1, from coordinate 5,250,090 downwards.
GATATCTACATTTTAAACAATGAACCGAACAGAATTTGTGGCGACGAGTCCTGCACTGAAATAGACTCTATTATCAGCTACATATAATTTTATTATCTGGAGCAGAAGAAGTATAATTGTGCCAATTATGTAGCAGTTTGCAAAAACAATCAACTGTCAATCGCTGGATGCGATATATCGCACGGATTCTCACGCCTGCCATCGCGCCACACGCCACTGTGCGTGGAAGCGCAACCCTGGGCCACTGCCGAACTAAGCTTAGTCAACATGAACTTTATTTTCAGATGGATACGATTTAAAACTTACCATACTTACATAAAATAGAGTTGTAAAATAATTCTTCTTCGGATAATTTTCCTTTATCGGATCAGATGGAATTTCTCACTATTCTCACGGTAGTTGCTTGCTTACTTTAAATTTTTCGACTGCGATCACCAAGTGATTGGTGTTTATTGCAAAACCACAGTTGCTTCTTTATATTTGTATTGTATTTGGTTTAATTTCTTCTGAGTCGTTTACTCTTGGCAGATTTACCGTGGTTATGAGGAGGACAACAAACTTCATCAGGACCCTCTCATACAATAGTCATTCGTAACTTGCTTTTTTTGCTTTGATGCGTTTGGGGAGTAGTCAGTCATTGTTGTCTATGATAGGTCTAAGCTTCTTCTAGTTGAAGAGCGACAATATAACCTCTTGCTTGCTCGCTCTCCTTTCTGCCTTCGAGATGCCATCCAGTATTCCATATTTAAAGAACAATGGCAAGAATCCCTTATGGCCTGTCCCAAAAATTTGAAGAACGATACTGAATATATCGTTCGAATCGTCTTAAAATCCTAAGGAACTTTGCATTTTCAGTTTTTCCATAATATTTACAGAAAAAATTAAATTATTTTTTAAACATTGGCAGAATAATATAATTTCCATATGTTATCTCTTCATGGCAAATGGCGACACAATACAAAATAGGTTTCAATTAAAGAGGTTGGTTTCAGGTTAGGGTCAGGATTGAAACCAACCTCCTTTGTTCGGTTGGTACAGAAGGTAGACAGAATAGATAGATTTACCTATTGTACGGAATATACTGTTAGGAGCCATAAGTTTATTTTAGCCTAAACATTAGTACTTGATCTTAGATTTTAGCGATAAATTAAATTCAACCACTTTTTTATGGCTCAGAAGGGTTTTGCAACAAGTTTTTCATTTTTATATGAACTCTTTTCGATTGCAAGAATCCACCTTTAATTAGTCCACTGCTCTGCTGGAAATAATTATGCCTACCCTAGGTATTTATAATGAGACATATAAGTGCTATAACGCCCTGTCTTCATTTTGCCACATTGTAGTATGGTAGTCTGCAGTCTTTCGCAGATAGCCATCCCACCATGCTGAAAGGCGTCATACATTACGCTTAGTGACTCGCGATCTCCACTCAAGAACTCGTTTACTCTATGTATTTAATTACAGAAAAGAAAACACAAATCGCTAACAATTATTTATTGCTGTATTAATATGAATGTCCTGAATATGAATGTTGATAAAGATTTTAGAGTTGTACTAATGTTTGTGCATTTCCTTTTTGTCTAAGTATTTGATTTTACACTGCATTTATTAGTATCTATTAAACCTTACCTTAGTCATCATCATCATCAACCTATATTAGTCCACGGCTGGACATAGGCCTCCCCTAATGAGCGCCATAGCGCCCTGTCTTCAGCTCGACGCATCCAGCGTCTGCCAGCATTGCAGTCCTTCGCAGATCGTCATCCCACCTGGCCGTAGGGCGTCCTACACTACGTTTGCCGAGTCGCGGTCTCCACTCAAGAACACGTTTACCCCAACGGTTGTCGGTTCTTCGCGAGAAATGGCCAGCCCACTGCCACTTCAGCTTGCTAATTCTTTGAGCTATGTCGATAACTTGGTTCTCTGTCGGATGTATTCATTATAAGAATCCTATCCTATCCTTCAGGGGGATTCCAAGCATAGCTCTTTCCATAGCTCGCTGAGCGACTTTGAACTGGTGGACCAGCCCTACCGTGAGTGTAGGATGCACTGGTTGAAAACTTTCGTTTTCAAATATTGCGGTATGGATGACGAGAAGACCCGACGTAGTTTCCCAAATGCTGCCCAGCCTAGCTGGATCCTCCTCTTGGCCTCCTCAAATTGTTCTTATCTAACTGCACAATTTGCCCAAGGTAAGTGTACCTACCTACTCGGAAACAATTTCAAGAAGGTGGCCATCTACGACGATCGGTCCCGGAACAACTTAGGTACCTTAGTACCCTCCGTACATTTAATACTCATAATATACCTACAATTACGTTTCATAGTATTTAATTCACGATAGTTTTGATTTCTGACCGAGATAAAAATATTTAAATGTCCATTGCCCACCCAGTGCTTTATCTTGTTGTAATATATAAACAAATTGAATAAATATTTCATAATAGTAGCCTCTGTACAACAAATACCTAGACCTTTTCTCAAAACTACACTCCGGGAATTACTCTACCTACATAATATTAAATTACGCGGCGGACTCGTGGTCACACCGTTTTGCTACACCAAAGTCTGATGTAAGATGTGTTGTTATGCAGGTAATTTCTTTTCTATTTACCTACCCCATTGAAATAACCACTTATAATGGGCAACTACTGATTTAAGTCATAATTCAACTATTTCCAGGGCATTTCATGTACCTACATTATTGGCAAATAACTTTTTCCGGCAATAACCAGGTTTATTTATAATAAATTGCATTATGTATGGTGCCTTTATCTCATATTTAGCAGGACTTCAACTGAGCTTCTCGTACATACCTTGGAGGATGTTGGATAGAGAAGTGATTGAGTTATTATTTTATGCCTAATACTATATCTGCCTACTAATTAATATTATACCTACCAACATAAGTATGCCATCATTTACAAACAACATAACAGTAGACAGATAGGTAAAATATTTATTTAGTTCTACAGACACACACATACAATTATCATAGAGATACCTACAATACAAAACAAAAGGACAATAGTAGCACGGATAGTTCATTTTCATATGATGCGTAAGTTTCGTCGATTTGCATTATTATTTTGTATTAGCCATATTAATATGAACGAACGAAAAGAAACTCTCCCTATCAATTAATTTTATCGAAATCAGGCCAAAATCTAAGTAAACTATATCATAAACTCTAAACTGAAACTAAACAAAACATAAACTGAAACCACATAAATCAAATTGCCAAGCAATTTGTTTGTTTTGGTTTTTTAACGTTTGACATTGTTGATCGTTTGACAATCAAGTAAACGTCAACGTCAAAAACAAAATGGCGGATCTCGGAGTGCTCTTAGCCCTAGCTTTAGGGTCAATTTTTGCTATTTATTCAGATTTTCAAAAAATAATTTAATTTTTCCTGCAAAAATTCTTGGAAAACCAAATATGCAGTTTTAATTAGAATTTCATGAGCTTTCGATTGATACCCTTGCGATCGATGTACACGATAGCTCAAAATTCTTGCCATCATTCGGCTTATAGAAATGCATAGTTGTAAAATCAAATGATTTTTCAATTGATGTGTGTAACAACTACGAGTTTCATATTTGCCATTCTCAACTTTGGGAAATACTTAATGAAGTGATAGTTATAAGCAGGTAGGTTCTGTATAAACTGTGCCAGTAGTTCCCGAGTCTCAACGTAAACGATCCCGATTCTTGGAATCAGATGCATCGCCTTAATGATACGGTATCGATGCAAACGAATCTAATCGTTTTATTATTATTGTAACGATTCACATCATTTTCTGCAGCTGATAACTTGAAACTTGCATATATAAAAAACTGGTTGCTCTTGTCAAAATTAGTTTTTTAATCTAGTAGGAATTCGTGTATATTTGTAAGTGTGCTCATCACTCATACCTACTAATTTACCGCTCCTAGTCGAAATGTAGCCATTCAGAATAAGTATGTGCCAATGAGCGGTGAAATAGTATAGTGTGTATAAACTCATTCATTATATACTTTCATCGTATTGTAAATTTGTAAATCTTCATGACAAAAATATTGTAAAAATAATGTTTAATATATTCGCCAACCTACCATAAATAAGGGGGTAGGTAATGTAGCTATTAGGCACATCTAAAATTATCCGTTCAAGAGAAAATATATAATCTTGGAACGTAATACTGGCTAAGAAACTAGCTTCATACTAATTACGTTTATAATGCTACACCCCTTTTGCACTAGATTTATTATATCAGTGTGGGTAGATCTCAGAGATGCGGCCATAAAACTCTTGGGTTCCAAAACCATTTCAAATTTAAATAATTAAGATTTTTTTATAATCCTTCAGACAAAAAGGTAGGTAGATATAGCTATTCCTTCCATCCATCGTTCATACCTAAATTTGCTTATGGTTCAGATATTTGCAACTGACTTGTATATTTCCTTTCTGAGATCAATATATAATAATTATAATACCATAATACTGAATAAACGCGTACATTTCCAGTTTATAATATCCAATATTATTTCTCGGGACACACCGGTGGCATAATTAGAGGATGGCGGTTAGGTCGCGCGATAACTAGTCTTAATGACGTGAAATCGCACCCGCCATCTTGAAATGCGTTGGCGGGAAAGCTCATAATTAGTTGTACTGCTATTTTTGATCACGACACAAATGGATCTAGAATTTAAAACTATGTAGGTAAGTGTATTATCAAACGCTATTAATATCAATAGTACCTAAAGTATAAAAACATAAAACAATATCTACTAGCGATATATTTTATTTAACCTGGGTTGGTATTTTTAGGTTAAAAACCAACGGATCAATAGTTATTGGATGAGGGTCGTCTAATAATTATTAATCTGTTTTTTGCAGTAGGGTCGAAGAAACACATACATTTTTTTGCCCGATAAATCGAGCAGAAAACGCGAATAATCGATTCCCATGATTCAGATAATCGACTAATCGACGGTGGATCTGACGTCTGACATCACAGCCTCTGACAGCTAGCAATTTGGATGGCAGTGGCTGCTACTGTTCTGCCTGCAGCCACAGTTTAGACATGCAACGTTATTACGTCGATGATAAAAAGTTTAGACTCTATTACAGGAAAGTAGGAAATTATAGGTTTTTGATTATCACCTGTCTTTTTTTCTAAATAAGGAATACTTTTTAGACTTAGGTATCAATAAACAATTGTTTACTAAGAATGCTGAGTAGGCTAAAATGACGCAATTAATAGAGTAACAATATAGTTCTTTATTTTGATGTACAATGATGATTCTGTATTGTTACATTAAAATATTGTTATCCAAACAAGGTCTGATTGATTACAAATCTGGTGAGGCTATACGCAAGTAAACGTAGTTGATCGCGCTTTTTATGTTTATTAACCTTATTACTTGCGTGTGACGTCACGTGTCATATGACTATCGCCATTACCTACACCGCCGTTTTAAACTTTAACATTGATTGTATTGGTTTGTATTTATTTATTTCGCACAAAACATTAATCTTAATTCTAAGATACTATGAACCGAAGAAGGTTTGTCCAATGTCTACAGTCTGCGCGGTGTCACACATATGGTAAAAATTACATTACATTTTTAAATGTTACATTTTACTTATTTGATAAAACTGATAGATGGCCCGGAAATATCAATTTGTTAAAGTTTTTGCCAAATAAGTCAAAAAAATACTTTTTAAATATAATATCGAAGGTATTGGCGATCGAGGCTGTAGATTTCTAGTAACTCAATAATTTCTAGGTTTATTTCCCTCAAAGCATTATGTAAGAAATAAGGGATAAAATCTTCAGTCCTAATACAGAGATTCCGAAACGCTGGAGGCGATCGTGACGACACGCAAATTGATAAGCGCTGCTTCTGCGCAACTATTCACATGTAATTTCTAACTCATTTGCCGTTTTAAGGTTTCTGAGATTGGAATTTCATGTTTTTTCTACATAAGAGGTTTGATTTGGAATTGCACGAACAGTTGACTCAAAAGTAGTCAAATTGCTACCTAATACTAAAAACGTAGAATAAATTAATTACCTCAACAAAAAAAAAACGTTGATCTCAGATACAAACCATAAATAAAGCTGTGAAAAAAATACCCAATTATTTATCTGAAGTATTGAAATGGGGAGCGTGCTACACTCCCGCCTTAATAATATTTAAAATTAGAACAGTGAAGGGATGGGACATGTGTTTCGTAACGCGTTTGGCGAAATGTGATTACGGTCTGTAATTAACGAGCTTCTATTTACAGACAGACCATAGACAATTTCAATTTTCTTTTCGTATTCCGAGCACGGAATCACGTAACGGTTTAAAATTTCAGAATTGCAGTCTTTTGTAATAATTATCATTGTGTTCGTGAAAGTGTTTTACCGTTGACCAACCGTGTCATGTCCGTAGTGGCCTCTTGAAATAAAGCATGCTTTCAATTGCAGACTAATTATTCTAACACGAGAAACACATTCGGCATCGTCCATTTCTACGTGTCAGGAGATTAGTCGGCTTTGACGACACTTTAGTTCACACTGTGGAGACCGATAATAATGCCAAGAAAAGTAAAGTACCAATCGTATTCTGACCATAATGGGCTGTTGAAAAGTTTCATAAAAAGTTTCATTTGAATTCAAGTCTCGTCGAGTCGGTGTGTCACAGGCTCTGCTTATGAATAAATTATGGCGTTACATTAATTTATTGATTGTTATTCAAATTAAGTTTCTCAATCGGAGGTAGGATCGCCTCGTCTTACTTTATAACCAGTGAGGTTTTTAGGTCTGTGTAGTCTATGTCCTATATAATCTTCAAAATTTTAATGGGCATTTCTAACTGGTTACTGGTTAGTTTAGCGAATAATTTTAATACTTTAGAAGAACGTACTTACTTAGATTTATATTTAATTTAAAATTCGAATACAAAATACTCATATAGGTTTGACTTACTTAGTTCAATTAATATCAAACATACATAACTCCATGACTGTTATTTCTTATTTCCTATCCAAGTATCACATAACCTATGCAAATAAAATCGCAATAGAATAGGAACCGCCATATTGCAAATTTTCACGCGATCCGATTGGACAACACAAATCGATTCATATTTAATGTTTTTCTTCATGGTTCTTAGAACAAGCGAGTTTGTATGACAAAAGCAGTTTTATTTGATCGCTCGCTCGTTGCTGTTAATTGTTTCGAAGACGTGATTTTAATATATCATGCATGTTGAGTGGCCTCTTTTATATGAATGCTAATGTAATGTATGTGACTCGTTAGTCGTGTGCTGTGGAAGAATTTGTATTTAAAGGTTTCTTGTTGGGAGGTAGGTACATACAATCCATACCTACTAGCTAATAGTTAGCTAATTATATGTCGTATTAATGTATTTGTACCTACCTACGCTGTGTAGTCATGTCATGTTATTTATAGTCATTTTATTTACAAGTGACCAAAAAGCTACGTATAATAGCAATTTCAGTCGAGCTGTCGACCATGACTTAAGGTTCATCGTTTCTATTAACTTTGACTTTGAAAAAACGTCAACAATCAAAATTCAAATCACCAATTCAGAATATCTATAAAAAGATATCAATGAATTCACTTTCTGTACCAAACCAGCAAACAAACCCTTGAATGACTAGCTGTTTTAAATAATTTGACTTGCTGATGTAACACCGGTGGTCCAGACCCTTGGGTCTATTTGTTAATAAGGCGTCAAGCATTCAAGGGTTAACTTTTTATGGTCATGATATCATTTGTATCAAATGAGGAAGTGAATTATATCAATCAGTCAATATTTATGAAAAAATGCTACTAGCACTTCTTGAAATATTATTGATACACTAAAAATTGGAAAAGAGAATCGCGCTGAACTTACCGCTTACAACTGCATTGTATACTTAGGGCGTAATCAAAACGAGGACTTACTACAAAATACTTGTTTGAATTTGTTTGTTTTTTTTCTTTGATTGTAATTTTAGCTTATTACTGCACATTAAAAGTAATTTAAACTTAGTACCGTGTTTAAACTTATTATGTGTTTTTTGTTCTGTGTTTCGATACCTTGGCGTGCAATAAGCAATGTTTTGTATTGAAACCATTACATATAGTTCTACTTTTGCCTTCCACTTGCATCGCGCCCTCCCAAGCAGTCCTCCAACATCGCTACAGACACCACCACCCACCTTATTTACTCAGAAACCGTCACATTGTGTCTATGGTCCATTTCGTCATTTGTATCAATGGCCCTTAGCTTCAAACTGATCACTGTGGTCCAATAATTGGTCAGTGTGGTCCGTAACTACGGTGGCTGGTGTTTCTCAAGTACCTGCACTTTATAACTGTTGACTTTTTGGTATTCGAAGTTTTTTGGTCATCAAGTCTTATTAGCTTTATTTAGATTTTTGTTTGAACGAATCTCTGATTTTTTGAGACGTTCGTGATCGTTTTACGAGTAATTTTGGCTTCACTTACTAAATCTTTTATTAAATTTCATATTCAAACTGCTTTGTTTCGATCTTTAGATCTTACATAAATTTTGGACTTATCGGTTCATTTTACTATTATTTCTAATTGCTATAATCTCTACTGCTACCTATTTTAGTAGGTATTTTGTTTATAATAGTTCGATGCACTAACTCTAGTTACTCTTAATTTGGATAAAAGCCTTCCACAACTTACAAGATCATAAAAATGTGCAATAATCTAGGTGCACAATACTATAACATTACAACAAGAATGATTCAATCGTTAGTTTTAATTGATTTGTTACTCCTTCATGCCAAAACCTATCACTGAAACTTATTAGAGTGTAAATAAATAAAATAAATAGATAATGCTCGAGAATTAACAGAACATTATTTTGCCCCAAGCTAAGCAGAGCTTGTATTATTATGTAGTAGATGGCTGATTATTTAACAATACATTACATAGAAAGAAATTAGAACTAGAAAAAAAGTACTACCTAATAGGCTACTTCCAGCCTAGAAAAAGGCGTGTGAAGATAAAGACACAAGCTTATATTTGGAATCATTATCATTGGACAAGCACTGGGACGAATGCAGTTAAGATGCACACTTGCGCTAAGGCGTCGCACGCGCATGCGACGCGACAGGAAGGGGCGGGGACGCCGCACATTAGCGACTGATCCTTGAAACTGTGCTTTGATAATTTAAGAATCATTGTGGTATTAATAAACGTGACGTCAGTTGAACAGCCTTTTCGTATGGTGGTTTAGGGGACCAATTTCATAGAAATTTATACGAAAAGAAATAGTTGTTATCCAATTGATCAAGAACTTCAAAATAAGGATGTTGAATTAAAAATGTAAATAAATTTATTAAAACAGAAACTTTAAAACTATCTTAAGTTACACCTGAGGAACTATAAGGTTATGATAAATAATAGTTGAATGATAATTATTGAATTATTATTTATTTAATGTTTATTTGAATATGTAAGTTTTAAATTATGAATGAATGAACACTCTATTGATGATCATGATAGTGGTGGTGTCGATCGAGAATTAAACTTGAAAAGGCACAATAAATTTGTGATATGGTAATATATAGAGTTAATCAAAGGCAATAACAACAAAACAAAACAGTATCTAGCTAGATGAAAAAAACAACTTAGATGAAGAAGGCTGTACCTACTTCTCTTTTCACTTGCATAAATGCAATAAAAATGTAAATCATGAGGTGTTTGTCGTCTGCTGCTACCGGTTCTTTTGTCGCCCACTACGATAGTTTATTTATGTAAGCACAGAACTGTTTTTGTAGACGAATGGGCGTATTATGTTTGAGTCTGAGCTTGGCTTCTGTACTCTAAGGTAATTAGTGCTTTGCTTTCGACAAATATATGATAAGTATATCTATACTTTGTAAAAATGGTGGTTAATAATAACTTGTTGATTTCACTCAAGAACTCTGACACGAAAAGAGGTCGATATAAACTAAAAATCACGGTTGTTATTATGATGCAATTTACAAGAGCTACTCCGTATCTCCCTAATAAGTTGATGGTCCCGGTTTCCAACTATCTGGACGTGTGCCTCAATAAGCTACTAGTTTACCTGGAGTTGTAAAGTATACTAAGTGATATACTGTTGTTCTTGGGACCGATGTTGACTCACGCCCGTGTGTGGTCCTATACCCCGCCGAAACGCCTCTAAAAGGTCACATTTCTTACAACAAAACAAAAACTTTCAGTCGAAAACCGATCGCACTAGAGTTGATTTTTGTTTGGTGGTGAATAGATGATGGTTCAGCTAAATAAGACAGTGTTGTGTTGAAAAAACGAAGGATAATAGCGAAAGTGTTAAGTTGGTCTGGTTTGTTACCCTTTTGGACGTGCTTGAATTGAATTTGTTTTAAGTGCGTGTACATGCTAATTCTGCCAAATTGTGAATGAAAGGAATCACGGCAGACACGCGTGGGTGCACCATTGTGTTCAAAACTGTCGCGAGTGATATTACGCATTCAGCGTAGCCCACTTTAATTAGACCATTTGGATCAATGACTCACAAACCTGAATACAAAAGCTCACTGGTTAATTTGTTTTGTTTCCGTTAAAAACTCCAATAACCTTTAATCTATCAATATGGCGTCCACCGGTCATTAATAAGATAATGACAGGTAAGTTTGACAGCTGCTTATCACGCCATCTAGTGGCAACAGTTTAATATGCGTTGTTGTTATGTCAAAATGTTATGATAGGCAGTCTTTTGATTTAGTGGCCTTTCTGTTGAGAGCTGCATTGATTTATCAATTATTTAAGGTATGTGAGCTTGGTATTTTTAAGGCACGATCTTACTTTCATGTCATACGTCTTGGATTTAATCATCAATTATTTTCGATTATCTGATTTGTTGGGATTGAAATAAGAGAAATGATTGAAGGGTACTTTTATAAAATGGTCGTTTGGAAATTTTGGAATACTTGGATGTTATAAAAGTTTCAACAATTGGTAATTCATGAAGGATTTATTTTTTGGCTTCTGCCCGCGGCTTTACACGCGCTATTCAAGTAGGTTTAGGCCTTTAGGTTTCCGTCAGCGGGATTTCGTTTACCTCACAGAACATTTTTATTATGATCCGTTTCCATATTTCAGTGCGGTCTTAGTTCACTAAAATATGGTAACGGATAAGGCGGCTATGATAAACTTAGTATGTAAAATCTAATCTACGTACCTATTATCGAAATCAAACAATATCTCGTCATGATTTATTCATCATAATCACAGAATCACTTTAGAATCGATCAGAACACAATAGAGGTTGACAGATGGGCTCATTCGATTACGATTCTTCACGATATTCGAATATTTTTTATTCGAATCGTCTCCGTTTATTTGAACACTATCGAAAGGGTTCATAGGTATTGATTTTTAAAATGAATGTTTGTTTGATGGGTGACTCTTTACGTAGGACGGAATAAAAAATGAAAAAGTGTTTTGTTTGTTTATCAAAAGTTCCGAGAAAACTTTTAAATAATTTTCATTGCTCAGCGAACAAATAACAAAAATAATCAAAAGTTCATAAAACTCTTAAACTTAACAAAGTATAAAAAATTTTTATTGGTAATCTACTAATTAGAAAAATGTAAGTTGGTAATACAATCATCAAATTTTTCGATACTCTATCAATGTAATCTTCATTTTATATAAACTCTCTTCAATTTCAATTTATATTTTATTAGGTGCATCATGCATCTTTGTGATAAATTACAATGTGAGTATCTCAATGAGGGATATTAGGATCACTTGAATACAGCTTAAAGGAGTAGGTATAGCTAGGTAACTTTAGACAGCTGGGTTCTTTCTAGTTTATTAATTTAATATTCCTTGTTTTGTTTAATTACTAAGCTTTATTGTAACTATGTCTAAAATTTAATTCAAAGCCTGTATAAATAATAAATAAATAAAATAAAATATCGAATGCTAACGTCATTACTGCATTACCTTCTGTTTAACTAAATAAAAAACAATAATGCATATCAGGTGTTCTGTGATTGCGGCAAAAAAAGTAACTGAATAAAGATGACTATGATTTCTGTATTGAAATGAAGATCAAAGTACGTGATAAATACCCAATAAATAATCGTTATTATTTTGTCAAAAAGTTGCAAGGGCTGAGAAGGTTAGGTTTAGTTTGATAGATTAGTTATTCAGCGTAAAAACATAGGCTGTTTCGATCCGAGTAGATTTTGGTTTGCCTACAGAAGGAAGGAATCTTTGATTATATACTTTATATAATCAAAGGAAGGAATGATCCAGCTATTTTACGTTAAAAGCTTCGTCGCCATACCACTGATTGATAGCTGGACAGGTCACCATCGATATCCGAATTGATTTATGTTAAAGATGCGCAAGATTCTGCGAATTGTGTGACTGTTTTGTTTGTGGGTTTGATTTGAGTTATCATTCAAATACAGAATGAATGTGATATAAGATAAACAACGATTTACCTACAAAAGTTGCTTCAGAAGTGATAGTCTTCTTCCTTAACACCCTTATAAATATCTGTAGGTAGGTATTAGGAACTTTCTAGAACAAGGGCTAGTCTAGCATAGTCGTTGAATACCCTTTATTAATTCAAAATTTTATAATACTTTGAAGCGCATTGTATGAATTTTAATGTGTGTTGTAAATGGCACCATTGGCGCTGAAATCAATATTTTAATAATAGTGCTATACAATTTACAACAGCGTCATCTAGCCCCGTGATTGTTATATTATTTATGTTTAACAATTTGAAGTTATGCGAGGAACCTATAAAATACTGGTGACTTTTGCGTCACACGAAAAATAAACGCGTCTCTAAAGCTAGGTTCATATTGCTGTGTCGGGGTGTGTTGTGGCGCGACAGAACGCTATCGGTCTCATAGATTTAGTATGACTAGATTCACATTAGCGACAGATCGCGCCACACCCCAACACAAGCTACTAATGTGAATCTAGTCATACTAAATCTATGAGACCGATAGCGTTCTGTCGCGCCACAAAACACCTCGACACAGCAATAGGACGTTCAATGTTTTTGTAAATTGCCAGTTGTTTTTGACCCTTCTCTGGCTGCTCGTAGTTCTGTTCTGACTAGCTATATGTAAGGAACTAGTACCTGATCGCCATTCCTCATACAAAGTGTAGTGTTCACCTGACCCACCTGCGGTTTGGGCATTAGTTTCCTGGTCCAGGTTTACGATCACCGCAAGCTCTAGGCAATTAACCAGCGGTTAAGGCACGGTAAAGCATTTAACGATACACTTTACTATCGTCACGAACCCATTGTTACGAAATTACTACAATGTTCTGTTTGTAAATTTGTTATTGGGCGATGTTTTGATTTCTTAGTTATAGGTGCATCCGTCAGCCCATAAGTCAGCGCTTAAAGTGCTGTCAACGATTGGCACAAATTTGTGTTCCTTATACAAGCAAATATTACAATCAATCAAGCAAATACTATCCATGAAAGCACTCGATATCGGTACATATTGAACGTGGAAAGCGTTACACAATTGTTATGTTCTTTGTTACCGATAAGGTTATGTATATCATAACGATAAAAGTACCTGACTAATAATGTGTTTTCCAAATCGTCATTGGTGTTGGGGTCACTTTCGAACACTGACTTCCCCTTAAAATGAGTCAAGTCAAACATCCACTTTGGGAATCACAAAAGCTTTATACGATGATCGCTGTTTGCCGGCTTGCGGAATAAGTTAATGCAAATAAAGGCGAGCTTTCGTTTACCTGACAATTCACATTGCAAGCAAGTGCACCGTGCGTCAGTACCATGTCAGTGCTACGGATAATCGATAACAAAGGAATCTGACGACGCGAACTCAGGACTTTCGAAGAAATCACGAGTTCACTCAGTTTGTCGGTCCACTTAACGTCCAGCTTGGCTCGATCCGTCGTCGGCAAACTGGAGGTCACGTTATAGTTCTTCGAAGTGTCGCGTCGGCCTACACAAGCAATAAAAGCGATCGATTATTACCTATACGTGTGAAAAGCGGAAGAAATAAGACTATAGGCTTGGCCCAGCACGAGCCGTGTCCGCCGTGAGTCGTGAGAACAGTCAATATTTGACCCGATGTCATTGCAGCTCGAAATTGTCTATGAGTTCGATAATATCCGTTCGTAAACATAACTTCTATAGCCTTCATAAGCCGACTCAATTCAATCAAATGTTCATTAATCGTACCTACGCCATTCAACCGCCTCAAGTGTCTTAGAGACACAGATTCACTATCTGAATCGCAATGTGAAAGAACTCGTTTTTATTTGCGCTTTCTACGCATAAATAAATATGAATAAAGGTATATTACCGCGGAATCTGGCACGCGTCAATCAAACGGAACGTTCACGAAACCTAACAATTTGTCACTCCCGCCATTTTGTGGCAATAACAATAAGCCGCCATTTTGGTGACAATAATTAACTGATAGGCATCACAGGTCGTCCGCTTTCTAGTTTTTGTTTTCTAAAAATAATTATCATCACAATATGAGACACGATCTCTTTTTCCTTACCGCTTGCGGTATTTTGAATAAAATTACGGAGCCAAATTATTTATGATTCAATAGCATTGGTTGGTACGGTAGTAATGGGCATTAGAAACGGGTGGAACGAATGTCTGTGTACCTATTGGCAGACAATGAAGATGCACTTGCATAATGCGGTGCAGTGACAACGTACTGGCGATGTCGTAAATCGCGTGTTAAATTGTGTTGATGCTCTGTGGTGGAGAGCTTGCTAAATGGTCTGCGTCGATATTTCAGCGAGGTATGCGAGGCGTTAAACAGCTGTTGTTGAGCGGAGAAGGCGCGCGTCCAACATGACATGACTGTTTACGCTGCACGCGCGCCGGCGTCACGCCGTCAATGGCTCAGGTTATTTACCTCTCCTTATCACCTTTTGTTTTGCTCAAATACTTAGCTCGTTTCGTACCTATTCCGGATTCTTGATTTACAAATTCTTAGTTTATCTGATTCACTTCGGCATTGCTCGCATTGGGTTTTCAATGCTTGTTTTGGTTAGAGGTCCGTTTGTTGTCTCTTCAATGCGGCATTTTATTAAAAAAAAAGAAACGGTCAACAATTATTTCAAACTGAACGTAAAAAAGCCAAATAAAAGTAAAGAATTCCAATTCCAAATGTTTGCACAAGATATCGGCGATCGAAGATCCCAGTGAAATAGTAGAAGAAAATCTTGAAAGGGCTAACAATAAACGCATCGATCGGCGATACAGGTCCCTGTGTCCACATTAGCATCTCGGCGCAGGAGTGTGTGCAAACACCGAGGGTCATCTGATGAAATGTTCAAAGGCTTTTAGTTCCCGAGAATTATTAAATGAAGCCCAGGATCGTAATGTAAACACGGTGTGTTTGTCGAGCCAAGAACCTGTTGCTGTCGACGTTTTGATGCGTACCTCGACGACGTATTGGCGGTTATTTTATGTCCGGTAATGTTAATGTGACTGCGGTCATTGGCAACATTGTGACAGACTGTCCGTCCAGCTTCACCTGAGTAGACGCTGTTCCCTTTGTTCTTTTACCCCCTACGTTTATTGCTCCTAAAATTGCCAGAGATAAACTCTACAATCATGCATTGCAAAATATGGAAGCGGTTCGCTAATCGCAGTTCAATAGCCCCCTTTACAACTTATTAGTATGAAGCTTGTACAATCCTCTCGAATATTGCGCAAACACTAAGGCAGATTTCCCTTCGACGTCAACAATACGTTGCTTAAATGGTGTTGCAAGAGCTCTGCGAAACACCAGATATGTGTGGATATCTAGGCAAATAGCGGGTGTATTTATGTCTAGGCAAACAAGCAGGTAGCGAGGTATCCCGGGTGCTAACACCGCTAATGTGTGGACAAACCTCGTGACCCTCCTGCTAATATATATTCCAGGGAGTGAGGATGCGAACCTGCCATCACGCTAACATCTCTAATGGCAATGCCCTGTGATTTCCATAACAAATAAGAATGAATTTGAATATATCGATAAACACAAAGGCAGACAAGTTCCTACAGCCCTTTCAACTTACTCATCTTTAAAGTAGATGATAAGTTGTGAGATGGATGGGAGGTACGTGTTTACAAGTTAAATTAATTTGTAGTCACTTAGTCGCCATTTCTCAAAAATGAAATTTACTGTGACTCATATTTTTAATGAAATAAAATGATTCACATTGAAAAACTAATTGCTTGAGTAATTCAAAGTGATTCAACGGAAATATCTGTTTTAGCTCGCACCTCCGTCGATATCACCATCTTAACGGCTTACGTTCAATATTTTATTGCCGTCGTATTTGTTTAGAATACCAAACATGTCGGTCGTAGGCGACATCTTTCAATACAAGTTTCTATTTGATTTTGCATCATAAATATACTCGCGCGTGATTACGATTTCTATCTCAAATATTACAGTGTTACATTATTGATCATACGTGGCATCTTACAAGTTTGCCATCTACTGCGTTCAAAAGTATAGTTTCTCTTTCATAGAATCCCCTTTGTTCATTGACATAGGTACTTTGAAGTTTGTAGACCCTGAGTTCAATTTAAACTGGACCGAAATCTAATTGCTTAACACTTAGCTACCACTTTTTTATCATCGAAATAGAGTAGCGTTTAGCGTAAAACATTCCTTGTTGTATCTTCATTGGTCGCGGTAGCCAAATATAAAGTAAACTCTCCTTTCAGGCCGTTTAGAGTCATTTTGAGAGGTGAAGTAAAAAGCGTTAATCAATGTGAGTCCTTCCTATATCAAAGTTCGGGATCTTCTAAGAACGTGTAAGGTTCATGTTTAACTAAAACATCAGCAAGTGGTGCCTTTAATGGTTTCCGTGGATGAATTCTTTCACTTTCGATTTCTTTGTTGTTGTCATGATTTACAATGTATTCGTGTTATTATCTCAAATCTTGCTTTAAACTAGAGTGAGTGTAACCAATCTGTGAATTTAAGGATGGGTAATGTCGTTTACTTAGCAAGTTTTTATACCTATAACCTACCTTGCTAAGTAAACGACATTAATCATGAATGACAACAAAAAATCTATTAGATGCTAATCTTAGAGCATGTCCAGAAAGGGCGAATTCGCCGCGAATCGAAATCACCCGCGCGTTAATGGACACCAATACATCGCGTCCACGAGCATCGCGCGAATTCAAAATACGCGCGTTAATCGCGATATAATAGGTCAGTCATCATCAGTCACCTAGTATCCACAACACAAGTTCTGCTAGATGATGTTGTGTGGATCGTCCAGCAAAATCTATTTTACTAAGTACCTCTATATTATTTATTTAATTGGTAGTAACATTTTAAAAGAATGATGACTGATTCATACATTGACCTATCACATATTATATTTGAACTTTTACCGTGTCAAAACAAACATCGGACAGTTTTGTTGGTCCGATTTCATCATCATCTAAGTCAATCCCCATACGTGTTTCATATATGGCGAGGTGTTAATATTTAGTGAAATTCCGGTCGCCATTATTGACTTTTCTAATACTTAGGTACCATCGGTCTACAAAGTTCTTACAGTTAATATTTTATTAATAAATCACGCGGGCGATACAAGGCGTCCACATATTATTGATTCTGTTTGGTTTAGAGTTAGCACTGATAGTGCTAACGCTATCCTACTTATTGGTTTCTTCTGTTGGTTTTACTGTTCGATAGTTGTTAACTATTGATACCTATACATACCTACCTATTGCGCAGATTTACAGTCCCAACTAATTTCAATTCGTTTATTTTCCAATAAATATGCCCAACGAAACCTTGAGTAAACCTTACTACATCAGAGTCCTTAGTAGGTTGTGCATTAGTTTACAATGACGCAAATATTTCATCTTTTTTTAATACGGCGCGGTGCCTAGAAGAGCCTCGATTGTAGAGGCAGGAAATATTCAGCGGTAGAATAGTTTCATGCTCGTAGACGACTACATCTTCTTTCATACGAACTCGATTTCAGATTTCGAATGGTCTTGAGTAAGATTTGACGGAGGTTATTTTCACAGAATATTTTATTTGTATCATTATTTTTATACGTCTAGGCGAGAAATAAGTCTTTCCAGCTCTCAAATATCTGTTTTCGTTTACTAACAGTGTACCTACCTACACTGATACTAAGCGAGAGGGGGGAACTTGTCTGAATCATTATAATTTTTTGAATATCGATTGTAATTTGTGTCTTATGCGTTTCATTAAACTTAAAACATAGGTATAGTTAACATTGGCTGAAAATCTTCAAGTTTTATACACAAGTGGTTCAATTTATTGATAAAACGTTGAAACAAAATCGCGGTCACGTAAAAAGTAATAAAAAACGGTTGGAATCCAGTAGCTGAACCATGAGAAAGAAAAATCGAATAAAATAACCAGGGAATACGTAGGGACACGATTAGGGTTCCGCTTCACTGAAAAAGTAATTCATATAAATAATTTATTTAATTTGTTCCCCTTAGAGTATAAATGTCGGTACGTGGGGTACAGAGGCTCTCTGGGTTTTGAAAAATATATCTGAGCGTCTAGACGACGCGACAAAAGATCCGAGAGCTGGGAGTATCTGGCTGATCAGTTGAGCTACCAACTTTAGATTATTTGCAAAAGTCTGTAGTTAGTTCAATTGTAATGTGATTTATAAATTTAAATTGATAAAAAAAATGTTTTTGATCACTCTGAAAATACCTAATTATTAATAGATTCAAAGAAAGTTTTATTGTTACAGAGCTTTTATTGTAGGTATTATGAAAAGTGATAGATCCTTGCTTTTCTTCAATTGTTTTAGTTTTTCAAATTCGCTTTTGGTTCGATAGAAACTAATATCGATTTTAGATACATCAGAATATTCTTTCCAAATAATTCACTTGATTTCAAGTGGATGTCCTTTACCAATAATTTATTATAGAAGCGTTTCCTTCCTACAGAACCCTGTCAGACGTAGTAGTACGTCGTACAAGCCTTGCGTGTCGCTCCAGCGTTTATCCGAACGAAACATTTCACCGATAATAACTCCACACAATATAATAATGATGCGAATAATAAATAAAAATGGAAATAAAATAATTTTAATGTCGTAATTGTAGGCCGACGGCAAAATGCGCTCATTTCGGACCAATTTGATTTCTCGCTACAGTTCCCTTATATTGGTCGTATGGAACGTTAAACACTTGAACACAGGTTCTTCCGTAAATTCGGGAAACCAGCAGTTTTTAAGTAACTTTCTGCTCCTGGATTAATAGATGGCCTATGTTTTTGTGGAACTCAGAGCCATACCGAGAGTAGATATTAGGTAAAAGAAGGAGGTAGAAAGCACAAAGTTATGGGCAGTTTTAGAATATTTTACATGAAATATAATCTCTTGCACTTGTCTATTAGAACTTTTGATTTAATCATCGTTTTGATTCAGGAAATTGGGTGAGAAATAACTTATAATAACTATGATTTTTACTAGTATAAGTATTACCAATGAAGGTATCTAATTCCATTCAAAAAAAAATGCCACAGGTTGCAGTCACCAAAACCAATGCCCAAGGCGATAACATTCTGTCTGTCTGTATTCCATCTGCTTGTGGTATCGTAAAATTAATATAAATGTACGTTATATCTTTGAATATATTAACCTGTCCATTACCTATATACAACAATAATTTGCTTTTGCTGAACATAAGTTCAATAAAGTCGGCTATGTTATCAGCTCATAAATCACTAAAGTAACATTCCATAACAATTTTATCAGACTTTTTGCTATGTTATTTTATTACTCGTTCGTATTGAATTTTTCGGTCTGATGACCACTCTGATTTTCTATTTCTATTTATAAGCATATCATCAAAATAATTGTAGGTTGCAGCACCCATTATTGCCGTATTTATGAAGACGCTTGACGCCTCGCGACATTTATGTGTAATTGTGGAGTACACACAAACATACGTACAAACTAGTTATGAATCTTTAACTTGGTACGCCTTCGTTACGGTCACCTGCTTGGTTAATTGTTCCAGAATCTCTTTAGCAAAGACCAAAGACAGTCTAAGTCTTGTTCAAGAATTTGACCTACAATTTGTAGTTCATGATAGCTATAAACTTCTATACTTCAGGAAACACCATAACCGTTGATTTAAAATGATGTGTCAAGTAATTTTTATATTTTCTTTTTATTATGTTAAAGAATTTTCTACCTTAAGCACTTGTTGCACTAATTTGCAAAGGCATCCTTAGTTTAACATCCTTAGTTTAACAAAGCAATAAAACGCTTTCTTTACGAAGGGGCTGCCCTTTGTCAACGCTATAATAATACGCGTGTGATAAGAATTAATCAATCCTCTTGATAGATTTACTACCTCTATATTGGATCAGCTTTTGATACGTATTTGTCGCATTGGTAATATGAAGTTTCGTTGGTTACCATACAGTCATAAGACAGTAGAACCAGCTGCCTAATATTTTCGGTATTTTCTAAGGTATCAAATTGGAGTGACTGTCCTGAATTGGAATTTATTTTATCATATTATCATCACTATCATCATATTCATAGTATATAACAAAGTCGCTTTTTCTGTCCATATGTCCCTATATCCCTTTGAATGCTTAAATCTTTAAAACTACGCAACGGATTTTGAAGCGGTATTTTTTTAATAGATAGAGTAATAAAGAGGAAGGTTTATATGTACAATAAAACCGTGCGAAGCCGGGGCGGGTCGCTAGTATGTTTAATAAAACGCTCAGTTTGTTATACCTAGTGTACATCCCGTTTGCGACATAAGGAAAAAAAAATTAGACAATGTTCCTTCCTAAAGCGATGAAATAAAATCATGATCTATCTTCACAGTCGGCCCGGTCCGAAGGCGAGTCCTCAGGAGAACAGTCTTGCGAGAGCTCCGACGAGGGTGTAGGCCGCGACGCGCCAGCGCATCAGCACCAGCCCATCCAGCAGTTACCCCATCACGTGCCGCTGCCCACTCACAACATGCATCACGGCCATCACAACAGCCATCAGATGACTCATCATCCGCGTAACTCTCCTCGACCGATGGAGAGGGAGTTGAAGGTAAGTTGATGGCATAGTATTTGCCCTATTCTACTCTTAATTGGAGTTACAAACAAAAACAACGGTTGTATTTTTTATAACATTTCTGTTTTAATATTTTTTATAATATTTATATTTAAATATCTACGGGAATTTATTGCGTTACTTTCCTATTTTTCCCGAAACGTAAAAATTTATAATAAGCCATAGTATTTTGTAACCCTATTCCAATCTTTGCTGGATTCAGAAAAAAACAACAAAATAGGTTAGGTTGTTTTCTCTAACGTTTGTTTATTTCTTATGTTTTTATTATAAATAACTACACACATTTTGTTAGTATAGCACGCTTTTGCTAAAATATAATTTTAAGTTGAAACCTACTCTCTACCTCTTACATGCATAAGTAAAACTTTGTGTCATCTAAGTGAACTGTTTAGAGTTTAAATAAAAATATTCAAATCCATCTAAGTATCCATTTTAACTCCATCAAATAAAATTAGTGTGTTGTGATTTATAGTTATTCAAATATCTATGTAATAAATATCTAAATTATTAATTATTTACCAGACTACAGATGGAGAAGGATTATGTTCTTTCATGATGCTAACTGTATAAAACACATTTATAATAGTTTTTCACTATAGCCTACTTTCCAGGTCCGGGACGACTTCGAGTCGCTAAAATCGTCCCTCCACCCGCACCTGTCGTCGCTCGCCTCTCTGGCCCAAGGAGCGCCTCTGTCGACTCCCAGCAGCGTATTCGCGCTGGCCGGCGGCGGGGCTTCAGGCGGGTTCCCGTACGCACCGCCAGCGTTCCTCGCGCCCGCGCCGCCGCCGCCGGCGCAGCCGGCTGGATCTGCGTCCTCGTCGTCCTCAGAGGGCAGCGCTGCTGGCTGGAGTTTCGAGGAGCAGTACAAGCAAGTTCGTCAGGTGAGTGAATATCCACTACAGGACGAGTAGACGTACGGCGCATTTCTAAGTCAAAGCGCTGTATTTCCTTTAGACCTTACAGGACTCTTGGACACGTCACAAAATTCATGTTACAAATACTTAAAACAAGGAAATAAAGTGCTCTCTTTGATTTTTGTTACCTTGTGGATATTTCATCCACTCGAACTAAGCGGTTCTCCTCCACCTTTATCATTCGTACCGTACCGTACTTCTGTTTTCCTGGCCAACTACAACCCGAGTCTCTTCAAGACCCGAGTGAATAGGTTTCTTCTAGACTTTTGTGATACATCTTCGGCCACGTCGTCACTTACCCATCAGGGGGGTGATTCCCTATGACCAATACAAGCGTGGTACACACCTATGACAAGGTAGAGGCGTGGAATCGGACAAAATCGTATTTAGAACACATTGTGACGTCACACGATTTGAGCGTGGAATCTCCTATGTCATAGTGAATCACGCGCCAGGTCAAATTATGGTCAAATGAAGGTCTATTGTTGATAAAAAAAATGAATTGAAATCTAATCTATATATCTATTGCGTCCATCAAAATATGATAAAAAACAACAACTTTATACTAATTAAATAGAGTGCCACAATCGATTGTGCTTTGTATTCTTAAAAGTAGTTAAGGGTGGATAGAAATGGACAAAATATTGGAGCAAAATATCTTTCTTCAGAGGTCAAATCTGCTAACACAGAAGATGAACAGTAACGGACTTAGGGCTGGCATTGACATGGATCAATTGAGCTACTTTTAGACTGTTTGCAACCGTCTGCAGTTAGCTCAATGGTTTCAATTGTAAATACTAGTTGTAATTTTTCTATTCCTTTGCTTGTAATTTTCGTTGTTAATAAAGATTATTGTATACTTAGGACTGATATCGACCAGGTTATGTCTTGCTTCAGAATTTGACCATTTCTATTCAATCTGGAGTCAGTCAGTATTCACTCCGTTTTACGGAAATATGTCAATGGTCAATAGTAATTTATTTCGTAAATTACCTGAATTACACGTACATATTTTGAAGTAATTATCGTATACCTTATAGGAAAAAAATCCAAGAAATAATTACAAAAAAACTCGACATTGAAGATGAATACTTCATTAGGTACATTACATATAATTCAATAGTTAATATTTCTACGGATAACTTTCATGTTCGACTGAACGGGGTGTAGTCGTATGCTCGACTAACTCCATACTTCGAGTTCAAATCCTATTTCTTTTCTTAGGAAGAGATTCTTTTCCTTTATTTGAACTCTACACATTTATTCTAATACAAATTTATTCCACTGTCTTCTTTCATCATCATCATCAACCTATAATAGTCCACTTCTATCTTCTGTAGTTAAGTATATCCAAAACCTAATCATAGTTGTGCCCTTTCGATCAAGTCGGTTTTCAACATCACGACATAGTATAAAATAAAGTCGCTTTTTCTGTCCCTATGTCATAGTGTCCCTTTGAACGCTTAAATCTTAAAAACTACGCGACGGATTTTGATGCGATTTTTTTTAATAGATAGAGTGATTCAAGAGGAAGGTTTATACGTATAATAAAACCGTGCGAAGCCGGGGCGGGTCGTAATAATAGCTAGTAATGTAATAATAGACGTAGGTTAGGTATAAAGTACAAACTCAACACGCTCACGGACGAATTCATAATAAAGTCTTTTATGTACATTGTAATAAAATGGTCATCAATAATATGTTAGGATATAACTCTATAATGACACGTTTCCTAGAATAACTCTACGACACGACAGTGACATAGAAGCCTTTGAAGTTAAACTAAACTCCCCATAATCATGTTGTTGGCAAAGGAAATCACATCCATAGTAGAAACATACGCAAGTAATGAAGCAGTTTTATCCTTCCTTTACCCTCTAATAGCAGATTATTATTACTTATCCTGCAGGGGTAGAAATGACCCTCAATGAAATATGTAACAAAAGAAAAACGGGTTTGTTTGTCGTGTTATTATGTAGCGATATTTTATTGAGTACTTGTTGTGACAGAGAATTATTTATCTGGGAAGGGTTGACCAATTTGCGGTTGGTGTATGTAATTGAAATGTTTATTTTATTTCATAGTTCGTATTTTAGGATATCTTACAGCTTTTAAGTTACAAAATAAGAAAAACATACTATTAATTAAATCTTTTGAAGCTTTTGCGATTACCTAGGATATTTTTTTTATGAATGTAAATTAAAATTATGTTTCCTTAGATATTTTATTTTTGCTAGAGAAGTTAATTGAAATCAAGTAAGAAAGGTATCGCCAATAAATTGTACAATATTTTTTTAAATAGAATTTTCATGTAACACCTCTTTGTTTACAAACAAAAAGAGTTGAAATCAGCAACACGAGAACGTTGCTACAAAAAATAATCCATTCTGGGTTAACCTGCAAGTTTCACGTCACGATTGAAGCACAATAAAAGTTAACAAGCCCTCAAAGGAGGATTAACGTGTTTCTCTTTATTGACAGTTAATATAACACATGCTTAAGGATAAATACCCTCTATTCATGTCAAAACAGTCTTGTTCGCGCTCGTAATCACATTCGCAGAAATATTCAAGTACAAAGAGAATCGTTACTTCATGATTATTTCAGTACGCTGTGAATTTAATTATTTAATTAAATTTTCACAACGTTCTATCTCTGCTTTTATAAACATACTTCAAAAAAGGAGGAATTTCTCAATACGTCTCTATTTTTTTAATGTCGACTCTATTTTTTATGTTGTTACCTTAGATTGTTTTTCTGATTTAAAGATTCTTCGATAACTGGTGCTTCTCATGTGGTCCTATATAAAGATCAAGATTTGACTTGTTTTTAGTTATTATCATAAATAGTGCGTATTTATTTAATTTCAGCTTCGTTTATGATGTTCTAGTTTTTGCATTAAAGAATTTGAAGTTTTTTAAAACATGCCAAAAGTACATAAAAATTGTATCGATGGACTCGATTTTTATAAATTGGTTGGCTACATCTTAAGTAACGACGTTATTTAAAAACTATACCATTCTATTATCATACTCAAATGGTAGTCGAATACAATTTAAGTACGACAATAGAATGGTCGGTCTCAAAATGATATTAATATGAACAAACAAGCTCTACCTTATAGAGTAGTAAAGCTCACAACAACAGTTTTCTGTACAACCTTATCCAAACGTTTTTTCACTGATTGCTGCTAGGTACATTTAGACTGTTTTATTTACACTAAATTTCATTAAATTTAATTCAATAACTTTATTGGCAGACAACGATGGTCCATAGACAAAATAAAAACAAACATTGAGTAGCAAAGTTTTGGTTTAGAGTTTCAGTGCAGTGGCGAAGAATATCACATTCGTACTTCACTATCACTACATAGTAGTATAAAATAAAGTCGCTTTCTCTGTCCCTATGTCACTATGTCCCTATGTATGCTTAAAGCTTTAAAACTACGCAATGGATTTTGATGCGGTTTTTTTTAATAGATAGAGTGATCCAAGAGGAAGATTTATACGTATAATAAAACCGTGCGAAGCCGGGGCGGGTCGCTAGTTTGATATTACTTTCTTCTTTCTTCTTTTTAAGTCATTTTCCAAACCGTTAATGTGCCTTTTCATCGATCTGTAATTATAACGTCGTTTTAAGGTGAATTGACGAGTTAACCGCCTTTATCCTGGTTTGCTCGCGTGTCCTTGTTACGACCGATCAAAAGACACCGACGTATTGTGAAGGATAAATTAAAAAACAATTATAGAACGACTCAATGAAACAGAGGCGTAACATGGCAGTAATAAAGGTATATCTTATAACCGATAGTGAAAGATATGCCACTACTTGCGTAAGTAACTATTACGTTTTTTTTGAAGTGGAGGTTGATCAGTAATTTTAATTTCCAAATGAAAAGTTGTGGTTGAAATTAATGTTGAGGAGGCTATTGCGGTATTTAAATTAATTAAGCTTAGTCAATTGTTCCTATAATAGCTGAGTGTTTTGATGTTTTAGAAACTTACGTAAGAAAATAAAATATAAGTAATCGATCTTGGTACAAGTTTATTTTGTTTACACCAATTACACATTACACCAATATACATTAATTTGATTTGAAGCTTAAAATTGTATGATTTTTTGTTAAAAGTTTGTTTATTTTAATACATTTTTCATGTTTTAATTTTTAGTTAATGTTGTCAAATTATAAGTAAGTTGCTCAATAAATATTCATACATATCTTTAATATAAAAAATAGTTTATGAACAAAGTAGTCAGAATTATTCATTCGATTACAACAGTACTGAATTTTTTCTCAAGCTAAAAAAAACGTTGGTATTTATAAGTAAATAAAGCCCAGGAAAAAACCCATCAAAAATAACTGCGGCCAACAATAAGTAATTCTACCTTAAAATTTCGTAAGCTATTGTCTTTCTTTGTTTTGGGTCTCGATACTTCCCCAATTAACCTGTCCAAAACTTAGCAAATAATCACAAAAATAATGCCCTCATATCTCATTAAAGGCCTTTAATATTTTAGTATTCCAAGTACCTACGTTTTTCCATGCCATAAGGTGTGGGTCACGAGTTCTTTGTTGCTATTTATTGAAGTGTGGGCCCGCGTTAATTTCTACATCTCGCCGTGCGCCATTTTGTTTTATTTTCCCGCCAGTACGGTATGTCAATGGCGGGAACGCAAAAAGCAACAAAATAACAATAGTCGCATAGTGCAACTCAATGCAACTATGTTGCACAAGTGTTAATGTCTCCCAATTAAAGTTTTGTGTGAGATGTAACCTTTTATTTACATTGTGCTAATTGTGCAGTCTTTGATCTTAAGGCTTTTGATCGACTTTATAAAATATACAACACTGTTGTTTTGTTGACAACATTAAAATGCGAAGAGATTAACTTTTTCATCGAATACTTTTATGCATAGAATAAGTACCTAAGTATACAGATTTTCAATCAGTAATGTTTATTCCATATTAGGTACCTACGTTGCTACTGTGGGAAATCGACGGCTTTTTCCTACCTAAGACCGACATAAACAACATCTTTATGTAGGTAACAAATAAAATCAAGGTAGAAATAATTGCAAAGTTTATACGAAGGTGACGCGCTTTGCCACATTAAAATGGCGTCAATTTGCACAATTTCCACGCACGGTGCGACGCGGCGCGTTTGATCGCACGCTCTAGTGGCGGCGTTCACGGCGATTCGACGCGATATTGTTCTATTTACTTATGTTATGTTTTAATTGTGATTTGTACTTTCACGGCAAACCAGTACTGTTCACACAATTTACCTACTCATGATTTTGTGCACTATAACAATACGCACTGCATGCGTACAAGCTCACTGTCATGCCTAGTATCCGTTGAGACATGCAACGCTGTGCTGGCGGGAAATTCGGCTACAGGATATTATTATCATGATTTCGTCATACGAAATTATTGAAGGGCTGATGATGATTATCTTCGGTGATCCTGAATCTGTTCCCACGAAAGATTTTTCATATTAACTTAAGTTGAAAGTTGGTGCAAAATTGAATTCTATTTGACAGTAGGTAGGTCCTTCAAGTAGGTGCAAAGTAAGAACACAAAACCTAAAAAAGAGTCATAACTTCTTTTAAAAATTTTGTAAAAATTGTGTTGACATTAAAACATTTTAATTGCCATAGAAGAAAATTTATTTCCTTTGGTTCTAGAATCACCATCTTTCTTGGTACCTACACTTACCTCTTAAATGGCATCATGTTTGTTGCCTGTAAGGTACCTACTTACTTTATTATCAAATGCTAGATTCAATAAGCAAGACGATGCGTTTGCGCACGTCGATAGTCTGTTTGTCATCCCGCGCACGCGGCTGCGCCAGGGGGCGCTTGTTTATGTAAGTTTAACACGTTTGATTCCATTTTGCTTCTCTGTATCTACTCGTATTTTATTTTAATCTTTTATAGGTAATGAAAAGGAGAATCAGAATCAAACATTTATTTGCAGAATGCAATTACATGTCATGCTCTTATAGCTTTTTGACATCAATGTATTCGACCCGCAAGCAGGAGTTCAAATGTTAAATATGTAATGGATTATTATTAGGTATACAATATCATTAAATAATTTAAAATTTAAGTATTCAGGAGACCACGACTAGTCAAAAATTATTAGGACGCCCTTCAGTCAGGTGGTACAATTTTCGATACTTGTAATATCGCTTAGAATGTTTTAGAACGTTTTATACGTGGGCAAACTACCTTCAGTACAAGTGCATACCGGTTTAAACCGATTTCAAATAAATTCAAATCATATTATCGAAGTAACAGATTTTATCTTTACTTACGAGGATGTAAAGATTATATCTTATTGCTTACGTAATTATTATGTATAGTTTATGTAAAGATTTATGTACAAAAGGACACATTGAGGTTAATTGTGACCAATCGTTTACCGATAACAGCCGCATCTAAGTTGGAAACAAGTTAGAAACACACCTTAATTAGGATCGGAAGTCTATGGTTCGTTAATGTTTTACTAATAGGAATGTTTTCTGGTATTTAAGGGATATTAGGCAGCTTATACCTATTGTGATAAGAACCTATTTGTGATTAGGCATGGACGTGAGTAATCCAAGACAGATAGTTACTATTAACTTACAATTTGGCTTGTTTTAAAAAACTTTTAACTGACTTTTCAAAGTCTTTAAAGTGAAATTGAGAACATCATCAACGTAGTCGAAAATTAAGGATAATTCTTGGTCAGATCTTGATAATTTTTATGGGACCACAATAACACAGATTAAATTTAAAAAAAAACAACGAAATAGGTTCACCTAGATAAAAGTTCTGAGGGACCTAACAAAAAAAAAAATTGAATGGACGTCGTCGGTTGAAAAAGATCAGACATCACAAAAGAGAGACCTCGTTTATAGCTAATTCTTTTTTTTATCACAATATTGTTTAACTTATAACTAAATTATTTTAAAAATTACTCACGTAAATATTAATAGTACTAACAACCTACTTATTGCATACAATATAATTTGTTACAGAATTAATAAATAAACATCAAAAGCTTTGAAACATTGTAAAACAAAATTAAACCGAAAAGTCTTTCCTTCTTCTCCCAATTACTTTGAATCGAACATACCAAATGAGTGTTACCATCTCAAAGCTTATCACTTTGCGACAGACGCATTAAATCGAAGTAACGCGGCAAAAAAGCTAAAAGCTCGGTTACTTTCCGATTTCAAGTGTATTAAACATACGGATAGATAAAACACGATAAAATGTCTAGACGTACTCGAATACCAACTCAATGGCTCACTTGGCTAATCGGTAAAAAAGTGCCCCTTTTAAGGTAGATTTTAGAAATCGGTGCCAAATGTTTTTACCGTTACTATGGAAACATTTGTTATGCATGTACTATTTTCCAGTACTACATACTAATCGAAATTCGGCAAGATTAGAAAAGCTACTTATTTATGTGTATAAAATAAAACTAAAGTATGTTTTATCAGGCTATAAGTACATAGTCTATATTTTATATACCTAGGCAGTTTCGCATACAAACACAGCTCTGTCACCACCAACCTGTTAACGTGTGCGCTCTATATACTATATTAAAACTATTATTATGTTATTTTAAATCTTGTAGCGAACTTAATAAATAAATAAATGCTAAAAGTTTGTTAGGATGCGCCTGCGATCCCGTGACTCGTGATACTGTCTGCGACTCTCTGACGCACCCCAGCTGACTGGCTATTCTGAGGGGGCTTGTGGCACAAGGTATACAATTTAGCGATCTTTGTATTCAATTTAGCGTTCTTTCTATAAAATTTATATTTATAAACCTTAAAGTGTTTTTATTCTTAATTATTTATAAACCTTCCTCTTGAATCACTCTATCTATTAAAAAAACCGCATCAAAATCCGTTGCGTAGTTTTAAAGATTTTAGCAGTCAAAGGGCCGCCATAAGGATATAGGGACATAGGGACAGAAAAAGCGACTTTGTTTTATACTATGTAGTGATAAACTAATGAAATTTTGATGGGGTAGGCTAAGTCATGCTAATATTGTAAATGAGAAAGTTTGGATGAAGGATGTTTGTTACCTCTTAACGCCAAAATTACTGAACGGATCGGGCTGAAATTTTGAATAGGTTGGTCAAAATATTATTCCGATATTTTAAGTCGGTGTCTATTTTTTTGACGTACAATAAATGACGTCTTAGTCTAAGGGCCTGTTTTACAATAATCAAGTAAGTTTCCGTTAAATCATCTGTCAGATATCTATGGTGCATTAGTTTATTAAGTTGACAGTACGCGACGACAATACTATCAAGTAAATTAACAGGAACTTCCTTTTAGATTGTGAAAAAAGCCATAAAAGAGCGGTATAACTGTAAGTAAAATCGCTTCAGCGTCTCCTCTAACACCATTATAAATCCTTGCATGTCCTGATCAGCGGGTGTGCTGCAATATGTCGCGCATGTATAAACTCGATCACTTTTATAACGATGCAGTTATTAATAATGCCACCTTGAAGTCCTAAGATACATTTATTGGTACCAGACGACGCGTTTGTTTATTTTTGTTATTCTTTTTTTTTCGAATGAAGCAGTAACATTAATGAAATTAGTACCAAATGCATAAACTGAATAAACGAGCTCGAAAGTGGGAACACTCAGAAATTTGTGCAAATCTCATGAGACATCACACCTTACGATAATGCAAGGTAAAGCTTCTGCTCGTTTTATGCTTTCGATTTTATAATAGTAGGATGTTAGTGTAGTATGAGGCGAGAGTTAGGTTGACTATTAGGTTTGATACCTTTTTAACGCAAAACAACTCGACAGATCAGGGTAAAATTTTAAATGAACGTAGTTCTTAAACTGGATTAAACTAAGTATAGGTTTTTTTTTATTCCTGAAAAGAGCGCGTGGAGCTTCGAGTGTATTTTTTTTTATATTACAGTGAAAGTCCTACCGGAGATGGTACTTTTAATTTTGATGTGTCTAAGTCAAATCCAGCTGAATTGGTATGAAATTTTTAGACCACCCACTAGTGACGTGGTACTCGATTATAAATGGCATCAATTCGATATGTCTGCCATATGTATCGAGTCAGTGCGCATTATCGTCTCGGGTGACCCGTCAAATGCATGCAACTCTATTAATACGCCATCTTGGATTTGTATTATTCAAATGCCAAATATTTCAGACCCTTTGCTTTTCTATAATAAAAATAGAAGTTGAGCCAAAAATATTTCGTGAAAGGGTTGGCTAAAAGTAGACACTAGAAATATAAATAATTGATTGTGGAGGACGACGAAGATAACGAATTTTAAGACGATGCCTACTTAGCATTTTGTTATGAGCTTGCATTGTCTTGACTTCATTTCTTTGTTAATAGCAAGACATATCTGGTTCAGTCTAAATTTCATGTAGGTGAGCATAAAATATGGTCAAGTATGCAAAAGTATTTGATATCTTCATTTTTCAGTTGTTTGGAACATTTCCGATCAGTAGGTATTGATTTGTATCAGTTGAATTATATACGTAGAGTTCTTTGTTGTCTGCAGTTAGCTCAACTGTTCCGATTGTAAATAATGTACTAAGTATGTAGTAAGAATTTGTTTCTATTCTTTAATTTGAATTTTTTTTTTCTTTGTCTCTGTTACCAATCCTTGTCTATCGTTCTATCTAATCGTTTGAACACCTTTGAAAATTTGCTCTCTGATTATTACCAAAGCTATGCTGATAGAGCATCAATCATGCCGGCCCCACGACGACCAAAATACACCATCACCCTATTGCTCTACACTTATTGCATCACGAGACTGCGTAAAAACACCCTTGTGATATCCAATTTCAGAGTAGGGCCACGCGTTGTCTTGCTGTGTCAGATTGTCTTGTTTGAATTTCGATTCACTATTCAATTTTTTCTATAAACTAGCAAATTTTGATTTGTTTTTTAGCAATTGAGAATAAACTTTGTTTTAACCACAAATTCACCGAAGTGACGATGTATCACGACGGTGTAGAAGAAACCTAATTTAAAATTACCTAATTTGATCAGTTCAGCCAATTTTGTTCCCTTTTATTTTTGCGTTGAAAGTTTGGCAGAGTTTAGCTTTCAGTGATAAGTCTACTTATTTTACAATTTTGTTTCTTACTAGCGACCCGCCACGGCTTCGCACGGGTTTATTATACGTACAAACCTTTCTCTTGAATCACTCTATCTATTAAAATAAACCGCATCAAAATCCGTTGCGTAGTTTTAAAGATTTAAGCGTTCAAAGGGACATAAGGGACAGAGAAAGTGACTTTATTTTATACTATGTAGTGATGTGTAGCTATAGGTACAAAGGAGTATTCATTAATATAAGTTAAATAATATTTCTTCGTTACTTTAAGGATCACAAAATACACTGACTACAATTTCCTAATGTCCTTTTTCACTAGAGTTCGTAGTTCTTACTAGAGCTACTGAGAGTTGATAGTGAAATAACGCTAAATCCAGTTTCTTATCGTAGATATACATTCCTCAGTTTAGAGTTTTCTTCAATTTCAGACTTTTAAATGGTAAAACAGGATCACCTCTAAACCTTATTTTCCACGGATAATTTTACAGATATTTAACAATTTGCAAATACTTGCAGTATCAACATTCAATAGACAACATACTCTTATTTCAAGCCTTAGTAAGGAGATTTTATCAAAAAGGTTTCATAATGCTCACGGATATAGTTTGGGAATTAAAACTCCATGCATCGCCCAGGGTGTATCAGGGGTGCTATCCTGAAATAGCCGCGCACGGGGCATCTTTACTGCTATGTTGTCTATGGATCGGAGCGCATCTGCGTTTAAAAATAGAACCCTCAGTAGTATCAAGGACGCGTATGTTTATAGTGATTGTTTGGGAGTTATTGTGTTTATTTTTTAGGCTTTGTCACAGTGTGGTTGCGTGCGTATTTATTATGAAGGATAAGGTTTTCAAGATTGTGTCTTCTAGCGAACAAAATTGTGTGCCATTGAATTTTGGTTGGTATTCCTAAATTGTTATTGATCAAAATAAATATCACATAATTTCTAAGGAAACTAGGTTAGTAGTCATAACTTTTTGTTAAACGGGATCTGAGATTTATTATTTATATTACAACTTCCTCCCAAGACCCTAAATCGATACCCACATTTGGTGTAGTTTTTGCTCTAAACATTCCTATAAAATGTTTATCGCCGAGACGCCTGCGCACATGTGGCGGCCCTCTTCACTGGGAGATTATTCTAAAATTTCCAGATTGCCACCCCGGGCAAAAAATAAATAAATCCATGCACAAAAAACTACCCGAATCCTTCACTAAATTATATCCCCTTGAAATCTCGATATGGTTATCGAAACTTTTTCAGTTGAACTTTTTGAGTAGGTATAGCAAGCATAGAATGCATTCAAAAAAGGCGTCTACAAAGAAAAAAAAATGCGCATGCATTCTGTTTTTGAATTCATATCTCTGTCATTCATTTGTTTTTTCGTCTGCACGTCTAGACTTCATAATAACGATTTTAAATCCAATTTTAGCATTACATTCCATTACTAGATTGAGTTAAATACCTGAAACTGAATTTTATCTACAAGTAAAAAATGGCTGAAGCGAAAGTACTATCAAAAAACCAAATAAAATTGCTTATTGGGATGCACCGTAAATTGACGCATGTATTTGAATGTGAACGCTAGCGGGGGTGGCACGGTCTCATTCGACCCGCGGGTTATCATTTCCTGTTCTTATTTTAAATTTACAACATTTTTTGCTTAAGGCGGGAACTGAAACTGTTATTACTTCACCCAAACATTTATTTAGTTATGTTGCACATTATACTTGTGAGTAAAATATCTTTAAATTTCGTTCTTTTTTTGATAGTTATTTGGTCCTGGTCCTGACGTTTTGCTTGATAAATGCAATT
Source organism: Eupithecia centaureata (assembly GCA_944547425.1). Taxonomy (NCBI): domain Eukaryota; kingdom Metazoa; phylum Arthropoda; class Insecta; order Lepidoptera; family Geometridae; genus Eupithecia; species Eupithecia centaureata. The sequence continues at coordinate 5,216,116 of OX155691.1, read as the reverse complement.
TCTATACAATATTTTTTTTCATTATTTGCATTAGTAAGGTTTTGCCATGTACCAAGTATGTACTTACGTACTAAACTCTGTATCAGTAAGTATTTTCATTCGAAGTACCATTATTGCATTGGTAAACTTTTTGTACGGTATTTGAATAACTTTTTAGCATGCTACCATTTTGTAGCTTATCATTTTGGTGCCACTTGATCACGGTACCGCTAGTTTTTGACTCAGGCGCCATCTTTTTCTAAAAATGTGTTATCGTGACCCTTGAGTTAGACTGAACAGAGACGCAAAATGGATAATGAACAATGTTTACATAGAGAAATTACGGACGTCAACTTTTGACAGCTCTACCAAACGAGGAGATTTAAATACTGTAAATTACAGTACAAATACTCTTTATTGCACACCAAAAAATCAAATATAAATTTTCGTTCTTTATGCTATTATTATAAATTCAGAATTTTCTTAGGGCACCAGTCAGGAATGATATTTTGTCTTAAGGAAGGATTTGCTCCATAATGCCAAAAAAACAACTCCCGAAAATCACTTAGAAAATAAGCTTAATTTTGAAACAATCAATACTTATCAACTTAAAAGTGGGGATTTCAGAGCGGGCCGCGTATTACTCGTACCAAAAATATTATTATTTGAACTTTAGAACTTTATTATTTATGATCTGAACTTTTTACTGAGATACAGCCTTAGTATCAATGACATATCACATAAGTTTGTGTATCTCTCTTGCCTTGATTGTAATATATCACAAGCCACCTGGTTACATGAAAACAATGTCCTTACGAGGAATCCTTAAACAAAGTGCAGACTGAAAACAAACCGCCTTTGATCTGATCATGTAGCGTTCTCTTAGAAATCACGTTCATAATGATTTATATGTAACAATCTAATGATTGTAATTCACTAAGTTCCTATGCTGGGAAAGCTTGAAACATTATTAAATTAATATATACTTAATACTTATTAGCACATATTTAGTGACAACAGACTAATATATATCATATCAGAAAAATAACATATTTAATTATTAAATATATGACAAAATAGGACTTATTGAAGTGAATGGAAAATCAATTAACAAATGATTTATTATATTATTTTAAAGATTAATAATCTTTGTAAATTTTACTTGTCTAAGTGCTTATTTTGTAAGCCTAAAGAAATAATGTTAAGTGTTGATTTCTCATTTTTAAAGACGAAACTAAAAATATTCTAAATTTTCAAAATTTCTTACAAATTTCTTTCCGAAACTTCTAGCAAATTTAAAGCAAATCTCTCTTCAGGCACATAAATATCATATAACCCACTACACTACAAATCCCACTATTCACAAATCTATCTGGTCTCGAAATAAAAACGCGATCCGTGGAAAGATGCGTTTCACTCTCAGGGTGATAAATAACTGATATTGATAACAACTCTGTACAAAGCGATGCGCAGTTGGTTTGCTCGTAAAGACGATGGCTTGCAGCCTGATACGCTTTGTAGATGCCGTCTAAACAAATCACGGGATCTCAGATTTGGGGAATGGGGATCTACAGCGTGGTAATGCAGCCAGTGTCATGGGGACGCTTCCGACTGGTATTGACATGGATCAATTGAGCTACCTTTAGACTGTTTGCAACCGTCTGCAGCTCAATGGATTCAATTGTATATACTAGTTTAAAAGTTTTCTATTCCTTGATTGTAATTTTCGTTGTTAATAAATGGGAATTTTGGAACTGCATTGTCATGAGCATTTGGCAAGTATATAAAACGATAATGTAAGATGTAATAAAATAATGAGCCTGCTAAATATTTTCAAACTAGAATCTTTCTGCCAAGAATAAGGAATGTTTAGACGAAGCCCATTAGGAATCTTATAAGTAACGTATGTATTTTATAAATAAATAAAACATTCTGGACAAACCACACATCATCTTCTCGCAAAGCAAAGCTTGTGTAGTGGGAACTAGATGATTGATATACCTACTTGATACATTATATTACATAAATATATACATAGGTATTTTATAATATAAAAGAAAAAAGAATCAAAGTTGACGAACATTGTTGACGAATAATGAACTATTATCACTTCACTAACAGTAAAAAAGCTTACACCTATGTAACTATTGAAATAAATCATATTTATTGCCTTGCTTGAAAATTTCATAAATGTTCGATTTCTTTTACATAGACAACATCTCTAACACCCAGAACAAAAATCTTAAGATCGAATAAACATTTTTCCCGAGGCGGAAATCGAAATAGCAACCTCTGGAACTATGCCCGCTACGCCACTAAAGTCGTCGTTTTATTTACCTATATGTAGTACAATACTATTTATATAAATAAATAGTATTTTTATATAAATAAATAGTATTGTACTACAATACTAATACTATTTACATTATACTAATACTATTTATATTATAATATAGTTAAAATAGGCGTCATGATAAAAGGGTCAGTCTTTAATCGTAACGCGGCGGGCGCGCCATCTAACGGGTGGGAGCGCCTCATAAACATTTAATGCATTAGGTTGGTACCACTATTTTATGAAGCTTTTATTCTAATTAATGACAAGTTTTTGCAATGGAGTGATTTCTTTAAAACAGCTAGTATAAATGCAGCAGTATTAAAATATTGAAATGGGGTGATTTCTTTAAATCAGCTTGCAAACATTCCTCGGACTTAAAAACCAAGGGTGAGAACTTTTTTACTTAGGGTCGTTTGTGAAACGATATCACGATAGAAATCGCCACGGCGGCGTTTTATGATAAACTAGCTGGTGCCCGCGACTTCGTCTGCGCAGGATTAGTATTTCGAGTATACTCGTGGTTTCACCCGCGTAATTTCTGTTCCCGTGGGATTTCCGTGATAAAATATCCTATGTGTTATTCCAGACTATAATCTATCTCTGTGCCAAATTTCATCAAGATCCGTTCAGTAATTTTTGCGTAGCACCGACTCAATGTTTCACCTTCGTAGTTCCCGTGGGAATTCCAGAGTTAAATATCGCCTATGTATTATTCCAGACTATAATCTATCTCTGTGCTATATTTCATCAAGATCCGTTCAGTAATTTTTGCGTGAAAGAGTAACAAACACCGATCCATCTATACATTCATCCATCTATCCATCCGTCCATCCATACTTCCAACCTTTCGCATTTATAATATCAGTAGAATTAGTAGGACAGGGTTTCCTCTTTTTTAGAAAAATAAGATAGTTTTTGGTTTCTACAACTTGGTGGTTTTCGAAGGTTATAGAAGGATATCTCTATTCTTTTAAACATTATAAAAAAAAAGGATTATGAAGGTACCTACGCAGGTAGTGGTTTATTCATAATTTACCTACCATGTTCACCAGCTTTATAAAACAACGTAATTTGAAAAATCGAATAGAATAAAAAAATAATGATTCTAGAAAATCAAAAAAAATACGAGTCGTGTAAGCTTTTTACTTGACCATGTTGTTCCACAAATCAAAGCTACCTACATCCCACATCCAAAAAAATATACGACATCTAAAACATATATTAGAAAGGAAAACCCTTGACCAACTCCTGTATTATTGAATTATTCTGAATTCGTCCCCCCAACGGTCTTCGGCTTAAAGTATTCCGAATCAAATTTTATTCCTGATTCATCCCACCTTAAGATAATAATATAAATCCGGACAGTCCACACAACATCATCTAGATATTTAGCAGAAAATAGCTAAAACACTGTCATCTACACACGTTATTAATTCCATACGATTTTTGTATGATTATGAAACAAAAAATAAAGACTGTTCTTGAGTGAGTACATAATTAATTTGTTTACCTTGTCTTATATACCTGCCTTCACAATGACAATATATTAGGTAGGTATGTATTCATTAATATGTACTCCTTTGTTATAATGAGAGTCGCAAAAGCATCGATACGGCGGACTAAGGGCGCTTGTACACGCTAAGAAAATTTGCCGTTCCTGCGGCAGAAAAGACATATTCTTCGTGTAGACGACAAGATTTTTTTCTGTTCCACACACGTTAACTTTTCGTGTCTTCCGCAGACAAGACCAATCGAAACGTGTACACGATACGAATTTTTTCGTGCAGTCGTCAGTCGGGCGTAGGGTGCGCAAGTAATAACAAGTGTGATAATCAGTGTGAGTTTCGTTTATTTATATAAATGTTAACTACAAAGCAAAAAAGAATGATAATGAATGAAGCAAGAATGAATTAATGAAATGAACTTTGTTTTGTTTTCTAATGCACACTAGCGACGTCCACAAAATACGACGAAATACGACGAACTGAAACTAGCGTCCGTGGCTGTCTATGGTCCAATTCCTATCTTTACTAGTACTATATTATTAATCTGGGACTACCTGGCTGGGCTGGGCTAGCTCAACCCTACTACACCGCCCCCCGCCGCTCCGCAACAACGTTCGCCGCGTCGTGTCTAGCGCAGATAAGATTTTTTTCGTGCACCGCTGAGAGCAGTGTACACAGTTATTTTCTTGTTACGACACGAATTCTTGGGTAGGCCCGGCTTTTTTTCTTAGCGTGTACAAGCGCCCTAAGTCTCCATTGTACTAAAGTTATTACTTATTGGATACCTACCTATAATTTTAAGCGTTTGACTAGCCTACAACTTACAAGTAGGATTGACACCTGTATTATCAAAGATCACTATCAATCTATATAAAAACCAAGGCAGATTAGTTAGATAGATAGATAGATAGATAACTTCTTTATTGCACCATCAAAATTTGTAGTAACATATAAGCTTAAACACTAATAACTACATCTAAAGTGGCACAATCGGCGGCCTTATCGCTAAAAGCGATCTCTTCCAGGCAACCTTTGGATTAGTTATAACATTTAGAACTCTGGAATGTCTGAAACGATTTCTCTCTCTTCGTTGATTTGTTGGTTTCGTCTTCGCCCAAAAAGCAGAACAATTATGTATATATCAATCAATAATCGAACTGAGATATATTGTAAATATTTAGTAAAAATGTAATAAAAAGGTCAATAAATAAATCGGAATCTGAATCGAACAGTTAGTATAACGCGCAAAATAATAATATAGATACTAGGCGGGCATAGCTAGTTGTATGTTTAGTTTCAATAATTTTCTAAGACAAAACTTTTTAACTAGCCTTCCAAAAAGAGAAAAAGTTCAAACTCCTTTCTGCCCAAGCCAAGATTGAAATTCTACTTCAAACTTAACTATAGAACCCAAGTAATATTTTGGAAATTTATTTAATTTCTCCCAAATTAGTTATATTTGCAACAATTCGCACCCACTTTTCTAATGATCTTCGCATCCCACAACTCATTGAGCTATCAAAACCGCAATTAAAGGTCCGAGGGGAGACCGGGGCGTTGACTATCACCGTTAATTAAAATACATCGATATATCTTTCGTGTGAAAACCACGCGTGTACCCATAAGGTGATCACTGATTACCCACAGTGCTCAAATTATAAGGGGATGATTAGGGGTTGGTGAATCTATTGTTGAGTTTGGATTAGTATGTTATTGTGGTGTGGATTTTGTAAATATTTTCTGTGAGGTGTTAATACGAATTACGCAGTCACTGGATCGTAAATTATCCAGAGCGTTTGTTCGAAAAATAATAATAAATTTCTTGAACGAAAGATTCATGCTTTTATATGCGGTATGCTTTCGTTTATAAAATAATAATATGTTGTTTTTGAACAGATATTTGAACAGAGTCATTACCGAATGGCGAAAACCAACAGGCCTGCTAAGCAACTTTGGTCTCACTCCCACGATTAATAGTAGTTGTTCATCATCATTGTCATCAGTCTATATTAGTCCAATGCTGAAAATAGGCCACTCCCAATGAATAATAAGTAGTTGTTTGGGCGATATATATTCCTATAAGTCATTCGGTGGAGATGTGACGTTTACCTCATTGTTTTTTACAGCAAACGAACAGATAATACCAAATGTTAAGCTAATCACAACCAAACAAAACAAAAAACTGCTACCTTCTTGTGCTTCTGGCTAAACTTACTCATTACCAAATTATCTGAATAGCTTATCACTATTTTTTAAGGTGAAGTGAAAGGAATGTTAATTACGAAACCTATTATTACTTGCAGATAATGTCAAATCGTTTCCATTATTTGTAACTTGGATAGCAATCATTCCAGAATGTATGCGTAACCCAAAGTTTATCAAAATCCTTTACCATGAATGGCTTTGGTAACAAAGTTTTTACTGAACTTCTATAAAATTGTTATGTAAGTACCTGCAGTCACTTATTCACAGAAAAATAGCCAGTCAAGTCACAAGTGAAACAAATCTGAATTTTCGAATTTCTAAAACGTCTCATTTCTTTTATTGCATGCACATGTTAGGGATTGTCGAAATAATAAAACTATAAGCCCAGACCCACAGCATTGTTTCAAATAGAATGCGATTTCACAGAAATACGTTCAATTTGGTCCCGTATCTTTACTTCCTCCGATAGCAAAAATCTGCCGTCTATTGTTCATACTCACTAAAATAATATTTAATCGTTATTTAAGGATTTTTTGTCCGAGTTACTGGACTTCTATTGTTTATTATATTGCTGTTAGATATTATTACCCTGAGAATAATGATCGGTGATAGTGGATGGTTGGTATAGAATTGTAAGTTTTATTTTATTGGGCATATTGTATACCTGCTTTTGAAAGGTAGGTAATACATTTTATCAGGTAAAATTCTTAGGAGGAATTTTCTGTTTTGTTGCGATTAGATATATTTCAAGCAATTCTTCATACTTAATTTGTCGTAAACTTGTTATCACACCTAAAATAACACACATAAAAGAAATGTATTGATAACCTAAAAATGCTTGCCCGAATGTTCAGAATGCATCCTCTTAATCTTAATTGTTTCTGTTGTATGACAGCGCTCGCCCCTACTGTTAGAAGGGATGCGATGACGTCATCCTGCTTTAGTGTTCAATTTACCCCGAATTCCTCAAACATCATTTGGGTATTCCGGGGTATGAAATTGCTTTGACATTTAGATATAGTTACTTTAAATATTTGACTTGATGTATTTATATGACTTGATGAAGTTTATTTACAACGTAACGTAAAGCTTAATAATTGAAACAAACAAAACGACTAATTACAGCTAGTATTTACAAATATAACAAACTACTAATGACTTGATATAATTGATATTAAGAATATATAAGAGTGACTTTTGCTAATTATTTTATGAGGCTAAAATATAAAAAAATTCACTGAAACAGTATTTTTCAATTATACATTTTTTAAAATGAGAATTATTTTTCCATTAATATTTTTCGTCGCAATTTGTAGCGGGTCTGATTTTTGTGTTTCGTTCTTAAATCCCAAAATCCACCCTTTTAAATTAAAATAACCTGTCAAAATACTTACAAATCCACCCGTATCAATCTAAACACCCGTATGTCGAGATTCGCTCACTTCACCCCATTTCTATGGATATAACGAGATAAACTGCCCATGCAATTGTGACAATCCCAATAATATCAACGATAATTGATTTTGTTTGGAAAATTGGGGGTTTATGATTATGTTGTTATATCGTGACCCTCAATAGTCGAAACTGTTAAATCGCGTGCAAAAATGTATTGGTTTGATTGATTGTAATTTATTTTTCAGTACATACAAAATTAAACCTACAATTTAGTGCACATGCACGTAGGCCTTAAGTATACCTTAAACCTGTATTTAATTACAGAAATAATTTTAAATCAATTTTCTGATGTAAAGGAATTAATTATCTTTGGCTAAGATGTATCAAAGAAGATACAGGGATACTTGACATTTTCAGACGAATCAGAAATTTTGTTAAGATTTTTTTTTATTACTGTGTAGATGTTTCTTTCAAGATGGATCTTTTATTTCAGAATATTTTATTTAATTTCATTTTGAAAACGAAAAGATTTTCCACACAGGATAACTACATTACATACAGTGTGAACCGTTTTATAGATGGCAGCAGTGTTTATATGATTTCAATAGTTGAAACGATTTGAAGAGTTACGATTCATCCAGCCTGAAATGTTGCCTCAAAACATAAACATTTATGAAACCTCTTTGTACTTTTATGAGTCGTATCTCATACATTTTATGCCACATATTTAAAACAGTATCTTTCAATCATCGAAGTAAATTATAAAACAAGACGGATACTCAGAATAACCTTGCGTATTGTATTCACGCGTTTGCTATTTATAATTACAACTTAGCAGAGATACTCTGAAAAAAAGCTTATATCTTAAAATTCGACAAATGAAATTGTGTTTTTTGTATTGTCGATAGAGGCTAATTTTGAGTGTAAAGTTTGCCTTGTTTACGTTAAGACAGTCAGGTAGGAATTTAAAATTTTGTAGCGATCTCGTCTGGCGACAACCCCTGCGCCGCTAATGTCGATGGGGTGGAGCGGACCGTCTAGCTCGGTGCCTCGTCTCACTCTCTCGACAACGTTTTGGCTATAGCTATCTCTCCTATTATTGTCATATCAAGATTCGAACATTGCATTTTGTTTCCAATTTTCAATTTAGTTTATATCGGATGTTGGCAAGAGTAAGACGTCTGGCGGGTGTCTCAAGTTTTTGTGCACGTGTTGCGGTGCGGACATTTTTTTCGTGAACGGATTTGAATATTTGTGTTTTGTGGGTTAGTGAGAGACTGGTTAGATGGAATTCATGGAGTTTTTCAACAACCTTATGGAGGATCACCACCATGGGTCGGTGCACCATGACCGTGACCCTCCGAAGATGCCTAACTTCTTCGAAGTTGATAAGAAGAAGGTAAGCGATTAGGTCTTAACTGAATATAGCCTGAACTTTTAGCAATAAGGCTTTACTATTGAGAAGAAAAACGACTTTGATTACAAAAAGATATTATCAATAAAAGCTTGCTTCGTGTATAATAATAGTTAAACTTACCTGTACTTAAAGTACAGGTAAGTTTAAGTGCTTGCTTATATTGCGAAAAAAATATATAATATAAAACATAAGTAGGTGTCTCTATTCTATATATAATACAACATAGCTTTTAAATGTTTTTTCATCGATTCCAGTGTTTACTTGTTATTAAATATAATTAATAAACGTGTTTTTACATTAAACGATTACGGAAGACTGTTGTTTTTCAGTAGACGTTAGCAATCAGCAATCACTAATTATTGGATTATAATTATTGGAATAACAATTCAATTGCTTGATACAAAACAACATTATTACTTAATGTAGGCTCTTCATATCAATTATAGATTTAATTTGTTGAAACATAAGCTTCAGTATTTCAAAACTTATTACTGTTCGCAAAAGTCTAGTTTTTCTAAGAAGCAATAAACCTAATTTGTGACGTTAGCTTTAACTCTAAACAAAAGAAAAACTAAATTAGTAATAAACTAGAGAACCGTAAAAGATTTATACGAATATATTAAATCTTGTATTAAAAATTGCCGATCTGTTTATAGGGACCTTTTTATGGTAGTTAATTATAGTTCTAATATAAAACGACGCCGAATTAATATTGGGAAGCGGACAGATTAAAAATAATGGATTCGATATAAATTAGGAATATTTATGGGGCGTTTAATGGGTTATATGTATAGTGTCATATTACTTGCATACTTACATGGATTACGAGAGTAAGTACAGATATTGTAAATCAAACAAGAATCCCCATAAAATGTTTTTGACTCAATAAGTCGGATACATAAAAAGGTTTGATTCATATCATTTGTTTGTTTTCAGGCTATCTATTTTTCCTGATAGTAACTGTACGATTATGTCTCAATTCCTCCCGATTTTTTTCAAACACCGTAAATAAAAATATTGCTGGACAATCATCACAGCATCATCTAGCCCAAGGTATGCAGAGCTTGTGTAATGCTTACCTACTAAAGTAGGTAGTATTACCATCAGGTAATACTACCTACTTTAGTAGGTATTACCATCAGGTAATACTACCTACTTTAGTAGGTAGTATTTTTTAGTAGGTACTTTATTATCAACGAAAAATGCAATCAAGGAATATAAACAATAATTTAAACTATACGCGATACGGAAAGTCGCGGCATAATTATTTACTTAATACTTCTACTGCATATAAATATATTTTTACTATACTTACATAGAAAACACCCTGAATAAATATATAATAAGTCTGTAAGATAATCGTACGATTAGGTAAATTTTACTTACCTTTTTGACAAAAGTTTTCATACTTTATACATACATCAAAGTTAACCGACGTAATTCTAAGTGTCCGATTATGTTTCGAGGAACATCACCCTTAGTAGGTATATCCTTAAGTACAAGCTATCAATCATCATCTGCATCTTCAGCGTACTAGTCCACTGCTGGACATAAGCCTGTCAACATTCATGACCTGAATGTCAAAATAATATCCTAGAGGTGTTCTAAGATATACGTCGCGGTAATTCAATCGTGTACCTCCAATATATCCAATATGTAATCCATCTAATTTATTTAATTTACTATTACAATATTTTCTTCAAAGGAACCTTTTTATTTATGGCCTGAGATTTTTTTTTCAGCCGTCTTTTTTCTTACGTAATGATGATTTTTATTATTATTTAAAAAAAAGGTAAAATGTGTCTCTTATCCTTCGAGACACACCGTCACGTCACATACCATACCTACCATGTGAGATCAAACGGAAGTGTACTTACTTAATTCTTTTTTTAATATAGTCACCCGTTATTAATTAAGAAGAAACAAAACATTATAAAACTGACACAACAGTCCATCATGTCAGGGGTGGTCAACATTTTATGCGTCCGCTTTTATAGCCGGATAATGCGTGAAACCGACCACTTTAATGACATTATTAAAGTGATCGTCGGATTATGAACCCTTTTTATCCGATGTGATTTATAATTGTATCACTTTAGGATTGGTCGAGGTAACCTTAACCTTTTGCTAGTTGTATGTAGGGTATCGTAAATCCTACCTAAGTTATTATTAACATTAACGTCACTATACATTTCATTATTTCTATTGGTTATTTTATAAGGGGACGCTTCCGACTGGTATTGAAATGGATTAGATGAGCTTCCTCTAGACTGTTTGCAACCGTCTGCAGTTAGCTCAATAGTTTCACTTGTGTATGCTAGTTTTAATTTGTTTTTATTCCTTGATAGTTACTATAAAAGCAAATGCGCCACCATTGTAGTGAGAAAGCTTTAAGCTCACATAAGGTCAACCTCAAGAGTCAAAGTTCAAAAAGTATAAAACACAAACCGGCATTAATTCTTGTAAAAGTATTGCAAATACCATGTCATTTATTTATATACAACAACGATTGTTGGGCCGCAAGGAATTAGCATGTCTCTCACACACACACTGCGAACAACATTGTAAAACTCACGCTTACATGGAAACAAAGTGCGATGACCGAGAGTGTGTTACACCTGCAAATACGAAATGCATTCGCGATAAATGTATGTTTGTATGTGTGAGCCATTAAGCACCTACGAAGCTCAGCTAGCTCACTCTTGTGCAAATGAGGTTACGATATAATAGATGTTTCTTGTATTTTCTTAACCTACAAGCAAGGGGGAAAATGGTACGGATTTTCTTGGTGTTATGGCACAAATGAATGTATGGGTTTAGTCTCCTCATCAGTACACATTCGTCTATCTGAACATGCCTCCCTTATCAGTACTTTTTATGTAATGCCCACGCTTGGCTGGCGGATGGGTTGATCGCAGTGTAGGTGTTAAAAATACGTAGGTTTTCTTAGGTGGGTTCATCCACGGACTGAGTTGCATCGCTCAATTTTTACGCCGTTTTTTGGAAATATGCCAATTTTAATGGAAGTGCTAAATAATTAAAAAAAAATTTAGTATAGGAATAAAACATTGACTCTTTATTTAAATAATCATAAAAAAGGGCCTCGCGTGTTAGGTTTACTTAAAAATTATAAAAAATAATTTTATATTAAAAGTTATATTAACTTATCATCGACAATATTATCACAACAGGATCATCACAATATCAGTGCTACACAAGCCACCTCGCGCAAAGAAGAACAGTCTTATTCAGTTATCTAAGTACCCATAACTTCAGCTCTGCTTAGCTTGGGTCTTGAAAATGCTCTCTGTGTGCTCTATGTGAATTCTCCGGCATTATTTATTTACTTTATATCTTTCTAAAACGTAGTCTAAAACGCAGTAAAACGACAATATTATCTGTGCAGAAAAAGTTGACCCACAAAGCACTGCTCAACTAGTCATCTTATGTGTAAATGAGGTTACAGCGAGATGTTACTCGTATTTAATATTTATTGTTGTTGTAATGCTATATTTAGATTTCTTCACCGATATTACGCCAAATATCATCGCTTGAATTACCAATTGTATGCTGCTTTATTGAAGGTCGTAAATAGTTTTTGTTTTTTTGGTAATCTTCAATTGTTCTTCTGCAGGTAGGGTGAAATTACCGGAAGACCCTTGTAAAAACCCAAAGATCTTTCTAGAACACTCTTCGAGAACGTGGTCCAACGTGATCCTTAGAATATTTTCTAGATTTTTCTTTGTTTTCTTGTTTGAGTACCTACTATGCGTGTTTTGTGTAAGGCCTGTATGAATGAATGCGTGTGCGCATATTCACAGGACCATGCTAATGTATAAAGCACGGTTTACATGCCTTTCATGACAATTGGATCTCACATTTTCTGCTAAATTTCCGCTGCACGCTTAGAGACCGAAAGGTAAAATACAATTTCTGAATTTATATGAATGTGGTTTTCTATTTTCCAATCTGTGATTATCTTTTAAGCTTTTTGGAAAATTGAATAATAAATTGGATAATATTTCTGTGTTAAAGGAAAAAAAAAACTACCATTTTCACGGTTTGGCTAGGCAAAAAATTTAGCAGAAAAATTCAATAAATTTTCATTTCTGATTTTGAATTCTATAAATACTATCTAAGACATTCCTTTTCATATACTGTGTGTTTACTTTTTCTCTTTTAACTATTTCACACTGATCAATACATTGATAGGATACCTACCAACAGAGCGAGTGTCCGTCCACTGATAGATCCTTTCATCTTAAAGTCGACAATTTATCGGTCAAAGTAGTTCGAAAGACTTCATTCACTTCATTGGAGTAAAATCTTTTCATGGTTGAAAGCGATAGTGAAGCAAAAAAGTAAATTCTTTAACTGTTTTTTCTACCTTAGCCTTTCCAAAAAAGTTTTATTTTACTTTTTTTAAGAATAATACTTACATCTGTATTAACAACGAAAATTACAATCAAGGAATAGAAAAAATTACAACTAAGTATATACAATTGAAACCATTGAGCTAACTGCAGACGGTTGCAAACAGTCTAAAGGTAGCTCAATTGGTCCATGTCAATTTTATTCTCCTACAGTTTGAACTTTATTTAAAATTTAAGTTTATGTTCTTTCTTAGCCTAAACGAAAAAGTGGTTTTCCTATCTATTCCGTATTGTCTAGAAATATATAGATAAATAGACAATACTTTTACTGCACATTTAAAACAAAGAAACCATTTACAGAAACAATTTATAAAAATATATAATAACTAAACAAAAGTAAATTAAATACCTTCACCTATATTAGTACAATTATCTCTGATCATTATGACTCTGTTTTAGTAAAGTAATGGGTCATCATCATGCTTGACCAAATCAGTTCAGTTGACGAAACAACTTAACTAATCTGTGGCTTGGTTCTAATCCCCACCAGATAATTGCGGCGTAATACAAGCTTTGGGGCGGATTAATTTTCCCGCCCTAGTTCACACCGCCCGCCCAAAGCAAATTGATTTCTTTGAAACCGCTTCTTTGGGCACTATTAGTAAATGATTTTAGATTTGTTTTTCGTAAGAATTAGTGACATATTTGACAAAACGAAAAAGAGAGATAATCGGTTGACACAAAGATTAATTGGGATTGTAAATGGATTGAATAACTTTTGATTAAATATAATTATGTTACTTGTTTCTTAACACCCGACTAAACAATTTAATATGGAATAATACTTTAATTATTTTATACTGAATTTCTGTAAGTATAAAAGTAAATAAGAACTAGTAAATGCCAGTAAGTACCTGGTAGTTGGAATACCATAAAGCAGTATTTAAACTATGATAATGAATAGTGTTAACTCGCGCACTGGGGTATATAAATTAAACCACTATTTCTTTCCATTGAGAACTGATTTATTAAATTTATGGTTCGAGTTTTGTCGAAAGGACGAAACCAATTGATATCGCGATCTAGCCGTCGTCTACTTTTAGTCGCGACATCTAGTTATAATTCAAGCGAACTAATTTTTACATAAAGAAACGAATGACATCTTGTATGGAGCTACTGAATTATATTATATATTAAACAATATAAGCTTTCTCTTTTATATACTAATGTCAACTAAATATAATATAACTATAACATTATGTAACTATATAAACTAAAGTGATATTATAGAATAGAATAGCTAATTTCACTTTAACATTTCGCCCACCAAGAACTCTGTTCTTTAATATAACCCTTGAACCAAAATAACACGTTTTGAAACAAAATGATAGGGCATTATAACCTTAAGCTCTATTTAACATTTATATAAGCATGCAACTAACATAGTATTAAAGAAATTTACTTTTGAAATAACAGTATAACTCAAAATTTTGAACTCGCAACTATAACTCTTGTACTATTTTACTCAAAATATTAACAAACAATTTAAAGTTAAAACGTTACTCTGTTCCCTTATTATTTTAATTTACAATTATGCACACAAATAAGAGGTTGAAACACTCATAAACACGATTAAACTTAAACATGATTTTTTCACAGAAATAGCAATTTACGATTTAACATGTTTTCTATAGACTCTAAGTTTGTAAACTATTCTTATGTGTACAAGGTACAAATTATTATTAGTTGTGTAAGGTAGGTACATATTTTAATTTATTAATTACACAGCTGTTTTAAATTTGCTATTTACATTTAACAACAACTCTTTAATTTAATTTCTTATTCTTAGTTTTATTGGGAAGCAAATTTAATTTATTTTTAAGATATACACAATCTCTTAAAATCTTAACTTAGTTTTTTAAATCAACAACTCTAGTAATGTAGTCTTTCCCTGGGTGTTTTTGTACAACTTTGCTAATCAACCATTAAGCAAAGGTAAAAGGTAAGGTATTTTCCCATATAATCACGACATCATCAATTTCTGGCTCATTAGTTTTAGTTACCCATTTATACCTATTGTTCAAAGTTACAAGATATTCTTAAGACTATCTTCTCCAAAAGCTATCCAACAATTTTTGACAAAGTTTCTTAAATACCTACAAGAGCTATGGATCCTGTGAAAAGTCTTGGTCAGGTATGGTGGTCAGTGCTTTACCGACTAAAAGTGTCCAGGTGTTAACAGCAATAGATCACTAGGATTATCACTCAAGTATGGAATCGCATGAGAGTCAAGACAAACTTCTATTTGCTTTAATACCATAGTAATTTCCTCAAAAGTTAGGGTTAATTTCCTATTACATTTTTAAATTACTTTTAGTAGATCGGACTACGGGTTTTAGAGGTGTGAAGTATCATGTAGTGTCCTTTGATGTCCATCTTGAATTAATAGTTTTGTGTAGTAACTTTCTTTTTTCAGTATTATTGTGTTCTTGTTTTCTTTTCAAATTTTACTTCTATGGTTGATTCTTCCTCCTAATCTCAGTATTGCGTTATCATCCGAAAATGGATTCAAGTTATTTAGCAATCTCATCATCGATATTTTCTTTTTTGCTTTTATTTTGTTGGTTTCTTCTTCAAAATACAATTTTCGTGTTTCCTTCAAATTTATTTCATTGGCTTCTTTTATCTCTTTAATTGTTTTTAAATTACTTATTCGTTTTCCCTTTTCTTTCGGTTTTTTAATCATCAAAAATCTTCTGTTGTTTGCTATTATTCTTAAAGCCTTCCCTAAATTACAATTTTTCTTCCACTTAAATTTATCTTTCATTTTGACCGTCATAGTGAACGTCTTTACTGGCTTCTCTTCTTTTAGTTGTTCATTTCTTTCTGTTCGTATCTTTTCTAATAGGTTAAACTGATGTAAATCTATTTTTTCAATCTGTTTGTTAAAGTAATCTGGTTTGGATTCTTTGAACGGTAATCTGACTTTGTATCCTTCATTTTCTTCTTTAATAGTTGTTTTCTCGTGTATCTCTTCACATTTTATATCTTCTTTTATAATTTTCTTCTTTTTTGCCTCTGGTTTTCTTTTGGTTTCCCAAAACTCTTCACATTTTTTATCTTCTTTTATCATTTTCTTCTTTTTTGCCTCTGGTTGTCTTTCGGTTTCCCAAAACCGTCGCTGTATGTTATCTTCTTTTGCTCGTATATGTAGGTTGACTACTCTATGGTGTGATGATTTCCTCGGATTTTCTATAATTGGACCTGATAAAACCCATCCAAATTGCGTATTCTGCGCAATCGGACCACAGTAGTTCGGATGTTTTAACAGTCCCTCAAGTATGATTTCGCTGTATATTTCTACTCCCAGAATTAAGTCAATTCGACCAGGTGCACCGTATTTTGGATCCGCTAGCGGCACTGTATTAATCTCTGACCAACCCTTTATTGTTACTCTATTAGTTGGTAAAAGGGAGGTAAGTTTGTTTAAAACGTATGCTTTAACCTGCACAGAAAAGGAAGGATTTTGAATTGACTCTATGTTAAACGAAACCATGTCTCTAATATTCATCTCACCATCACCTACACCGGACACAAGACCATTCACCGGGGATCGCTGCAAACCTAACGCTTGGACTGTATCTTCATTTACAAAAGAAGCTTCGGAACCCTGATCAATTAATGCTCTAACTACTCTTACATTACCGTTATTAGATTTGATTTTAACTAAAGCTGTAGCAAGTAGTACTTCGCTGCGGTTTTCCTTTGCAAAATGAGATACGATTCTCTTCTCGTTCTCGTTCGTAGTCGTTTCAGTAACAGGATCACCCGTCACTGTATTCTCTGTTTGTGTCGTCTCTGAATTTGGAGTTCTCTCTCTGTGTAACAGCGTGTGATGCCGTCTTCCACATTTTTGACAACAGGTTGATCGACGACAGCTTTTAACGCTGTGGTTGGAAGCGAAACAGTTAAAACACAGCTTATTGGATTTTATAAACTCATTTCTCATTTCTATAGGCTGCTTCTTAAACTGTTCGCATTGAAATAGTAAGTGTTCACTGGTGCACAGTACGCAAGTTAATTTTTTATTGTTTTCTTTCTCTTTGTTCTCATCTGTATCTTCTACCTTACAATGGTAGGTATTCTTTTTGTTTTGTTTCTGGGCGTTTGGTTTACAGTCTTCTAGCATTTCTAGCGTTCGGAATCTTTTTTCTAGAAAGTTTGCAAGGTCATTCCATGTAGGTATTTCATCAGAATCACTTGAGTTTGAGTACATCTCCCAGGCCTTTCTTGTCTCTGAATCTAATTTTGATAGGACCAGGTAATTGACTATCGGGTGCCAAGAGGATGTATCAATTCCTAAGTTATTTAATGCTTTTATAAAAGAGGCTGTAGTATCCAGCAAAGTTTTGATTTGTGTTGAAGATTCTGTTGTTATGACCTTTTGATTGAATAGGCGTTTCATGATTTCGTTAACGTTGTATTTTATATTGCTGTATCTTTTTATAAGTTGACTCCAAGCTTCATCATAGTTGCTCTCTATGGTGGCTAGGTTCAATAATAGTCTTTCTGGTTCACCTTTTAGACAGCTCTTTAGATAATGTAGCTTTTGGACGGGGTTCAAACTCGAATTTTTATGTATCAAAGAAACAAACATATCGTAGAAAGTTTGCCATTCTTCGTAATTTCCTTTAAATGTAGGCAGTTGAATTTGAGGTAGCTTCACTTTACATCCTGCTTGGTTCGACATATTTGAGTTATGTGTCAAAGTATCATTCGAAGAGGAAGCGGTCAAATTCAGATGATCATCTTTCAACTTTGTTTTATATTCATGGTAAATTTCTTCACATTTGTAATATAACTCTTCTGTAAAATATTCTATAGTTTGTCTCTTATCTTTAGGTATATTTTTTACTATACCGCTATCTCCAGAATAAAAATCACGCCATATTTTTTCCAAACTTTCTAATTTTGATTCAACATAAGAACGTGTTATTCTAGTTTTTGGTGATTTTTTATAATTCACAAACGCTCTTTCAATATTCTCTAAATAATTTTCTTGCTTTCTAATTTCTCCTTCAATTTTTTCCATTTTGTTTATAAGTTATTTTAATCACAGTATTTTCTAAGTCCAAATGTTCATTAATTACTGTCTTATCTCAATCAAAATTTTTTCTAAGTCCAATATTTCACCAAAAATGCTAAGTCTTTTTAATCAAAATTTCTTCTAAGTTTTTATTTTTCACCAATTTTTCTAAGTCTTTTTTAATCACAAATTTTTCAAAGTTTTATTTTCACAAAATTTTTCTAAGTCTTTTTTAATCACAACTTTTTCAAAGTTTTATTTTCACTTTTTATTTCTAAGTCTTTTTTATCTAAATTTCTTCAAAGTTTTTATTTTAAGCAATTTTTCTAAGTCTTTTTTAATCTCAATTTTTTTTCAAAGTTTTATTTTACAAAAATTTTCTAAGTCTTTTTTACACTTTTTTAAAAATTTTACAAGTCCCGTATAGAGTAAATTTTCAAAGTCTTTCGTAATTTCACTTTGGATTTTACACTCAAAAGTTCACTTTACTCACGGTTTTACAATCCAATGCAATCCAATTTGAGTTCACTGTCACTAGCACTGTCACTGTCACTGTTCACTGTTTTTTGTCACTTTTTCACTGTACTCACTTTTTCACTGTAATCCCTGGTTTCGGCACCATGTTAACTCGCGCACTGGGGTATATAAATTAAACCACTATTTCTTTCCATTGAGAACTGATTTATTAAATTTATGGTTCGAGTTTTGTCGAAAGGACGAAACCAATTGATATCGCGATCTAGCCGTCGTCTACTTTTAGTCGCGACATCTAGTTATAATTCAAGCGAACTAATTTTTACATAAAGAAACGAATGACATCTTGTATGGAGCTACTGAATTATATTATATATTAAACAATATAAGCTTTCTCTTTTATATACTAATGTCAACTAAATATAATATAACTATAACATTATGTAACTATATAAACTAAAGTGATATTATAGAATAGAATAGCTAATTTCACTTTAACAAATAGGGATGGGTGTGTTCTATAAACACTCATCCTCATCAATAAACAATTCGCAACAGTTTACTAAACACCTCATACAGAGGGTGACCGAACATATTTCCGGACCCCCTCCAGCCCTTCACCCCTCGAGGGGCAGATAGACCCCAAAATGTTCATCTAATTGGAGATCAAAGGCGTGTGATGAACACTGACTGAGTGTGTAGGTACTCGATAGAGTGATGCATGTAGTGTTTACTAGATGTGGCTTGTAGTTTTTTTCACTGATTGTCTCACTGATTTTTCAGTTTTAGTTAAATACCGTACCTATACCTATTACTTTTAAGTTTGTTTTCTTTCATAGTTTATAACAGTGTTCTCGTAAGATTTTCCGCTTGAAATATGACTATCCTGCAGAAGACTCGATGATGCTGTTTGGATTTTTCAGCATTATTTATTATAAATTCATGTATGTGTTTAGTTTTAGTACTCTTATTTCCGTGTTTAGACTCAATTTTGTCAATTATGCTTCATGTATGTTTTTTTATTACTGATTATTTATTCAATTGGCTCTTCCAGTCCCTCCACACTCCTAGTGTTCGAATGTCCACCGCATCCTTTTGTTTTTGACGATTACGCGATTACTTGGCCGGAATAACTCTGGGGTGGTCATTATTTGGCGAATGAGCCTTATGTGTGTTCCCTAATGAATTCCTGTACATAGAACCTATTTACCATGTGTTTCAGATCACTGGTTCAGACACTGATTAAATTGTGCCTCTGTGTAGTCTTATGGGTGGGTATGGTAGTATTACTAATGACTATAAAAGCTAATTATGTCTGTTTATATGTAAAGTTATATTGTTGTAATTGTATTTATTTGTATTTAGTTCCTAGATCATTTGATTCAATTTATAATTTCATAATATCCTTATCTTTACTAATATTATAAACGCGAAAGCTTGTGTGTTCGAATGTATAGCAATATGGATGTATGCTCTTTCACGTAATAACTACGGACGCAAATTTGGAATTGATGTATATCTAGGCCTGAAAAAAACATAGGCTGCTTTTCATCCCATACATCAGTTCCCATGGGATAGTAATAGCGCGAATTCATTCATATTTTAGAAAATTCACCATCACTACATAGTATAAAACAAAGTCGCTTTCTCTGTCACTATGCCCTATGTTCCTTTGTATGCTTAAATCTTTAAAACTACGCAACGGATTTTGAAGCGGTTTTTTTAATAGATAGAGTGATTCAAGAGGAAGGTTTATACGTATAATAAAACCGTTCGAAGCCGGGGCGGGTCGCTACTAAAGTATAAAGCTTCACCCATATAAAGATAGCATCTACGCACAAAAATTGCGTAGTTTGGCCAAAGTAACTATGGTCGAATCTGCGTCCCAGCTGGTCCACTTCTGATCAATCAATCGGTCGAGCTCGTCGATAGTTCAAATGAACGGTAATTCTCGAGTAAACAGCATAGAATGGGAATCACTTAGCGTCCGCCGGCGTGATGCTATCAAAGATTCCGATAAAGACGGCTTTATACGTAAAAAGGCAGAGAAATTGTTAGGGTCATTAGCACGTTGGAAAGGTGCTTGTCTAAGTTTAATTGGTTGAAAATAAAAGCAATTTTTTTTTACCTATTTATTTATTTAAAAATTCAGCAAAATGCACGAAATTTTACAGGAAAAGGAATGAATGAACTCCTTTTGTCTTCGATTTTTATTTTGTTTAAAAAGATGGAAATGTAATTTTAGCTCGTGTTCTTTTGTAATTTACAAGATTACCTGTTTTTTAATTAATGAAATTATTTTTTGTTCCCACTGACTGACTGAATTAATTGATTGCAAGTACTCAGAGATTAAGGAGATATAAAAAAGTCAGTAAAAGCCAAACAAAAGTCAGAGATCATCAGTCATCAAAATCTTTAGTTACTCAAAACTCTAGACGTAGACTTTAACTCTTGCGTCACCCAATCAAGTCAGTTTGACGTAATGTTCAACTGTAAACAAAACGTCAAAATCCGAGACGTCATAATGACGAAACGATGCACGATGGTCGTGTCTTGAAGTGCGAGTGCGACGGCCGCGGAACAAAGCACAATGTTACAAGAGTGACGAAACAGACATTTTTCCTAATGGGGATGGAGTTAGTTTTGAACAACGAAACCGGTATGAAATGGAAAAAGAACAAAAAGAAGCATCACTACATAGTATAAAACAAAGGCTTAAATCTTTAAAACTACGCAACGGATTCTGATGCGGTTTTTATAGAGTGATTCAAGAGGAAGGTTTATACGTAAAATAAAACCGTGCGAAGCTGGAACGGGTCGTTCGTTTAATATAAACATTAAAAAGTTATTATTTTGAAAGCCTAAATAAAAGATGTTATTGATTTCTGATTGGGCTTTATTTCCATTTACGCGTAGCTAAATCAGATAGAAGTTTGATCGCTTTTAGAAAATAATCTTTACAACGTAAGATTTTTTTCAATGGTAGTTAAATAATGTTTATTGCGCAATATTATTTTACCAAGAAAATAAAACAACGTTATTTACTCACGTTCATTTAATTGACATTACAATCGTTATCATGTCATGACCGTCAAATGTTTTCGAAGAAAACAGACGTCATTGGCAATACCCAGACCAAACGCTGTGCTCTTACAACTTACAGTATCAACAATTTATCTGCTCAGGTGTACAAACTAGTAAATACAATGTATTTAGAGGCATCGTGATCTACCTCAATTTGATCATTACATTAGTTGACCCAATAGACGTTGTAAGAAAAAAAGTCTGCTAATTTGACATTCATCAAACGCGCGAACTGTCAAAATAATCATCAAGTTCTGAAATTTATCTATTTTCTTTGCAGTTTTTTTTTATTTTCATATTATAGGTACGTTAAAAAAAAGATGAATGATATCAGTAACCTACTTTAGTTCGTAGAAAAATAAAGGTCTTTCCCATCATACACAAGCAGGTGTTAAAGTAATAGTATTGTAAAGCTCGAACAGCTTGTTTTAAAAACCTATTTTATTGCTCCGCGAATAAAAGCTACAATCAATTAGGCAACTTTTAAACGGCTGGTACCCATGGCTGCTGGCCTTTTTAATATATTTTTTTTTATTTAATGATCTATTTTTTAACCGTCTAGTATAAAAAGGAGTTTAGAATTAAAGCCTAAATTTCTTCTTATCTTTGGTCTCACTACCATGAACATTGTTTTAGCTGCGGTTTGCCTGAAATTAGCGGAATACGGCAAACTAAATTAGTTGTAATTTTATGATGAATGTGAGTACCAAGACAAATCTCCTTAGATTTCTATTTATATTATTTTCAAATGATCAAATTTTGCTGGTATTAAATAAAAAAACGAAATAGTTCTATCTGCCCCGGAATAACAGATAAATAGGCTATATTTTATTCCAGAAATCAGTTCCTATGGGAGAGATATAGCCTTAAAACGTAGAAGTAGAAACAACACGTGAGAAGCTGTGGGCGGGCTTAGGTATACTTGTTGTTAAATAAACTAATGAGCATTAAATACAAAAAATAAATGGTCGCTAACACAAGCCTCAAACCATGTGGCCGTACAATCAATTACAAGAAAATTGATAAAGGTGTTTTTAAATTGATGGTAATGAAATGAACCATACGTTTTACGTTCACACTTGTAAAATAAAACTTAAAATCGTTAGAATAAGAATGTAAATCGAGTAAGCTTACTCTATTTTATGAAAAGGGCGACTCTTAATGCATTCACTTCAGAATAAATTAAATCAACCAACCGCAGCTTTGCTGAAATCACTTAAGAGGGCGCGTTTTAGCCATTTGTTTGAGTGAGATAGGAATAAGATATCGCGTTCGTAGGTTCGTAACAGAACATAGTACTTTTATGGAAAAGCATACGCGAAATAATTCAAATGATTGGTTATTGCAAGAAAAACACCTACTTAAGAAACTGACTTAGAGGAACATATTCAGTAATAATGATAACCTATAAATCAAAGCATCAGTCCTATGATTGTTGAACACAGACTATTTTAAAAAATCGAGTTACATCCCCAATTTACCCAACCGTCTTTCAGTCACGTAACCAAAGTTGTAATATGTGGTGAGAAAGAGACGGTATTAGGACGGAATTTTTGTTAAAAAGTAATTTATGTACGTATACATTTTCTAAGTTAGGTGCTTCCGTATAAAATCAAATATGGAATTGCACTTTGTTCTGCTTTATTAAGCAAACAAAGTTGTCAATTTTACTGTAAATGGAAAACAATTAACAATTTCGCGATAAAAAATAAGTCGTGTTGTCTTGTACTATGTCTAATTTAATCTTGATTTCATTTTCTATGTTTTATTAAAATAACTATAAGGTTATCTAGAAAACTGTAAACTTTGGGCCTAGATAACGTAGATTGTCAAGGATTATTAAATTATTTATCGATAAGTATATTAAAATTGACATGTTATTTTGTTTTTTATGGATTTTTTATTGGCCCCATGGCGGTCATTAGGGGAGGCCTATGTCCAGCAGTGGACTGATAAAGGTTGATAATTTAATATCTATGCACGTCATAACGGCACGCTAAAAAAACAACGTAACCAATCCATAACAACACTAAACTTCTTTATCAACATTTCTGATGAAAGATCAAGCGAGTCTAGGGACATACCGTGGACACGGTTCATAAGGTGCGTCATTGCATATAAGTAATGGAATATGCAACATTGTATTTTATTGAAAATTGCAGGAAACGACATCGATGTTATTGCATGCGCAGTTGCCTTTATTGAGGTTAAATGAATTGTCGATGTGTTAGAATTCAATTAGCGGTCTAATCTGATAGACAATAAGGTTGAGTTATGAATGAAAATTTTAGTGGGGTTTACGTCTATCTAGGGTCTTAATACATGCATTATAAATATAAAACACACCAATACATCTTACCTATGAAAATGACTAGGTAGTGCTAATTGTGCTCGTTTGATACATAAATATTGATTCTAATTTAATTCCTATCGAAAGGGGATCAATATCGGTAAACTATAAAAAAATAACTTTAAAAACACACTAAAAAATGGCGCGGACGTCGGCAAACAAAAGAATCCTCAATTGTTCTGCTAAGCCCATACTTCAAAATAAATATTCCTGAGTAATTTCCCCATACAACATCAAACGCAATAAGTATAAATCTTTGGCATTTCCATAAACGCTGTTACTATTACCACAGAATAAAAATAGCATACCTGGTGTTTCACTCCGGTCACTGTGTAGTCGATCGATACGTTTCGTATCTAAGGCACTCGTACGAGCGAAATTAAATCTTAAGGTCTACATGGAACAGTATAATTTATTTTGACATTTACGTTTATGAGACCTGTCTAGTATGTCAAAACTCTTTGCCAAATTGAATCTAAAATTCCAGTAATAAAGTGTGTTTCGCTTCAAAATATGTTGTGATTCCTCACCCGCTTTATTTATAAATCCATCCTTCTTATACATTACTAGTTTAAATTATTGCATGCAATTTGAAATTGTCTTGCGGCGGCGCGTGGTAAAACCATTGCAAGCTAATGGGGAACCAGTATATCAGACTCGTACCTACGCATAGGAAATCGCACATCGCTATTTCAATTTTTGTTTGGTATCTTCGGTGAAGTTTTTATTGGCAATTCTTCTGTAATTTAGCGTTCGGTCTGACACTACAAAAGTGTATAATACCTAATAGGTAGAAAAAGAAGGCACTTTGGGGAAGTAATCAGTGTTCGGTCTTATATTTATTTTGAAATTTCATTCTTTTCTAAAGTGGTAGTTTAACCCTTTTGACTGTCAGGCATTCATATCGACAGTAGATATCTCCAACAGTACATAACGCAGATCTTGCAAATTCTTGATGATTAGAATCTTACTAAAGTGATAGGTAAGATCGCCAATTGTAGCATAATAGTAGTAATAAATTGTATCATCTGTATTTTTTTTCTTGGTTTTTAGTGGGCAATTAAAATATTTTCTATCTTATATCCATCGTAATCTGCAGATGTTATTACAGCATCAAATGTCCTCAAATCCTTGTATAAAACAATGGTCTATCAACGCCCACATGATTGTCAAAAACCATTTAATGCAAAAGCCTTGTCCTATTTATCTGCAATTCAATATTGATGGATTGATTTATTTCATTCGTAATACAGCAAAGTAATGGCCGTAGAGAAATAACGCACGATAGCACCTAGGCGCATGCATTTTTTATTTACTCATATTTTGCTTTTGGCTAGCCAAAATTCAGTCAGAAATTCATACCGACTCGGTGAACGAATTATCTTTTATTTCAGATAGCAATAATCAAACTCATCTAGCATTATCAAAGTAGAAGACAGAGAACAGAACGAATTATTACTGTACCCGTCTAATATTCAATCAAATTAAAAATTATAAAAAATCATCGTTTTAAGAAAATTTAAAATCCAGAAAATGATTTTGATAAGTAGGTAGATGATGTTCAGAACGAAGATAATGACACGAGTACTTACATGATTCTTACTCTGCTATATTTTGACCTTGCGTTCACCAATGGGTTTCTTTGGCGAATACAAGCAATCGATAAAATTTAATTTTATAGCAACAGTAAATATAAAATTGTATTGAATATTGAATCTAGTAAGGTCGGATCGATAAAATCTGAAAAACGCAATGCGATGTCATCTCAGTCGACACATAAAGTCATCGGTATGCAGTCGGCTTCCTACCTTGACCGACTCAACCCTATTGAAAATATTTTATTATTATTAATGCCTACTTCCATGCATTCATCATAAACTTGAAACATATTATGAAGTCGTAAAATTTAATATTAATTTACTTATCAAGATAAAGACACCAATTATTTGCATTAAAGGTAAACTTGTGATTGGTTTACGATATCTGAATAAAATAGTACTTACCTATGAATTATTCACAGTCACAAACGCACTGATAATTTTTAAAGCGTTATTATTTTTAAAATATTTTGTTAGATTATGGGAAACGAACTCGTCTCATAGTTGACATCCAGCACCTATAGGATAATATTTATTTATTTATTCAACCGGAAGGGGAGAGTCGGTAATTGGCACACCACAATGGAGATTACGAGGCTTACGAACAGCTTGTAGTCCAGTGGGCGACAATGGAAGGCCTGTTATGATAATTTTGTTATAATAATTTGTCGCGTTCACATCTAGTGGACATTGAACGGTTTTAACAATGTTTTTTATTGTAATTTAAATATTATTTTATTATGTGTGATGTCATTAGCTTTAATTTATGTGAGTTTTGACAAAAGTTTTGTTTCAATCATAGAATTTGAACTTGGCTCAATGTTGGGTATGTTGTGAATTTAAAAGGGTTCCGGTTAAAATTTAATTTAAAATCTAAAATCAACATCAAAAGGATCCGGAATTAACTTTAAATCCTTGTTGACTTTATTTCCGTTCTGGCTGGACTTCAATACTAAATAGCTTCTATCAAATAATATGTACAAAACCACTCGACTACATGAATCCACAGATGAGCCAGCAGTTAGTATCAGCCTCTTCATCAATCTTAACCACTGTCGGTCTCGTCTTAACCCCTTCTATTAATCAAATGATTTCGATTAGCAAATTAGTCTGTACAAAAAATACTTAACGATTAAGAATGTTGGCGGGTTATTTTTGAAGAAAAATATATAGAAGGGCAAAGTTCGTCTTCCAGTCTACAATCAATTTTCACGACCACAAATTCGTATTCGTAGCAGTTTTACGTTATTAACTTTATTAAGGTTGTTGATTTCGGCTTAAGGTTATGCGCGAGATTGTTTTTCTGTGGTTTTGGTCAGCAGAAATCGTTCTAAAAGTAACTTTTGTTTTCTACTTGTTAAATGAAATTTGGCGTCTTACCTTCCTATCTTGTCAAAGTTTGTCCTGAATCAAAACTATTTTAGCAGGCAGAAAATTACAGCTGTAGGTATAATAAAAAAAAGATTAGGAGGTCATCAATTTACTAAACTAACTGTTTGTACAGTTTTTTATTGGACAGATCGAGGTAGGTATCTTAAGTCGTTTACGACAGAGGTGAACAAAGGATTACTGTAAACTTACGTAAACAAGTGCAACAATTTGCGAACACCATGACCCCGTTGCTATCTAATGCCGTATACACATTATAAGACGGAAACAGGAAGTGTCAAATGGCGTTTCGTTGTCTTTCCACGGCCCAGTTCTCGGTACCGCTAAGTGCCTTGCTGTAATTGTCCGAATGCAAATAGACGTGGCCGTATGTTTGATTGCGGGCGCCTCGACGTGTTTTCACGCTTTTGGACGGATTTGTCGTTCGTGTAAACTGGCTTAGTGCGTGTACTTATAACGGGATCTATGTTTGTGATGTGATGTCAGTATCACGATTTTGCATTACGTTTTTGATCGAGTAATTATCGTCTGTAAATAGTGTTAGGTGAATTTTCTCAGAACTTTTATGTTTTTAAGTATTTGATTTATCTCATTTTGTGTTGTCACAAGTGTTCTTATTATAAATGTATCTACATATATATCCCTAGCAAACAGTAAGTTACCGGTACGTACTATCTCCTTATCACAAAAATTAAAGTACTCAGCTACCCAATCAAGCGTTCACCACTATCGCAAAGTTGGTACAACAATTTTATCGCTGTTTTGAATTGCACTGTGCATTTAAATGGCGGATATTGTCATTATTATTTCAACGACACGCCTCTCGCAGTGGGGAGTCTTGATAACTCCCTATTTTAGACTCTATAGTCTTGTGATAAGACCCTCATTTTAGCGCTTGTTTCATTAAACCCCTTATCAATTTGTGGGTCTATATGATAGAAGGTTGCATAATTACTTATCGATCTACTTACGTTTGCGTTTTCACCCTCCCGATGCCGCGCCCCCTTAATAACAGCGTCAATTTGACATTTGTCAACCACATACGAACTTTGGCCACCTTTGTCTTGTGATTACAATGTTGTAAAAACTTGTAACGGATTCATTGAGTCGGTTAACCCGCAGGTATAAATTAAATATCCAATTTTGCATAGTAATCGTGAGAAAGCTATGTGTCCTCCCGTCGATTTCCTCTCGATTGGAGTACGTAATGCGTTTCCTATGTTTGCGGACATGCGGGTGCACGTGGTTTCTCGCATCGCTGCTTCGCTTCCTACGAATATTAATAACTTCATTATTGACAATGCCGTTTGTATCAGCCTTTTTTCTTTAAATTGAGGTCAGCTTCAGTCTTTTCAATCTTCTGTCTGTTAGACTCAAAAGTATCTTCTTCTTCTTCCGGACCTTATCCCACGCTATAAAGTCTAAGTCGGGTCGGCATAGTGTTTTTCTGCGATTCTGTTCGACTTAAAAGTATATCAATAAATAAATAAGAGAATAGCTTTTGTTTTTTTGGTTTATCGAGTTAGTTATAATGATATTAATTCGAATAAGTGGCACTTGGATTTGAGAAAAAAATGCAGGTTAAGTTGATAAAACCAAAATTAGCTGCCTATTCTCACGAGTTGTTGATCCTTATTTGATTTTGATAATGATGTTGATAAGATAGAAGAGTTAATTTGAAAATACCTAAAGTTAAATACCATAACGTTTTATTAACCTTTCTATGTATTGTTTCAGTTGTACGAAATCAGCGACGATCCTCAGCGGAAAGAATTTCTCGATGACCTTTTCTCCTTCATGCAAAAGCGAGGTAAGTCCCACGAAACTGATTAATCCTTTGTATCTATTGATATGTAGCGTAATTTATCACAACTAAATGATTCATTCACGATCATCGATTAGAACGATATTATGCGACCAGTTTATAACAACTCCGAGACCGTTCAGATGATCTGGACACAGAGATCTTTACTAAATGGTGCTGATACACATCGAGTAAGGTATCAGGCATTTGATGTATAAACGATTTTATTGTGTAGTGGTGATCGAATGATAAGAGAATGATTGACGACGTTGGATCATGGAAGTGGTACTATGAACATTAATGACTTGAAAGGATAAAGAGTATCAAAACATGGATCTTGGTTCTAGTAGCAATTTGTCTTTAGTCTATGTTACAATTTTCTGAAATGAGAAAGCCATAACATTTAATGGAATAAAACATGATTTACTGGTATATTCTCTGGAATGAATAGGAAATTAATAGAAACTCTATTCGTTGCAAACATTTCTAGGGCTGTTATATATATTTCATATATATATACATTCTGATCGGATAGGTTACTGCCCACAGAATAATATCTTTAACAAGACAAGTCGAATAAAGATAATAACTTTAGATAAATCACAATTTCAAGAACAAGAAACTGACAGAGCTTACAAATTATTGCTACTTGCAAGGACAATAACAATTGATTTGACTAAATATTAATATGATAAATATAGCAACTATAATGGCGCCATTAACAACACAGATTAATTAATGCTAGACGGAGACAGGTATATAGACTTAATGAAGGAGAGAGCGAGATGATAAAAGTTATCAATCACACGCCTGCACAAGATCAAATGTTGAGCTGAACGCTTACGGCGATCGAAAGATCGGTTTAATTATTTCCATTATGATATTTAAAATAACTTTAATGACCATTATGGAAATAACTGGACTGGCTATTTCCCACAATTTTGCTTTGCTGAGTGTTGGAAATGGCGATTATCGAACGATATTCTTACAAGGTAACTACTAAAAAGTTAATCTTAGTGGAAGTGTAGTGTAGTCTTAGTATTAAAATTTAAAATTGCTCGTAAAATGTATAGACAGTTTATTAAATTAAATTTCCACTAGTTAGCTTAGTGTGCCAAAAAATTACAAACTATTCTTTGTAAAAGGCTTAATACAAAAAATCATACTATCTAAAGGATAAAAAAGTTCGGGTTTGGCTTCAACTCAAAAACCAACAACCTTACTAGGTAAAGGTTTCTCGTCCGCTTTTTAACTTTACCTATAAAATAATGAAATGGCAAAAATCTAAATACCCTGTAACCTTTTGATATAACCAAATATATAATAGCGGTGCCTCCCTTCGTCGAATAAATATTTGTGTGTCTGCTTCAAAAATAATAAAATGAACAAAGAGAACTTATCGACTTATCCGTAGAACATAGTTCTATGTGATCATAGACCAAAAATGATTTTAATAGCGAAACGAGATAAGAAGAACAAGCTCTACAGAAGTACGTTTTTAAAATTTTTGTATCTTAATTAGTTTCCCAGATATAAAATCGAACAACGTCCTAACTGACATCAAATCCGCAAAACAACGTTCTAAGTGATCATGCAACGGCACGCGGGTGCGGCGCGCGGCGCTAGCGTTCGGTCCTTTCGTCAGTCCGGACGTTGTTCGTTGGAGATAGGCAAAGAGAAAGTGTTGCAATGTGTTTTTTATAGGTTTAATATACATTAAATTTAAATATAAAAATTGTTTTTTTATCTCGGTTTTAGGTAGCAGGCGTTCAATGTTTAAATAGGACGTTTTCTGATGGAGAGCTCGTGCAACGCATTTTTTGTACAGAAATTCTTTGGCGTAGTGCATATTCAAAGGAATAATCATTTTGTCTTCAATAATTATCAGTAAAAAATTTAAGTCATATGATACGTTAGGACCATTTTATGCGAAAACTATTGAGCTTCCTAGGGTTTCATATGACTATAGGACGTTTTTTTTCGGAATCTGTTAGACGATTTGTCAGTTCGATGTTAAGATAGAACGTTGTTTCTGGGATAATGAAATCATTTAGGACGTTGTTCATAAAAAAACATCATTAAATATTGATTTTTTTTATTTCAAATTAGTGTTATATATTGCTAAGTACATTATTTTTCAGTACACATAATATATGAAAGTATTTTATACATAACTACAAAAATATTAAGTTTTTTGTTCAATTCCAGTTGTGAATGTTGATAACAGCCGCATGATACCAAAAAAACGTCGCCTTTGCTCCCAGGTGCAGGAAAAACTAGCTAATATGATCAGGATTAAATTCTGCATGAGATAGTGGACCGATAAAATTACCTGCGATAGCTCAATACCGAATGTTGTGTCTAATACCTCAGCCATGAACGTTTAAATCAATGAAGCTAGTATATTTTCTTTGAAAATTCATTCTAGTTACAAAAATTCACCATTAATATAGCATTAAGAGTTACAAGTTTCTCACCACAGATGTACCCCAGTAAATTTTATACAGTTCAAAATTAACCAGGGTAGATCTGTGGTGATAAAATTTTAACTCATCAAGCTGTATTAATTATGAATTTTCTTAACTGGAAGGCATTGCCAACAACATATCTATGCCGTCTTATATTAATGTCCATTCGGTCTGGTACCTGCGTATTCCGCCGTAATCATGTGGACAATCAATGTGATTAAATACTGGTGAAGTAATCACTGATTACTTCACCAGCATTTGCGGTACAGTTTTACTAAAAACTTCTGCGGGCATCATCGAATTCCAATAGTTATTTTAACCTATGTACCTGTCGCCTGCATCTTCACAATGATATCCTGATCGTAACGTGGCTTCTAAAAACAGACAGACGTTGAATGCTAAAGAATGAATGCCTTGAATTAAGGTAAAAATTTGTTAGTAGAAAAAAAAAACCATCAGGCCAACATGCAAATGCCGCTGACAAATGCCCTGTGTTGAAAGCAAACAGCGGTTAGCTTTATAATTTTTTTGGCATCTATGAGACCGATCCATTTAGTGGAATTTCATTAAGATAAGGAAAAGAAGACTGGGATGATGACCTAACCAAGCCTAAACAAGCAATATTATGTTTTGCTGATCAATTTATGACCTAAATTCTGCGCACTGATTGAGCGAAACAATGTTCAATTATTGTAATAAGTGCTTAATTTGGTTTTTAATTGTTTTTCTAAATTATATTTCAGTATAAATAAGTGATTAAATAATATAATATAAGTTTTGTTATTTTTGTATGTGTTTTGAATGAGGTAACTAAAGTGCGAAGTTTACACAACTATCTGCATGTTTTTTTAAATATTTACTTTGATTATTTATAATATTACGAATCAGTATCGTTTTGCCCTAGGTGAGTTTTGAAACTTGACAATTAAACTGCACGTTAACCGAAAACTGACTTGTTGGCGTAATAGTTAAAACTTAAAATACTTTATCATATGACAAAATGGTAACAAGGTCAGAAACAGGTAACATGTCTAAAAAATAAATATAAATGGACAATTATTCACAAAAAATCATCTAGCCCCAAGCATTGCTTGTATTATGGGTACTTGATAACTATTATACTCAAAGAATTATACTACTTACGTAGGTATATTTTTTTATTTTATCTATATTATATAGAAAATAGCCTGAACATCCTGAACAAGTATCATATATGACCCAAGGTGGAAATCGAACCAGCAACCTCGAGCGTCGCAGGAAGACCTTCGCCAGCTGCCCCACAGAGTTCGTCATAAACTTATCGTCGTACGTAGTCTTAGCTAAACTGATAAATCCACGTAAATATTTATCACCACATGAAGATATTTACATCTCGCACCTTAGTCTAAAATTTATTCATGCGCATCTTCAGCATGTTTCTAATAAGGAGATGATAATAGCCCTGCAAATATTCTATGAGCTGAATTTTAAATGACGTGTTTTTTGTTCTAAATCATGCCATATATTGGCTTTATTACTTATTTTGATAATTTTTTAACTTAGTAAACGATTTTAGTACTTAGAAGTTATAATTTAATTACAATATTTTAAGGTAGTTATCCACATAGGACTCTTACGGAATAGATAACTCCAACAAAAAACGACCCATGTTAATATAAAACGTCATTTTGCTAAGAGGTTTCCTTAAAACAACGTTCTATCTTCACAACAGACCGCCGCTGTTCCGCCGTAAAACGTCCTACGTTAATATAGGACTCACTATCTCCGGAAATAAAAGGAAAATAAATATAAACTAAAAAGCGTTTAACTAGGCTAGGGCATTGTAACAACATACCAAAAAGTCTGACTGAGAAGTCTCATCGTTTAAGAGTTACACATGTCAACAACTTCTCTAACGTCTACTGAAAACCATCAACTCTGCAGATAGGACTTTGTTCTACGGTTGAGTCGTTATATTTACTTTTAAGTTTACTTTTTAAATTATATATAAATTATAAATAAATAATTCCGGACAGTACACAGCATCACCTAGCCCCAAGCTAAGCAGAGCTTGTGTTATGGGTACTGGTTAATATGTAAACCTATATTCAGACCTATATATAGGATTTTTTTGTGCGTAGTGTTTGTGTGTTTTCAAGAAGGTTATATTTCGACCATTGTCAGATCTCTACCGCATCTTGCATACAAGACAATTCAAGCAGAACACGTTTTGGCTTGTTGAGTGTATCACAACTGCAATCTCTTATCTCTCTCGAAATAAATTATTATTCAATTTATCATCCCAGGGCTCGGACTATAACTTCTGCCTGTTATTACGCCGTGCGATAACAAGCCTGAATTAATTGTTATTTGACTACATATAACAGCTGAGAATGTCTGATTGAAAATTTCCTGATCTGTATGTAACTGGTTTGCATTGATTTATTGATTACTTGATTGTTGGTAAGTTTGATCAGCCATTGTTGGTATTTCCAAATAGAATAACTTGTCGTCTTATAAATCAAAATAAAACTCAAGGTGAAATTTTATTTAGACCTTACACTCTTAGACACTACAGAAGTTCGAATTATACCTATTACTTAAGTTAAGGTAGGAAATAAAGTAAAAATTTAGTTTTTTGAAAATTCTGAATCTTTTTAAGGTAAAGTAAAGATGCAAAGAACAACCATTATCTTTTTAGGTTGTTAGTTTTCGAGTTGGAGCAAATTCGTAACAAGCTTTTTTATCTTCTAATATTGTATATATAGTAAGACAACTATATTTTTACAACAATTTTTTGAGTTTATTTACTTACTGATAATTTTTGCAACTCACTTGAAGTTTCGAATCGTATTTTTATAATTTTTTTCGGGGTTATTAAGATTTGATGCCAATTTAAAAATACAAATCAACTTCGTTAGAATTAATTTATTCGTCCGAACGTTAATCTCTGGCCATCACAGAATGATCTCTTCGTATTAATAATGTTTTATCATTTATTACAGCTTATGAGTAATGAAAGTTAGTCTGCCACGCCCCGTGCCTTCGCACTACTCATTTATTCTGTGACCGCACTCTGTCTTCGTCTTGGAAAAGAAATTAAAACTTTGTCGTTTTTTATCCGAACGTTTAATTTAATGGCAGCGACAAACGACTATGTAAATTTTAATCAGGTGTTTGAAATGTAAAATTCTTGAGTTACCGTCGTCTTTGACGCTCTGGGTGTTCTTTATTTGCATTTGATACTCGCAAGAAATCATATAATATGTTAATCAATGATGAATCATCTTTGATTGAATTGAAAGTTTATATGTTATTTTTTTATTTATTTACTTAAGTATATGATTCCTGTAATCTCATAATTCTCTTTTATTGTTACCGTGTATGGCGCCTTCCATCAGTTTACCATTTTTTTCATTTTAACTGTTTACAGAAAGACACAACTTGCTTCTTAATATCGTAATTGTTTCTATTTCATGTAAAATTATTAAAAAATCGTTCATTGATGGCTTTCCTTTCTCATTGAGAGTTCAATGTGGCGTTAACCGGCATCTCGTTAGTAGCTGATTGATCGGCCATATCGACCGGTGAAACATCACTTTTCACAGGGTGATCCTCTATCTATATCATCTTATATATTTCAGTGTCCATTATTGAAGGGTAGACCATGTCTAGACGTAGCATTGCTGTTTACTAAATTTTATCTACTTTCGATTAGCTTTGCTTTATTTTGCATAATTATTTCTATATGTATTATTCGCAATTTTATCTGATTCACTACCACTTGTATGTACTTAGAGTTCATCGATCATAATCTAATTTTTCTGACTTATTTGATGTCCCAGACCTCTGTTAATCTTAAATTAGAACACCATCTAAGTGGTGGGCTATTGTTTCACTTGTTACAACTAATAACATCTCATTCGGATTCATTTCCCGTGATTAATTATCTGTTTAATCGATATAAGATGTTGTGCCAACAGCCCTATATAATTTCAAGATATTCTGAGAACCAATATTCAATCCTAATTCAACTGCAACAAAGTTGTATTTAGGTTGGTGGTGAGAGAATGAAAGATTGGGTTAAAGAGTGGATCTATCAAATTTTTTTCATCTCATTGAAGATAGCTTTTGTTGAAGTTTTAATTGTCTAAACAGGCTCATGGTTAATTCGATTTTTAGTTGAGCTTCACTCATTTGTTTTTGTCTAGTCTATGGTTCTGAGTGTTAATCTAAAGTTGATTGATTTGAAACGACTTCGACGTATTTTTGGGCGGGGCGGGTATTAATGAAACTTGTGGGTTTAATCGAACTGTTAAATGTGTTGGTTTGTTTACAATGATGACCTTGTTATAATAAACGTTTAGTTTGATCTATGTTACCTCCATCGCATTTCTGAATTATCTTGTTGATGACGGATTTGATTGCGTCAGCTGTCAATTTAATGCTGAAATTAGTGTTGTACGTGCTATCGACAAATGTTGAATCCGTCACACCTTCAATAAAACAAATTTAATGATGCGACAGTGGCACGCTTTAAATAACCGTTACAGTATAGTGAATACTTGGTGAGAAACAAGATGGATGGTGTGAAGTCCCGATTGGAACAAGGGTGAAGATTGATGAATGAAAACTATGCGAGGCATGATCATTGTCACTGTTGACTATTTTATTTGATTTTCTTTTTATTGCGAGTGCTAATGTTTTTTGGTTTTATTTATTTTAGGTTCATTTTACTATAGTGTTTTACCGCTACCAATTATTCACTAAAAACTAAACCGGTTAGTCCGTTGTTTCGCTTTTATTCGAGGTTCATGAGAAATATAGTAGAGTTCTCTTTGATTATTTCGATTATTTGACTAGTTATCTCCAACAATCTTTCAGAAACATGAACTTTATGAGTTTTTTTGCAAGAACTTATAGATCACTTGCTTAAAATTAACTCCTACATTTATGAATGCCTTGTTAAACTATAAGATCCTTTCTTTACTACAAGTATCACCCTCCCTTATTTTCATTGAGTGTCTTGAACCCTCGAGGCGTGATGGGCCGCATGACTTGCGACACCCGCTTTATTGGCGTCAGATGACCGTCACAATGCTCACTGACGCGGGTGAGCATGCTATTTTTATATTAGACTCTATGTAAGTTATAAATAAGAATCTAAGTTTTCTATTGATTGAAAGTAGATGCAATGAAACGGTGACCCGATATAGTTTCGATTTTGTACTATTATGGTCATACGTAAAAAATATCTAATATGTAAATACAAAATTAAAAATTGTTTATTATGAAAAAAATAAATTGTTTCGAAAAAATTAAAAACTGTCTGAAATTCGCTTTATATTTTACAAGACAAATATAATTCAGCTTGGATATTTTTAGATGTGACCTCCCGGAAACATTATTTAAAATTTAACTAGGTCCTCAATTGATGGAGATTAAAAAATATAAAGCTAAAATAAAAACAGCCGAATATAGAACCTACTTCTTTTACCGAAGTCTTTTAAAATGACAAAACAATGCTGGCACTTTGAGTACTAACAAATGGTTAGCATAAACATAAAGGTATCTCCTACATTCTAGTAAATTTTGTCATCAAGGTATGCGCTTTCCCAATTAACCGACTTTCCCTGTATGCACACATCAGATAAATTATTCCGTTTACACAAGACCCGTATAGTAGCCGCTA
This sequence comes from Eupithecia centaureata, assembly GCA_944547425.1. Lineage (NCBI taxonomy): Eukaryota > Metazoa > Arthropoda > Insecta > Lepidoptera > Geometridae > Eupithecia > Eupithecia centaureata. Next base: position 5,178,983 of record OX155691.1, on the reverse strand, counting down.
CTGGTTTATTTGTTTGTATATCGATTCTTGTAGATGCGTTTCCGTGATTGTTTGGATCGTCGTTATTGGAACAACGATTTCATTTTAAGTCATTATATAAATACGCCGACGACGACCTTACCTTACCTACACCATAGCTATTGTCATCTTACTGTTGTATTAAAATTTTCTCATTATATCTTGACAAAGAAATTCGCAGAACAATTACAAAGCAATAAAATAATATAAATAAGAAATACGATTTGATTATATCCACATTGAAATAGAAATCTTTTTATTATACAAACTATTCGCCGAATTCCAAGATTATAATCGATTATTTTTGTCGTGTATTTTCATATGTTTCTAAAAAACCGAGACATTATGTCGACGCGATCTTGGCGTATCGGGATCAAACGCGTCGCCAGCTGCTTGAATCTTAAACAAATAAAAGTGGAATTAATCAACGTCTAGGGATGGGATTTGAGATTAATGCATTTAAATTTGAAAGGCAACGTGTAGAAGCTGGAGACCAAGAAAAGTTTAAAGCAGAAGAAAAAAATCTTCTTTTAGAATTAGCAAAGGTGACAAAATATAATATATATATATATATATATATTTTGTTTGAGGGTAATAACATAAAGAATAATAATTGTCGATCCGTACTAAATCTTATTAATTGTTTTCTTACTCTTAATATTTTTTTTTTATGTATATTGAAAAAACAACAGATTAGTTTCTTATATTTTAATTTAATCGATACTTTTTATTCAATTGGTCCCAGCACTAGCGGACGCATCGCTGAGGCGTTTCCCGAGTTCCCGTAAAAAATGTAGTAGCACATTCGATTAAAATCTCGCGTTGAAATGTGAATTAATTTGTCAAAGTCGACGAAAAATGCGCGATGATATTTTTTAATTTCATTCGATCTACTCAGAAATCTTCTCGCACTATTAATACTTTTTATTGCGACTTAAATGCTTCTTTGTTTTCACTACCAATAAAGTTGTTTAACGGCGTTTATGTGACAGAACAACGTTGATCTTTGATGTTTTTAAACGCGTTTGACAACTTGTAGTGTTGTATCACCTTAATTTTTATCGAGTGCAAATTGCGGCTAATTTCAATTTACGATCTTAAGATTTATTGTTCTAGTATATTTAACGTTTTGAGTTTAATTGGAGACTATTTCATGTTTTTTCGATTGATAAGGCTAACACAGGTCAGGTTAGTAAAATCTGTTTCATCTGATCACATTGAGCTAGGGTTGGCAAACATCAAAATTTCGAAACTGTTTCTAATTCGGACCGATCATGATTCGCGGCGAAAGCGTTCGATACCTCACGCGTGTTTAATCCATTATGTTTAGGTATCGGGTTCAGGATTTTATGGTATTCTGAATTATTATAGCCACTACAAATGAAAATATACGAATGTAGATCATAAGGTTGGTTATGATATTGAAAAAACCCAAGAAAATCATTAAACTTTGAATTTATTCAATTAAAATAACAAGGACGATGGACACAGTAAAAGCTCACATCGAAATGAGTAATAAATAAAATATGCAGCAGTCTTTTCACACCGCAGGAAATTGCAACCGCCATTAATTAAAAGTGGGTCGTTCGAAAAACATGTAAAAACTAAGTACTTACTTTACATTTCAATAAAACAATATGTACGGCAATAAACGTCTGTAATCGAACATTTGTTTCCGAGAAGGATACGCAGCAAAAAAAGTTATTCCGATCGTGAAGGGTGACCGCATTAAAATACTAAAAGATGTCACAGAACAGATTAGAATAAACTCGTACAATTTTCACTTATACAGTTCTATATTAGAATTTAAATTGAATTCACTCGACATTTATTATAAATACAGCTGATAGTGGTATCGTATCAAAATTACTACTTATAGTTACTAACTAAACTAAAATTTGTATGAATTGATTTTATGTGCTGTAAAAGAACCATGCATTACAGTGGTCAACACATACGTAGTTGTATATTTTCATATTCCTTAGTTCTTTCTTTCTTAGTTAGTCTCTCGTTGGTTTTTACAAAATGATTGAATTCCACAGACAGAATATACTTTATAATACATTCCTCGAAGATCGCAATATGTCCCTCAAATCTGTGTAATAAAGTTGATAATACAGTGAAAGTTATTGAAGTGGCATAGCTGAGCGTTCGGCGGCGATTCTTTCGTCGGTCTGTATGAGGCTATTGTAGTCCGCGTGTCCATCCGCATCGAATACGCTCGTAAATCATATTCGCCGTAAATTCGATACGAATAACATTGTTTGAGACTTATTTGAATTACAGAGCTTTTATGCCTACACCAGCTTAGTTAAGCTTATAAATGATGAAATTTTATACCAAAATGCTTTTAGATTTTGAGATAAATTGTTCGAATTTACCTTTTTTAATTGAATTTTGAATAAACAGTTGAGCTACCTCTAGATTGTATGCAACAGTTTGCAGTTAGTTAGCTCATTTGTTTTTAATTGTAAATACTAGTAAGTAGTTTTAATTGTGTCTATTCTTTGATTGTATATAACACTTTTATATATTCTGTATCACACTAGGTAAGTTTGGTGGATATTCGTTACCTCTTCACACCAAAACTAATGTACGGATTGGGCTGAAATTTTGAAGAGACTTTTATAGGCCTGGACAAAAAAATTGCTACTTTTATCATTTAAGGTTGAAGCGGCGCGGGGCGCAACTAGTTTTGAATAATTGAAATAATATGTAACAATTTCTTGCTAATTTCTTTACAATGTACGCATGCTTTCAAGGGTAGGTAATTCTTTATGTTTATTGATGCTCAATGAGTCTATTGAACTTTTGTCTGTACCCAGTCCAGATGTGTTCATAACTACAATGTTGCACTTTATTGTAAATTCTCACCTACGGCTCTTAATTTAGCCCAAATAATAAATATTTTTCTCGTGCATGTAATTGCGGTGTATTATAGAGTTGAATCACAAATTGCACAGTAGCTATTGTTGCCCGGCCCCACACATCATTGCGTGTTTATGCGACAAGCACGTACGATTTACTTTGTCGCGTGCGACATCTGCCTAAGGACGTCTACAACTTTCACGTTACTTTTATCGCAATGGCATAAAGCCTTTATTCGCTTGCGAGAAGTAACGCGCTCGTGGTAACTAGCCTATCAAACGCGTAGTTAAATTTAAAATTCTACGTGTGAAGGGAATTTTATTGAAGTTTTATTTAAAGCTTTCAACTTTGTTGCAATGATTTGCAAGTATTTTTATTGATTTATGATTTCGCGATTCTATATTCGTGTTGTTGAATTTGTAATAGCACGATTCAATCATCATCTTTGTACAACATGATTGGAGGTCTAGTTAAAAAGTACCAATTTGGTATCTAACAAAAACAAATACATGACCACACATCGACTCAGTAAAATCATTAACTAAAATGTGTTTTAATGCTGTAGATTAAGGGTTATAATAAGAGAGCAGCAAGAATCGTAGTCCAGACAAAAAAGTGATAAGTCCTTTGTAATCTTTCTGACGCCAAGTAGGCTTACGCCGAGTTAATTGCTTTCAAATAGTTTTTTTCTCGTCGGGTAAATGTTTTATTATTGTATTTGGTCTACCTGAATTGGTGGAGACATTATCGGCGTAAGGTGAAATAGATACAAGACGAAAAAATGTCGATAGATAGTGGAATGACTCAGGATTCAGCAATTTTATCGACTTAATGGGAATTCTTTATCGAATTGTTACCTTAGAGTGTAGATCAGAAGTATTGTGAATCTTTATTGACAGCTGCTTCTTCCAATAACGTTATAAAAATAATTTTTTGATACTTTATCAAAACTTTTGTTTCAAATAAACTTAAATATTGTCTTAACATTGACGTGGTTCACACGTTTGTGCAATGTCTTTATTTCTTTGAAAGCACACATTTCGAATTTCACAGATGTCTCAAAAACTATCGACATCTGTATCTACATCCCTATTTTATTGCTCTTATCGCGTTGACCATTGAATTTCAAAATTCCCTTGGGGAATTCTTCTTTTGGGTTTTTTCGACCATTCGCTATTGTTTCATACACGTTTTCGGACAAACATCCCAAATTTCTATAGATAGTACCCTTATAAAGTCATGCCTTTTGTCGGCGATCAGAATGTACCGTTTTACATTCACTTAACTGTTCTAGGAATCTGTTTTTGCTTATTGATTTTTTCTGCATCTGGGTATCTGCTTGTACTATCTGTTTGCATTGTGCTTCATAGTTATTGGTTATTGGAACTTATCTTCTATTTTAATTCCTATTTCATGAATGTGTGTTTGCCAAGGTAGACAAAAACCAAAAGATTTCTCATTAAATCACTTAGGTATTCACACAGAAATGTGGACCTATAAGTACACATTCTCCACCTCTTGGAGCAATTTTCAAGTACACCTTCTCTAGAACTTCAGTTAAGGTTACTTTGTCTCCCTTCCACGATTCCAGGACAAATTTGCACTTATTGTAATTCCCGGCATTGGCATGAACTGGCTCCGATCTTGCATCGTGATCGTCTGATCGCCGCAATTTGTAGCGATCGCTCGATGGCGTTTCGCAGAAGCAACGGGCGCGGCGTCACGCGGCGCCCGCGCTGCTTCTCGCGTAATTTATGGCATTTCTAGAGATGTACTGACTTTGGACGAACCGATATCTAGTTAGTAGTCAGGTATTCTTGTGCTTACATTTCATAAAACGTATTTGTTTCTAAGTTATATCTAGAAGCACCAAAACTATTTTGAAAATTATTGCCTGTATCGAAACTGCTGAAGTTGTTGTTGCATTGATCACGCAAAACTTTTATCGTAAGGCACTTGTAGGCCTGTAATCTGCAACCTACAGTGTTGCCCTTTTTATTGCTTCATTTGTTTCTTTATGCCTCATTTTGACGCAATCTATGCTTGTTTGACATTTCCAGAATAGTCCTTTGTTACACGACCCGTGTACTGAATGGTTCTGTTACTATGTAATTTAACTTTCATGCATAATTATTAAAAAAAGAAACTACATCTTGTTTATTACTTTTGTAGGGTTTTTAACGCTCTTCGACTCCTCTTCTCTCATTGTCGTTACATTATTTATACCCACATAATTACATTATACATACATTACTTACTTAATTAAAGCTCGTAGCTTCGTGGAGGTTTGTACGAATCCGCTTACAGTGATAATGAATCATACTACTAATACTTTTTTAGTAAAATTAACAAATCCTGTTAGTGTCTCAAGTAGTAAACCTACCTACTACTAAGTACCCTTCAGATCAATTGATCCATTTCTGAATGGCTCTGATCGTTCTGTTTACCCACTTAATAAGCTTTCCGTAGGCATGCTCTTAGACATGCTTCTTACTTCCATTCCAAACAATTCATCGAATACATAAATAAAATAAATAAATAAATCTTTATTTTCAAAAAAAACAGTGCAGAGGTACATTGTCTTAAGTTACTCATTACGAGTATGATGTCAATGGAAAGTAGGTACCTTAAGTTAGGCTCTGTTCCTCACACTAGGACTAAAAAGGCCTGTATAGTGAGGTCACAGGGATTCACTGCCGGACTCTACATGACTTGGGTGTTGAGTGAGGTTCTTCTGTACTAACTTAAGATAGATATGAAATTAGATAAGACTGCAATACAGCTTATATGTAAGTTAAACGTTAATAATATACATGAATTTATATACAACTTTTAGAAGTTTACTTAAATTCTACACTATATGTATCTAATAGCTAAGTACCTAGTAAGTAATAATAACAACAATATTCAGACAAGTTGCAAGGGGTTACACTTCTATCATGATATTTATTGCTTTTCTACTCTGTTTTCCATACAACAGAATAGTAAATCATTAAATACCTATCCTATGAATATAATATAAGTATATGTATATATATAGGTATGTATAGAGTCCATGGTTGGACACCCGAGGACACCAGGCTCATAAGAGCCTGGGCAGCGGGGAACACCAACCACGGAACAGAAACAATAAAATGTGCATTAAGTTATATAGGTAGGTATACATAGTGTTTTATTTAATTACTTTTAATAGGTCTTCTGTTTCCATGTAGTTGAGATTAAGCAGGTAATTATTGATAGTTTTTTTAAGTTGATTATTATTTAGGTTGGCTATTGTGATGTCTCTACTTACTCGGTTGTACAACCAGGGACCAATTACAGATGGGCGTCGTTCCCCTAGCTTTGTTCGCGTACTTAATGTCTTAAATATTTTATCTTGTCGACGTTGCTTTTTAAGTTTTTCTATAATTTCTTCACTAACAAGATGATGCTGTTTTCTTATTATTGCCTGAACAAAGAGCTGTCTAATACCTAGGACAGAACAATCTTTGTACAGCAGTTCTGTGGGGTATCGTCTAGGCTTAAAGGTCATTACTTTTAAAAGCGCTCGCTGCGCTCTTTCTAATTGAATTAGGTGAGATGAGGCAGCACCTCCCCAGACTGGGTTACAGTAGGTCAGTATTGATTGTGCAAGACATTGATAAACACTCATTAATAATTTGATTGGAAGAACGTGTCGGAGTTGCTTAAACATACAAATAAGTTTTCTCGTGCGCCCTGATAGATGTTTGATCTGGCTCACCCACGTTAAGTTATTATCTAGGGTTATGCCAAGATATTTTATGTTATTTGTAGCGTCAAGATGTGTACATAAGCACGAGTCATGACTCTGGGCTAGGCATGTAGACTTGTGAATTTTTAGTTTTATTTGGTGTTTAAGTTGTGCTCTCTCCCTTATAGTAAATTGAATGTATTTTGTTTTATTTGCATTTACGGTGAGTAAATTATTCCGTAGCCAGTTTGACACCGTATTTAGCCCCTCGTTCGCCTGCTGCTCTAGATCTTTCCACGATTTTGCATGAAAGACAAGTACAGTGTCGTCGGCATACGTGTATACTCTACCATTTTTTATATTGATTTCACATAGGTCATTTATATAAATCAAGAACAGAGTGGGGCCCAATATACTGCCTTGTGGCACTCCGAAGGTAACATCTGTTTCATCACTGACGTGGGTTCCTATCCTAACCCTCTGCCTTCTATTAGTTAGGTAGCTTTGAAACCAACGTAAGGCTGTGTCTCTTATTCCAATTGATTCGAGCTTTGCCAGGAGAATAGGGATTGACACAGTATCGAAAGCTTTTGACAGGTCTAGAAACACACCGACTGTCTTGAGGCCTAAGTCCAGTGATTTGATAATGTCTTCTGTAACATCTGTCGCTGCGTTTTCTGTCATGTCAACATGCTGGTTCATTAGTCTTCACTACATAGTATAAAATAAAGTTGCTTTAAGTACGTTTTCTGTCTCTATGTCATTATGTCCGTTTGAACGCTTAAATCTTAAAAACTACGCAACGGATTTTGATGGGGTTTTTTTAATAGATAGAGTGATTCAAGAGGAAGGTTTATACGTTTAATAAAACCGTGCGAAGCCGGGGCGGGTCGCTAGTCTTGCATAATTTACTTTCTGGTTTTAAGTATTTTATCGGTAAAGTAATAAATAATGCCTTTTTTCCTAGTAAAGATTTTTCTTTCAACATTCTTCAACATTTGCAAATGCTAGATAACAAAATCGTTTCCTTCGACTGCTACTTAATTTATACACTTGCTAGTGGTTACTACTTTGCTTCTTCCACTAGTGGACAAAAAAATTAACCGAAGGAGAAATCAATTATCTCTTGATTTCTTAGATTATTTTGATAATTATTACCTATAGTTTAAATTTGACTTGTCTAAGTGCTTATTTTGTAAGCCTAAAGAACTAAATATATTGATTTACTGATTGCTCTTCCAATAGTCTGACTCAACATTTTTATTAAACTTCTGTATTATAATATTTGTTCTGACCTGATCCGAAACTTGGTAGGTACGTACTTTCACTCTAATCATCCTGTGATTTTACAGTTGCAACTCAAGTAGGTAAATAAATTAGAAATAGATTGCTCAATTCAGTTTTGCATCATCACTACAAATAATCGTGATTTGCTCAACATTGCGGTAAACAATCGAGATAATGAAATCTACATTAAAAGTAAATCAAACGTCGGTGTTTGGTTTCACAAAATGTGTGATTTAATGAACGATCCAGACGGCGCTGAACCGTAGTCTCGAGCCAATGCTCGAATTCGAGTTACAATTGGAACACCTAAGAGGTTTCATGAGATTTCGTTGATGAAATATCCTTCTATTAAGTTCTCCTTACTTTTGAAAATATAGTTAAAACTACCTACTTAGTAGTTTTTTAAAAATAAGTTTCTAACCATAGCAGCAAACCGTCGAGGTGTACCATATCTCAAAGCCAACTCCACGACCTTCCTAATATTATTCAATTTCTCTGGATTTAGAATAACTCATTACAACATTCTAGGTTCGCTGTTACCAATTTCAGTTTTTGTTCCAAATCCACGTTCTGTTTAAATAATAGCCGAATTCATTTTAAAACAAATTCTGTTGAATGTTTCTCGAATAAATATTTCCGAGAGACGGCACTTACATTTCAATATGTTTTAGAATTATTTCATGTTTTAGAATTTCAAATGAGCAATGCATCAAAATTATCATTTGGTCGATTGGTATTGTAAACAATATCGGGTGTAGACAATAGTCAATGGTAGAACATAGTTTGTGAACCACATACTTTGAAATAGGCAAAGATAAAATTGAAATGGTCGAGCTTGCCGAAACAAAGGAAAGAACTGGTTACACACAAGCTCTTGGTAACAAACAAGTAGATAATGATGATGAGTTGACAGATGGTTGACAGCATACAATTGAATCTGCAATTGCCTCATATCAAGATGGCGAGGTGTGATTCAGTAATCAAAGAGAGCGGTGTCTTGCATTCAGCATAATTAGACAATTAAATAAATTAAGTGGCCGTAATTACTCGACGCAATGTTGTCGGCATTTACTATGCAATGGTGTTAAAACTGCATTGAAACATGTCTTTAAATAGAAGGATAGATCCGTTGAAAGAACCTTGGCTTTAAGTAGATAGTTAGGTGGAAATATGTACTATCATATTATTATAGTAATATTTTTTTTATATATAAAATAATTTATATTTTTTTTTATTCATATTTTTTATATATAAAATAATTTATATATAAAATAATTTATTTGCTTTAAATACGAACACCAAAACCAGTGTTGTAATACCATTAGACGACATCGTCCAATCCTAAAATTAGCCACCATACTGAAATTGTCACGTTCATCATATGTTTACCTACTGGCCTAATTCGATGTCAACAAACGAATCCCTCCTGCCGGCGAGTGTTGCCAGTTATAAATAAAAAGCCACGATTACCTCTCATTAATCATACTGCATAGTGTCACAACAGGTCTACGTTGTCTCTGATCTTGGTGAAACTCATTACTAATCTTTTGGTTTATTGTATCATTTTGTTTATGGTTTATATCATTTATATTTTTCAAAGTAATGGAAGCTGATTGTTTTTTAAGTTGCTCTTTATTTTCTAGTGTTTAATTGATTAATATTAAATTTTCTGTTATTTTTGCCGTTTTGGATTTCTGTTCGTCTTTAGTTACAAACATTACATTTTACAGCATTTTATGCAGTAAAATAACCCTAATTTTTCAAAACTAATATGATGGAATGATTTGGTACAACAAATCAATTAATAGCCAAACATAATGATAAGGTATGTAGTTTAGTTGTTTGATCAAATATTTGATACCATCACAAAACCTCATAATTATTAATGGAATTTATAACGAACCAATAATGACTTTGGCTTGTGTCCAGCGACTGATTATTTTACATTTCGACGTAGTTTTTCTATGGAAAATGTGATTTATTGCATAAAAATGCCGTAAACCGACGTTGTTTGGATAGCTGTTTCATTCAAGCGTAAGACCTTACTGACAAGAATGAAAATCCTATTTCAATCATTCATGGATGACATACACAAAGTTCTAGACTAATTTCTAGACACAATTAAATGAACCGTATTGTTATTAATAAGCGTTTCAATTCGCCATGTCTCATCAATGAACTTTATGTCCAGCATTGTTTTAACATGATTAACAACCGTATTCTGATCAAAGGAAGCTGAAACCATTACATTTGTTTCGCGGGAATGATATTAATCAAACGCATTTATTGCGGTCGCATATAACTAAAGTCGTGGTCTACAACAAAAGCGGTTGCCATCATGCTCTGTCTATAAGGGAGTAGTATTCTTCGATTTCGAAATCCATTGTTATAGCACCGTCAAAAGACGGATGGCGTCTTGAAAACAGCGGGTTAATGGAGATTAAATTTAAGTTCTGAGAATAGTGGATAGTGGGCTATCAAATATTCAAAACATTAAACTCGCCGAGACGGATTTTATTGTGCTTCCTCAATACTGTTGTGGTCTAGCTGCTATGGAAATATTTTTGGAGTGTTTCCAATGCTTTATTAACTGTTAGTACTTCACATTAAACACCTTTGTGGATACGTTTGTTGGTATTCGGTTTCAAGGGTTATCAAAACCAGGGTTACGTTTGCGAAGAATTTCATAACTTTTCTCATATTGGTATGTTCGTACTTATAGTGTTTGTTCTTTACGATATTATAAATTATATAATAGTAAATAAATGTAAATATATTTAAATTTTGTGACGTAGATGAAGTCGAATACGAATTTATTAAAAGAAACAACAAAGAAGATATCAAACAGCAAACGAGAAGACTCGAATCTCCCGCGACGTCTGTCAAATTAGCATCACAAACGAAAATAGCGTCATTCTAATTATTTTGATGACTCAACCGAAATACAATTAATCTTGCCGGTTCCGTGAACTGTCCGAGTGACGGACGGACGAAAATATCGTCGTATTTCGCGATAAATAAACTCATGTCGAATATCAAATTTCGATTCCATCTTACGGTGCTGCGTATCAAAGATGTTTGGTGGCGGGCGACGAAGCGCGGTGCCGGTTAACTCGATCGCGTCTAGATACACACCTGACTAGTCTGGACTGCAGACATGTCATGTTTCTTTCTACTCAATGCCAAAAATTCTTCGGCATCATTATTAAAACTAATTTCAACTAAATGTAATAGTTATCATACTATGCTAGACAATCCACAAAATATCACCCTCCAATGCCCCAAGCTGAGTAGAGCTCAATATAAAAAAGTAATAGCTTTATTACCTACTCAAAGACAAAATATATAATTTTTGATTCTTCTGGTTCAGCTTAAGAATTTTAACGTTCACATCCATGGATTCAGCAGCACTTTACACCGCTGCCATAAGGAACAGGTAAAAATCATTAAGATTCATTTAGGACCATCATTTATGTTAAATAAAAACTTAAAACTAGTTTTTAAAATTGTTAACAGTCACAACAAACAGTTTGTTAGCAAATAACAGTCTAGAGGTAGCGCAACTGATTCAAGTCAATACCAGACGGAAGCGTTCCCAAGACACTAGCTGCATTACCAAGCTGTATGGCATTGCTGATGAATTATCTCAGTGCCAGATAAATTTTTTAATACGTTTTCTACAAAACATTTTTTTAAACGAGAGGAACCTATTTAAAGAGTGTATGCTTTTCAATTCTGAACTATTTTATCGACAATCTAGCACTTCCCCGAAGCCATCTATTAAAGTCAAAGAGACTGCAATAGGAACTTTGAGTTCCACCGGAAATCAGCTGTCCCATACTGATTCCTGGACCTTGGCCAATGCTCTTCGGTTTCATCAGATCCACTGATTGGTAACTCGAGAACCTCATCTCGCCGAAACGTCTAGGCTAATTAAGATGCATGCGCACTAGCTAAAAACCAACTTCTTTTCAAATAGAACATTTTGTCACTTATATGTTTTGTTCTTCTGTATGTGATAGTATAACTAGATATTTTCTATACGAGTGCCCTGGTAGAGGAATTGTATGAAGAACGATTATGAAAGACTAGCGACCCGCTCCGACTTTGCACGGGTTTTATAAAAATAAACATCTTCCTATTTAATCACTCTATCTATTAACAAAAACTGCATCAAAATCCGATGCTTGCGTAACATAAAAGATCTTAGCATATATAGGGACAGACAGACAGAGACAGTGAAGAGAATTTGTTTTTTACTATGTAGTGATATATTCATTGCCAAACCAAGCTGTATGAGCTCTGAAGAATACAGCTCTTATAAAATTAAAACGTGTGTGATCCAAGAAAAGACATAAAAAGTAAGCTACATCATACGGATCAACAAGTTGCTTGTCCTCCAAACAATGCATTAGATTTGGTTGCGTCACCAGAACTGTATCAACAATGATTTCACTGTGTGTCTGCTCACCGTCTATAACTTCACATAAATCACCCGACACAAATTGGAAACGCACTAAACATCTCGGCACTATAAAAATTTCAAATATATATACTCGGATCTAAATCCCATAAAAATATGATTCCGAGTGGGCTTAATCCCGTCGTGGTTTTACGGGGGTATAAAACTTGATTAATAACTTGCGGTGGGTCATATACTCCTATATAAAGTTATATAAAACGTATAGTAAGGTCATACAATGTTGCCTGACCCATTTCGCCTGTGCTATATTTTGACGAAATATTTTGAGGTCTGGAGTCGGATCGTGGAATTCGACTCTTTTTAATCAAGGTCTTGTTAATGAGCCGTTGTTATTCGACCGCCTTTGGGATTTATAAAAGTTCCCAAAACAATGTGAAATGTATTCACGCCTCAAAGGCACATTGAAATTTCAACAGTTTTTTGATTAAATATTACTGCTTTTATGAAGAGTTCATTACCATGATCGTTCAAATATTTAACTTTATTATGATTGATAAACCTACAATCATTGTTTTATTTATATTTAAATATACGTAGGTACAGTCGAGACAATAACTCATCAAGCGTAGATAAATATACTCCTGTCAATCCACGTCTGTGTCTCAGTGAAATTCTTCAAGATTTTGAAAACGGAATGTTGCGCGGGAGGCGGATGTCGGATGCGCAGTCAGCCGTGTTTCAACCGTCACTTGATTTGAGCGATATCAGATTTAGCTCTGAGTGTGACAATAGAATAGACGGTATAATATTTTGATTTTTCTACTTTATATGATTCTTCAATATCTTGGATAATCATAGGCACAAATAATACTCATTTAGCTTGCCTTGTTTAAAAATATGTCAGTTTATTTACCAAAAGTCTAAATTTACAAAAATCAGATGCATAATTTTAAATTACCTATTTATTTTGCTACATGATAAAATAATTCAAACAGCATCATCTATCATCTCTACAAACGTTGGTTTTCTTTCAACACAAACATGATTCGTAATTTATCCGTTTAACAGTGATAATGATTTTTTATATTTTTTAGAACAGAAACATAATATTTGTTTAATACAACTGCATTTATAGCTTATTATCTTCAGTGTTATTTTGATACATTTAAACAACGTTGTCATAAATAATTCCTTAATAACGAATACAATGTCACAACCAAGAATTTTAAAATTCAAATTTGCTGTATTGGTAATGTTTTACACTAATTTATATGATATTCGTTCAATTAATTCTCGAATGGAACACTTGATTGGGATGCATCGATTCTCGTTACGATCGGATTTATTCGACGCATATATTTTATTGTTCGACACCCAGTCACAGTTTACACAACAGTCAACGTACAATCAGCTGCAAAAGACTTTTCGATTATCATTGATCAAACATCAAGATTTTTACCGTCCATCTTGTAGACTCATATTACCTGAAGTTCTAGTAGGTACTTACGAAATTTAAAAATAGCAACTTAGAAATCGATCCCCGATTGATTGATTGATTCAATTTTTTGTTTTGACACAGAAATATAATGAAATTATCTTGTATGTAAATCATAACTAAGAATAACAATAAAAAAGGCGGCCTTATGGCTAAAATAAATTTATAAAAATCATTGCTATGAATTTCTCGAACAAAAATCTCTTAATTGTTTCTATAGCTTTTAAGCTTGTAAATCACTTTTCTACACTAGACAATAATCGCTTTGCTTCGCCTACTGATAATAGGGGAATGATAAGGAATCTTTCTAAACCCTTTTATCGCTGATTGTACTTCTGATAACGCCGCAGGCGCCTATAAAATTATTGGTATAAATAAGACCCGATCAGAATGTAATTAAAATCGTAACTTTTAGTAATCGTTTATTAAAACTGGCAGGTTTCGCGCCTGCGCTGTTGTGACTGCGATTAATGGAGTGTCACTGCTGTTGTTTTGTGTTGCCGGTTTTTAGTTTATTTGCAGAGGAAATAAAGTACGAATTTGAAATTAAATCCAAGGAAATTTGATGTTTGGTATAGACTTGGGTAGTTGACTGGGTAGAGAAAGCTTAGTTATAATTTCAAACCAATTGCTTTTGATATGGAAAGTGATTCTGAACGACGACGTTGTCTTACCCAAGAGGTTACTTATTTGTGACGCTGTCTGTACATTCAAAACATTATAATAAGTAGGTACCTAGCTAATGGATATTGTTTTATTTCTCACTCAGAATTATAGGTAATGAATTTGATTGTTTTATGAATGAAAATCAAAAACCTAGCATACCTCTAAGTTCTGACAAACAAGTACCTGAAATTCTGTTAAAAATCACTTACTACCCTCAAAGCAAACGTAATTTTCGTGTTGATACTAAACCGTATTGGAGTCATAAAGCCTGAACAACAAGAAGGTCTGACAAGGCGAGAAGAGAACAATAAACCAGTTGATTTATTTTAATAAAGTTATTTATGGGCCCTCACAAATTGGCTCGTGACGTGCGCTTATCGAGTATCCACAGTCACAGCTAGCTGTAATCAGCTTGATCATTTCTATCTGCAAACACTTTTATTTACTGAGTTAACTCTTCGTCAACTAAATCTGCAGAATTCTTTATGACAAAAATGATATAGAGTAGATTAAGTTAAGAGAGCAAAGATCGATTGAAATCATTGAAGTAAAATTCAAAACATTTTTTGAAAATAATTTATTCAAATTTTATTGCTATAATAACTAAAGAAACAGAAGTTTTAAAGAAAACTTGGATAATTCGAAACCATACGACCATTTGACTCCAAGCATGTGAATTTTGTTTTCAACTAACAATAACAAAAGTCTATTCTCAATTTTGCTGTAGATACTTATGCTTTTTAAATGTTACTCGGTGTCTTCTCAAATTTTTATCCGATTTTGATTATTCTCATATATATTCTCATATAAATATGATAATGGTCTCGAGGTTATCCCAAAAAAATATTCGTATTCCTATTCTTCAGTCGATTAACCTATAGCTTTTGTATAAAACATCAACTTATCTCGTTCTGATTTGTTTGACATAATTTGCAGCTCACTCGACCATTATGACTAGATAGAGCATCAAGTAACCAAGCTTTTCTAAATGTGCTAGAACACAGATTAAGCACAGTTAGCTTGATAAAATCGATGTCGGTACATGGTTATTAATGTTAAACTCATTGTGTATGTTATGAGGTGCAGTTTGTATCTTCTATCGAATTATTGCATGTAGGTATCTAATATCCGTTCAAACTGTGATAGTCGATATTATGTTATTTAAATATATTTATATCAAATAAATATATTTAAATAACGTAACATCACTTATTATGTGTATCTTAATATAGGATGTTTCAAATCTTACTGAATGTTGTGGCACAATTTTTCATGCCGATGTATTTGTTTTTGTCTGAGGTTTTTGTAGAACATGTTTTTCTAGTGAATTTTCCAGCATTATTTCTTAATCCATCCTAATTTTGTACCAAACATTTTGGTATTTTTATTGCGGCTTTGACAGTTGGTATATGAATACCTCTTTAGATACCTAGTAAATTATTTAAAAAAAGGTAATCACTAATCAATCTGTTATGAGAAGGTTTACCTACTTAACATAAGAGTAAGTTTAAGAGGTAAGGTCCAAAGGTGGTCGTTAGTCAGCTAGTATCAGAAAAGAGATGCCCTGTAAGAGATCGTTTCTGAGCGATAAAGCTGCCTAATGTACTTGTGTCCTATGTAATATCTCGTTTTGATTTATCGGTGGTGTACAATAAAACATTCTTGTATTGTCTAAAAGTCAGTTTTGCGGAAGATCCTCATCTTGCTACCTATTAAATACCCAGTGCCGAAAGACCTGACACCAACGAAAATGGATCTGATAACTCTCTCGGTCATAAATCGAAGGACCAATAACTCTCATGTTAATTACGAATAAATAAATAATTGAATATAAGCCCGGGGCCTAATCGATCACAGAGAACGAGGTGTTAACAAGAGCCTCGAGCGAGCTTGTTGCTTTGATGTAGCATGTGAGGATGCTCGATTCCGGATGAGCAAGGACATTTCAATAAACTTATTGAATAAGAAACCAAAGGGTGAGTAATTTAAGGGTTTAGTCATATGAATCGGGTAGTAGCGGGTAAAACTATAGGCAGGAGAACTATGTGGTATAATTCAATTAATTTTCTTCTTGAAAGTTTGTGGTTATGGTAAGTTACTGTCATGAACTTATGTAAGAAAAATGAAAAATACTTTTTTTCTAATATTATGAATCAAAATATAATACTCTTGTAGTAGGTAGGTACTTGATTGAACAAGTTAACGAAGCGACATAAGATCTCAATGGATTTAAGTTAAAAACGTAGGTATTTACGTTTTCTTCGCTGTCATCTGACAGTTGCGTCAAATCCAACCGAGTACAGGTCAAAAGTCACACTATTCAGGGCACAAAGCGTGAAACCGATGCCGTCCCAAGATAGAAGCTCACGGAAACTGGATGGATTCCCTCATCCAGTTTTTTCCCCAACGATTGACGCGTATCCATTTCCTAGACAAGAATAGGAGAGTATAAAATAAAGGAGCTCAGTCGTCACCTGCCTCATCAGACGAATTCTGACGGCCATCGAGATAAAACCACGAATGTCACTGATTGCCGCTCGTTAGAAGGTAATTAGCTCACGGATCACTCACCGCAATCTATTTTGAATCGTAGATTTATATTACAATAGATGCGGCCTCTTTGCGATTTGCGATACAAGTCTGACAGTTGACAAGTCAGCTGTCAACGTGACGGAAAAATTGTGCCACCTACGCATATTCCAAATTCAAAACACATTTATGATCCGAACTGCAGATTTAAAAAAGGAACCGCTGTTGTCTTCTGCAGTTGTCAGCACTGCGGTAAGGAAAAATCTGAAATGGCCGACTTGATGCCAAAGAAAGGTGCTGTCAAGAAATGTACAATCAAAAACAGTCCTACGTTTCCAAATCCCCACTTAATTGAAAGCTAAATTCATGTCGGTGTGAAGGTGAGGTTGATGGATGAGCAGCTAAATTACCATTACCCCCTTCTCCTCTCGCTAACGATCCGTTGGGCAAAGCTGTGGGCAAAAGTGATTATTTATAAGCGGCGATGACAGCATTTCCGACTTTATAGTGATTTACTTTAGATTGAGATTTCAAAGATGTGTTTTTCTATTTTTTTTGCTGTATTACAGCTGTTTTCTTATTACTTACCTGGAATTTAAAATTAATAGTTGTGTGACTCATAACAGCAACACCTGAATTTTATTCTTAGATCAAAACTGAAACACATCTTCTTTTTTGATGAATGAATAGCAAAACATTTGCTACTTTGACTATTTTTAATTTTTATACAATAACATTAAGTATGTTTTATTAAATATAATTAGTCTAGGTAAGAGTGATTAAAAAAAGCAAGAGCGAAACCAGATTTCTCATCACAGGTATCTCTATATTTAAATTTGTATAGGTACGTAAAGTTAAAATAAAAATTATTTGTGTTCTAACGAACATGCACATGCTGTTGTTGATAATGATGATGGTGAGATGTACTCCTGAGAGTTTAACGCTAATTAATAAATGAGAAAGTTTGAATGGATGGATGTTACCTTCATCGGGTAGGGGTGAGATTTTAAATAGAAGTAATTCCAAGCCAGGAAAACATTATGGGCCACTTTTCATCAATTTTCACGCAGGTGAAGCCGCGGGGCGCAGCTAGTTTCTACATTTTTTCTCTAGTTGCATTTTCAATACGGTATATAACAAAAAAAAATACTATTAGGCGGCAAAAGCCTAAGTGATATAGCCGCGAATACATCTGAATAATCCAGAAGATCTACCGATTCCTAAATAGTTAAAAAAAAGTTGTGAAACCTGCTGAAGAACCGGCTTATCGAACTAAAGTTATATAGGGTTGAGGATTTCTTTAATGAAAATGAGTTTACAATGATTATTTCGCTTGTAGCTATTAATTAATCATTTATATTAATTTTGAGTAAAATTATGTTAAAATTATTATTATTCCATTATATTTATTATGTATTGACGATGTCCGATTTTAATATAAGTAAATATTTTATTGCTATAACTACTAAGCAGTTATTTGACATGTGTTTATGACAAGAGTTTATTGATAAATAATTTAAATCTATAATTATAGTCAGTCCAGCAGTGGACTAATATAGGCTGATGATGATGATGATATTTATGGTCAATTTAGTTAAATTTTGGCTCAGCGCATCAGCATTGCCATACAGCGTGGTAATGCAGCCAGTGTCTTGGGGACGCTTCCGACTGGTATTGACATGGATCAATTGAGCTACCTTTAGTTAGACTGTTTGCAACCGTCGTCTGCAGTTAGCTCAATGGTTTCAATTGTAAATACTAGTTGTAATTTTTCTATTCCTTGCTTGTAATTTTGCATTTTTAATGTCAAATTACGGCGACAACATATCGAAATAGGTATATTCTTATATGATAGGTATATGGATCTTATTTCAAACTAGCGACCCGCCCCGGCTTCGCACGGTTTTATTTTACGTATAAACCTTCCTCTTGAAACACTCTATCTATAAAAAAACCGCATCAAAATCCGTTACGTAGTTTTAAAGATTTAAGCGTTCAAAGGGACATAATGACATAGGGACATAGGGACAGAGAAGCGACTTTATTTTATACTATGTAGTGAAGTAAGATATGTAAGTCATGAATGGAAAGATATCGTGTTTCCATGAATGGAGCTAGGTATTTATTGTATTTGCCGATGTTCACGCAATATCCGGCGATCGACCACTAATCTTACTGGGCCCCGGAAATGCCTGCTTATCTATATACACACATATATTTACAGCTATTGAATAAGATCTTGTTCCATTGAACTAAATACCGACCTAGTATTTAATGTATTCTTCTTTTAAACAATCAAAAAATATTATAAATAAATGTTCTTATTTCATTCACACTTTTCTTACTAATGTCGTCTTTCACACAAACCATCATTGTTCCTTTCTTTCATCTTTCTCTCCCGTTATCCTTGCAATTGCCATTCGTAAGAACAAAACGGTCACTATCCTATACTGAAACTTGATCATTTGTTTTTAAAAACCTAAATACATCTCCCAAACTTTTTGCTGCACCTAATAACTCCAATTCGCGTTGTGATATCACAAAGCTTACAACCCTTTTCCGTCAAACGCAAACAATTTGGAACATTATCTCGTTTCCGCAAGTGCAATTATGTATGCTTTTCTCACGGGCTTAAGAATGAGAACTTGCCTTATAAGTGCGATATCTTGCAAATACAGATAGTGGCCGGTGGGGGAATCCGCTCGCGTTTGCGACTTGCGTTCTGAGAACTATTTGAGTTTTTAATCATTTGCAAAATGTTTCAATTTGAGTTATAATAATGTCAATCATGTAGTGATGAAGAAGAAACTAACCAAAACTCTGCTAAATGGTTTGATAGTATCAAATCGACCTCTAGAAATAGGTAGGAGCTAATAACGCCCCGACGACCATGGGTGGATTAATTTCATTATAGAATAAAATACCTATTTACGCTTATTTATATTTGTATCAATAGGTAATAAATAACCCTGTTTGAGACAATTTCTATCAATACGAAAATATTAAATATCAAGTCTTTATATTGAGTCGGTATATTGAAGATTAGCAGTGGGTAACCTGCGACTTCGTAGGATTAGGTTATAATCTTGTGCATCAATGATGCAAACACAATGGTTTGCATCGTTGATATTTTGTTCAAGATAGGTATGGACCTAAATCAACTAATCAAGTATGCAAACCAGGAATTGAAACAAGGGCCAAAAGTAAAACGTAAAAGAAATTACAGTAAAAAAACTAAAAAAAATACCATCCCACACAATCTCTCAAACAAAACCACACACTCATATTTTCTTATTTAAATTAAAAATCTGTAATATTTATGAATGAATCAATATTTTTTATCGCCATCACTGTCACCCTGTCTATCCCATTTATGTTAATGCAGTATTGTGGTAGACACCTCATTTGTTCTATCTGGCCGCGTCAGTACCATAGACTATGGAATAGTAGTGTGTATTGTCATCTTTACCCTTTGACTCTATTGTATGTTTTTTGTCACTACTGAGACGGATTATTTGATTTCCGTTATGTAGCTTTGTTGTCTCAACCTCATTAAATTTTGTACCATTGGCACATTTTGACTTTCTTTACCCATCACCAACATTTGCAAAGACGTATTCCGTTATTACGATGATGATGTTTTAAGTTTGATATTATTTTCCCTATCGAGTTTAGTGTTTAATCCTACTCATAATTTTTTTATTAAATTTTACAACGATCATTTATATTTTCCTTCTTCCTTATCTTGAATTGGTTTATCTATAAAATTCTGATTAACTGCTTTTAAAACTCAATCTAATTTTTCAGTGTCTTTCATAGCTTCACTGAGTTTCGTTCGCCTACTACTATTTGTCAATCATCTACAACCAAGATAATATTATAACCAGATAATAATAAGCATCATGTGACGCCTAAAAACAGCATCGTCACTACCGGGACGCCATTGCACCATTGTGATTCAAATGCCATTCAAACGATCACCCGGAGACCCAAACACAGTGGCACTCACTATCTCGACACCTTAAACGATACTACTATTTTAACTTGCGCATACTATTAAACCTCTTAACCTAAGAGAAGCTAAGAATTTTTATACAATGTCACCCGTTACTTTCAATTTTCTTCTCGTGTTTGTGTACACCTTAAAATCCATGAATTTCGTTTAGAAATAGTCGAGTTCCAAATTTTACCTTGCATATTTCTAAGACATAAAAAGAGAGCTCGATTTGAAAATACAAAAGTAGATAACGTTTTTTAAACTTAGAAATAATACAAGTAAACAGACTCGATATATTTATCGAGTCTGTTTACTTGTATTAATACCCGTGCATCAAATTATTTATTCAAGATTAGAAAAAAAATCTTTGTTTCCATCTTAACCAATTCATTGATTTGGGGAAAAAACATGCATGCCTAAAAACCAAAGCAGAATTATTATAATGATAGTTTTGAAGTCCGATACTTTAATATTAAAATTATACGTTTTCCACATTATGTTGCATTGTAGCGAGCGCAACGATTAACAACATTGTTGTCCGAACAAAAGAAATGATAAAGAAAATTAAAGGTTTTCATGCCAATGATGTTTTACGATGCCTGTAAGCGACAAAACGCAGTCGTTAAATATGTAGGTTGTAGAGATTACGAACTTATTGCTTACAAAATACGTTTGAAGATGCGCATCGTCTTCTTTGTGGTATATGCAGATGTAATGCATTACATGTTGATAGATATTTCATGCAGAATATCATGTTGAACAGATTTATCATCGAAAATAGTGGTATAGTTACATAGTTCTTAATTTGTTATGGACTTCTTTTAGAAATTTATTCTAAAAGAAGTCCATAACACATGCATAAGTTGGAATATGGAGAAATATCAATTCAACACTAGTTGTAATTTTTCTATTCCTTTGCTTGTAATTTTCGTTGTTAATAAAGTTATAATTCAACACTAGACATTTATTATTTTAACTATAGTAAAAATAGAATGAAGTTTAAATAATTAAGTGTTTTGTGATATTTTCTGAAATGTCAGAGTCGTCAGTGTTTTAAGATCCTAATGAGCAGCAATTCATTTTGATTTCTAATTGTACCTTCATGATTGCTTTTGCTCAAGATTGTTTCAGTAATTGCATCGCATAAAATGTTCCGTGAAAGCACTCACATTGACATGGTATCGATTCTCGTTCTGCAAGTCTAAGTTACAATCGATAGTGTAGGTTTACGGCCGTGGATAGTTGCCACCTTCGTTTCGAGGATGCCATTGTTGCATTCACAGCAATGATCTGGCGTAGTTGCGTCGTCTTTCAGCCGCATCCGACATTTCCATTGTTGCCATTTTATTGCCGGTGTTACCGTCCCAGCGGTGATCGTAAACTACGCAACGTCTTTCGATACTATCCACCGCGATCTGCCGACGAGCTGATGGGATCTGCGACCGCAGAGCTCGCATTATCGCCCCCCGAACGCCACCGCAGCCGCGAATTTCATTCGTTTCTAATAAATTGATACGAAGCGCGGAGCCGCGGGAACGCGGCCGGCCGATTGGTCGAGGCGTTCCCCAAGGTTCGATACTCGGACCCCAGTTGTAAATCAACTTTACAACCTTTAATTACAGATATTTGCCGTCTCATGCGAGTGCACGGGATATCTGAGGCCGTGCTCGCGAAAATATAGCATAATAATGGGTATTGACCCGTAATGGCTCGCCTGTAGGTAGGTACTATCGGCCGCCTTTGTCTTGATTGTTGGAGCGAGAGAATATTCTCTCTGAATGATTGCCAATTACATCGAATGGCCTCCTGAATTCCACCGCTTGATACAATACTTTAAGATCCCTCTTATTTTTGATTTGTATTCGAATAAGTGATTTATGTGTTATTAAAGTTAAATGCCTTCAAAATAATGTGTTTTGGTGTGACTGTATTTGCATCAATTTTTTTCGCATTGTCATGTTCGGATTGATATTTGTGGAGTTTATATTAATCTTAAGCTTTACGAGTATTTTGAGATGAGTAAGTATTATATTTATATGTAGTTGTGTTATGGTCCGTGGATGGGCGCGGGCGCGCATTACCACAATGTTGTACCGGATAGGGCGGCCGTCATTTTAATGTCTCTCAGACGGAATTACGCTGGATTGTTCTCAAGTTTACTGCTCCCCTTGTGATTGATCGTTGTATCCTCAACCTTATGTCATTTTCGCGCCGTATCTCCTGGAATTTGTGTACAGTAATAATGGTAGTAGCTAAGGTAGCTTTGTGCATTGTATTCTGATATCGTCTTAGTAGCTGCTTTAAGACGAACTTGAAGTAAATTTATAAATGTTTCCAATGATTCGTTTAATATGCACTTGGCTGAACTGAAAGTGTGGAAATTAACACTCGAATGATCGTATTTCTAAATTAAAACCTCCTCCGGGCCGCAATAAATTCTTCCGTCCATAAAATTATAACGACTGTCTAAACAGAGGCTAGCTGTCGTTTATGACCTAATGCACGAATAAGAGAATAAATGTGCAGGCGTATTAAACTTTTAATCCGTTTTACACACTGTTTTATCACTTACCTTCCTGCTACTGGTGTTGTGCTTAAATAACAACCCTTCAAGGACTCGAAGAATTTGTTGCTCTACGTACGGCTTACGTCGCAACCTTAAAGCAGATGTTAGTAATAACTACTATTACACTGGTCATTTTGTGTTGACATTTTCAATTATTTATCATCCATGCTCCCGATTAAATGTATGTCCTGAGTATGAGTACCCATTTCGAAATAAGACTTAACCAATAAGAGTCTAACTAGACATTTACCACTTGCAGTTGATGTCTGCTTATTTGTCACATCAGTGTTATTTATATCTTCTATCGTAAACATTTTATTGCCTCAAAGGTGGATTTTCCTTGCATTGCACGTTTCAAACACATGGTCATATAAATTCCTATTTATATTCCCCTATTGGTACAGTATCTTTGATGAATGTTGAAAACGTCATAATAATGTAAATTACTTCCTTGATAAGTACTTTTATGATTTTAAACCCATTTCTTTAAAAAATACAGGTTTTCCTATCGTTTAACACGGGTAACAAAACTCGTTTCGGCCGTAGTGAATTATCGTAGCTGTTAAAGTAGTCATGACTATTAATTTCGTTCCATAATTAATGTTTATTTATAAAGTAGAAGAAAAACGGAAATCGTCGGCTCAAACCGTGTTATTTCGCAATTAAATGCACGTGAAGTTAGCCAACTGGAGAGCTACCAACGCAAGTCGAGTAATAGAGATTGATCGGGTCGTGAATCGAGTGGGGCGGCGCAATCAAAAGCGTATCTGGCCAATGAGAGGCCGGCGTTGCACCATCGCGGTGTGCGATTGGCCAGATGCGGGGTTGAGGGGATCAAGGGGGTTTGATACGGCTCTCGATAAGCGGTAGGCGTTCGTTGTCGATTTGATCGATTATTGCTTGATGTCGCGACTCGTAAACATAGGCGGGTGATTCTCAGAAAACGTTACACCTTGAGTTGCCGTGACATGGTAGTTGAACTTTACACTATACTTTGCTTCTTTTATATCAAATTTAATATACGAGCCAATAGCACCAATGACTTCTCATCAGAATAAAGTTAATGTACCGTTCACTTGATTTGTAATTCAAGAAAGGTAACCCCTGACTGAACCTCTGAGAAAGTTAGATCATTACTTCCGCTTTAGTGCTTAAGAAGTGTTAAATGCATTACTTGACGAATTATTAGGAATTTATCGAAAAATAAAAGTTAGTGGGATGAGTTGGGCCGTATAACTAATGATAATATTAAATCTGTCATATAATTTATTTAATAAATCTTATCATTTAAATGTCAGATAATTATTCCTGACCTAATCTGCCCATAAAACTCGAGTCTAAATCAAAGTTGCATACTGCAACACTCAAAGAGGATCAGCCGACTAATCCCGCTTTACAATCCTTTATCATTATGGCCAGTATGGGCGTGATATTGTAGGATTTACGACAGACTTCAGTCCAAAGAGTTCCATTTGGGAGACATCGAACACTAATAAAAGAGGTGCGAATCACACAACGCTATGGAGTGTAAAACATACTTTGTAGCTGCAGTGTCTAGAGAGTCAATGTCATGACGGTGAACCTAGGAGTTATAAATTGTAGGAATGAGAACTTCGCGATACATTTGCGTAATTTTGTATCGCTTGTGATTGTAGAGTTTGTTTTTATTACTTGGTATTCAGCGCCGTGTATTTCTTTATTCAAAAACATAGTATTTAGTTTGAATAATAATCGTTCTATTATTCTCGCACATCGTTCCTCTTTGTAGTTACTAGTTTTATACAAAAAAGTCATATAAAATAAATAAGAATTGTAATACAAAGGAAAAGTGGTATTAAAATACATTTAAGCGGTTTTCCTCCAAAAGGCATATATAACAAGGGACATTTTACGTTCCTTGCTCAACATGACTCCCCAGGAGAAGTAGATAATATGGGACTTGCTAAATAAACATGTTGATTGGAAATATGAAGTCTTAACTCAAGACTCTAATAGAGACGGTAAATGCAATAGAATCTACATATAGACACTTAGGTTAGAAAGCTGAAGTCTAAGCACAGGGAAATAACGTCTAAACTCGTATACAAAGTGTCATAAACACACCTCGACATAAAGTGAAATTGCTATTATATTTAGCAGGGTTTCGTAGGAAAAGCTATAATTTGTCACAATTGGGCACGATTAGATTGGCTCTGCTGGCGATTTGACATACGTCGTAAATTATGATTTTAGCGGATCGAGTGAGCCGTCATACGATGGACTGTGTGGCCGTTCCAATAGTGGGCAGCGCCGGCACAAGGGACAGAAATGGGACATTGTAAAAGGTTATAAGAAGCATGGGAGAGAAATGAGAAGAAATGGGGAATATCTATTGTAGAACTAGATGGTAGAGGCTTAAGGGGGAAAATTAGAAAGCAATCCACGGATTGGATTAACCATCTGTTAAACAAGTTTATTATAGTTTTGTTTAATCGACTTGGTGAGAAAAATTTTATATTATGGTAATCTTGCAATCAGAATTTCCTGCGATCTGCTAGGTAGACATTTAGGGTGACAAATCTAAATCGAGCTGTGCTGTGCTGTACTGCGCTGTGCTATGTTTGGTCAACTCGCTCGTCTAATGTTTTAATGAGGATACAAACTAACCATGCTGTGCTGCGCTGTGTGAGGCTACGCTGGTTCTATTGACCAAACATAGCACAGCGCAGTACAGCGCAGCACAGCTCGATTTAGATTTGTCACCCTTAGAATAAGAGATAGGTACTGAAAGGGAACTGAAGATGTTTTAAAAACAGGTTTTAACATTTCATACCAATCAATGTCAAAATCAAACAAGTTTCAAACAGTCTCTCTGGGGTAATTACGATAGAATAAGAAATGCTGAAGATGCTGCGGTTTTTAAAATTCAAACACCAACCAACAGAGATCTCGTTTCTGCTTACTTAATCCGCTGGATACGCTCCTGGGGTATGCAAATAGCGCTCGCACGCGGCCCGACGCACGCGCATCGAATCGGCCGCTTTCCGCCGCAGCGGACGACGCATTTTGTGGAAACACTTATTGGGGTGATTGCTTTTATAAACAATAGCTTTTGTCCATGGTCTCTTGACGCTGTTGCTTGTTCATTTAGAGTAACGGGGCTTTGGTCGTGATATAAGTGTAGGTCAGCTGTTTTTCTAGAAAGCGTGCTTTATCAGATTTCTTAAGCTTTTTTTAATATGGGCGAATAGTCTGTAACATCCTACTGTTAAAGTGCCTCGGTTGCCATCTGGTTTCATTACAGCCTTATATGATGTCAAGTGATGACTGACGCTTGACTGACGCGACGTAACTTCCTAGTTTGCAAAACCCCTAGCCATCTTAAAGACATCGGCACTTTTAACTCTTCACAGAAGTGAATAATAAATATAGTTTTAATGTAATATTACTATCATTATCATTAGTTTATTATGAAAACGTTCGATATGATTGTTTATTTCTTAATTAATTTAGAATAGCATTGAAGTGAAACTTACGCAATCTTAAACTATAATATAACTTTATGAAACAAAAAACAAGCGAGACTAGAAACAAATTTAAAAAGTTTTAACAATTGAAACAATTCATTGATACATATTAAAACCAAGTTTTCTTTGTCAAAGTTTAAATTAACTAGGTATTACCTATAATAGATATGCTTGTCCGTGATTATGTATTCTAAGAATTAGAAATCCGTGATTTCGTGATTCATTTGCGTACATTGTGTTTAAATGATTCATTGTTGTATGATTTTAGGAGTCCTTTTATCGGCTTACTGTTTTATTGCCGTTTCTTATCTGAGGGTAAATTGTCTACCTGTTTTATACCTGGGATATAAGCTTTTGAGTCATCCATCTTCATCGCGTTTTTCTCTTCACTCTTTGCAAAAATTTTAGATGGGTTTTTTTGAATTCATTGAAGCAATAACAAAACGAATTATTACAACTAGTATTTATAAACATAACAATTAACAACCTCCGAAAAATTTATTCCGTCACCAGAAGACAGAGTGCTCAGAATGTTGGCGGCATTGTCACGTTGAATGGCAATATTGGCAATACAAATTTTTGTTGAGCGAAATAGAGCTCAGCATTCCGATCACCTGTGGACTCTATGAGAAGTTTGGTAAAATCTTTATAAATTGAGTGTGCTCCGGACCCCAAGGACCATGAATTATTTCAATTGGATAACATTTTCACGGCCAACATGCTCCAGCTCCGTCGATGATTATTCATTACCTACCTATTTTTAACTTTTTAGTTATATGCTTGTTTTACGTTTTCCATCTTCTTTATTCGGCTTCTTATAAAGTACCTATATGTATAAATAGAATATATTAGAAGCCTACAGATCTTTACCCCATGTACAATCCGACGATCCTATCCATACCAGCTGTACGATTACGCTAAAACCACCCATCCAAAATTGACATATGAAAGCCCTTTGAAATTGTACGGAAGGACGCGCGCGATGGCCATTGAAATGGCTCAAGAATGTCAATTTTGATGGGCGGTTTTAGCGTAATCGCACAGCCGATTGTCTGGCAGAGATGGCTCTTGAGCCATAAGAACGCCAATTGTCGCTTATATTACAACTAGCGACCAGCACCGGCTTCGCACGGTTTTATTATACGTATAAACCTTCCTCTTGAATCACTCTATCTATTAAAAAAACCGCATCAAAATCCGTTGCGTAGTTTTAAAGATTTAAGCATTCACAGAGATATAGGGACATAAGGACAGAAAAAGCGACTTTGTTTTATACTATGTAGTGATTCTTCATTTGTAAATTATTTCTTTATATTAATAATAAAAGTATTTTCCATCTATCTATACACGTTTAAAACTCTACCAATATACAAAATAAAGCCTTCGACCTACTTATCCGAAGGGGTTACGTCAATTTAACGTTACTGAAGTCGGCAATTAATTCTGAGCGGGTGACGTCACCCACCCCCAGATAACCAGGGGAATGATTAACAGCAGACAGGAAGACGGATTGACAAATAGTCGTTTAGGTATTTCGCTAATGCCTCGCTACCATCAATAAACGATGAAGGGGTTCTCTCTTATCGACGTTCGCGAACTCTCGATTGGGTAATTTGTTTCGCTAACGGTTAAATGAAAGACTGGAAATGGAGGTAAAGTAAATATATACAGATGAAGACAGTTAAAATCAAGGAATAGAAAAATTACAACTAGTATATACAATTAAAATCATTGAGCTAACTGCAGACGGTTGCAAACAATCTGAGGTAGCTCAATTGATCCATGTCAATACCAGTCGGAAGCGTCCCCAAGACACTGGCTGCATTACCACCAATATATACAGATAGAGATAGATCACACTGATATCATAAATGCGAAAGTTTGGATGGATTGATGTTTGTTACCTCTTCATGTCAAAACTACTGTTTGACGAATCTCAACCGACTAACTTCAAAGATGAAATGATCCACAGATTTGTTGACATAGGCAACGGAACCGGTCTAGACTACCATCCGAATAGAAAATAATAACTTATTACAAACAAATAGAGTGCAGCAAAGGAAATGTAAATCACCAATTCATTCAATAAAACAGTTTATATGAAGAGAGGACGAGGAAGCGAAGAGCAGTTAATACTACGGTCTATCCTACCATAAAACCTTTACAACGTGCTTAGTAAAGGCAATAAAATCGATGCTCTTACACAAAGTGAACAAAGTTGGTACACCTCGGTACTAAAATCTTGAATCAATGGAGAAGAAACTGGTTGATAAATTGGAATCCATTCATGATGCAATTCGAAAAGATGAATTTATGCTTAGAACACCTTATTATCTTATCAACTTTTCTATACAGGGGTCTAGGGTGGAGCGATTAAAGTCTGGGATCTAAAGATGGCAATATGGTTCCAGCTCAACCTCTAGAAGAATCAGGAGGTTGATAGCCGCATTAACTGGTAGCCGGATCATAATTTTGCATTTGGTTTTTGTTTTATTCTGAAACACCAAGATAGAAATCAAAACGTAAGTTAGTTATTAGTATACTAGCTGAGCCCTGGCGTTTTATTCCAAGTGTAGAACTATGCGTCTATTCAAAATTACTCTATTCAAAATTTTTGATTTTGGCGTAAAGAGGTAACAGTCATCCTTCCTATCTATCCATCCATCCATCGACATTTTCGCATTTATGATATTAGTGATTAAAATAAAAGGTCACATTTTCATAACTATTTGCACTTTGGCAAAGTGGGGAGGAATTTTCATTCCTGCCATGCATTGTAAATGATACGCGTGGATATATTATCTACCTATCCCATAAACATTTTTTTAAATAAATCTCCTCATTATGAAAGCATCAAAAATTCTGTTCGTTATTTTTCCACTGGTGCAGCAAAAATTTAAGTAAAGAGATAATCAATTAACATTTTTTTATTTCATACCAATTTATGGCTTAAATTTTGACTTATTTCACTGCTCATTTGATTTGCCTGAAGAAGTAAAGTTATTGATTTCTGTTTTCGTGGCGAATCGCATCTTGCAATAAATGATTTTCTCCCTGCGCGGGCGCATCAGATCGCCGGTTTACGACTGCGGACCAATATAGCGCACTCCGTGTGCGGTGCGGAAGCTGTTTGTTCTAGCGGATTGTTTGGCCACACTAGATTTACTGTAATTTGCCTGTTAAACATTGCAATGACGTGCCTAATGCGGAACAGCCTGATGATTGGGCTGATTTATTGGCGGAAGGAAGCGGGTGGTGTAGCTGCTCTGGTAACAGTAACGTGCTTTTTGATTTTGGTTCTTTTTGCTATATTGCATCCAATGATGCACCAGCGAATCGGCTCAACTAATTTGCTAATATTAAAATTTGCCAAAATGTTGCCGCCTATTGTGAAACTTAGATGTACAGACAGCTTCACTAATTGGTATCCCCCTCACAGAATATGCAGTAGTGTGTATTCAGTAGCACGCAGGTTCAAACCCTTTAACATAAAAATAATTGATTTAAGTTTACAAATTTCTCGATAATTTCGTATTTTGTTTTGTTATAAATTTTATTCAATTACTTAATCAGAAAACTAAGATTTTTTCAATACCTTTCTAAATTTCTTACGGTACTCACAAGTAACTATGCTAAATTTCGAGACATAATCATAAGTATCGTTGGTGTAGTGGTAGAAGTAGCCGAGTTAATCTGGCTTCTAATCGCAAGACCCGTGTTCGATCCCCAAGATTTACCGATTGGATGTCATTTTTATATTTGCCTTTTTTATTTTTGTCTATTCTTGTGAATAGTGAAGTCATTGTTTATTATTATCAATATAATGATTGAAAAATAAAACACAATTTTAGGTAAGTAAACACACTTTTTCTATTTCAAAATTTATGACTACATAACATAACAAAATGAACATAATTAGTAGCATAGATTGTTTGTTTGTCTTAGACATTTTTTATTTTATAATCAAGCTTATTTATAAGTAGTTCCCTATCCTGATAAATAATGTTCCATTTGCGATTTAGTAATCGAGAATACACATGTTTTCATTAGATTTTTGTTTACTTTTCTAATCTAATGAATTAAACAATTTGAATCTCCTGTAAATCGTGGAACATAGTTTAATCAGGTAGGTTTGAAAATATATATGAGGTCAAAGGGTGTTTTTTTATTATTTATTTTTTGTAGTCTGTTTCTCTGTGTAACCTCTTGCTCTAAGTTATGCTTGGACCTCAATTCATTCGAATGCCAATTTAAAACCATTTGTCCCCACATATTTTCTCAGACTTAGGTCCGGACTTTTAGCTAGCTAGGAATAACAGTAATGTCTTCTTAAAAAAATATAATCATTCAGAAACCATTCGCGTACGATGCACTGCACAATTATGATGGACAAAATAAAGTCCCTCTGGATACACGATCCGCACAGAAAGTAACATGACTTCCTTCAACACTGTCAAATATTGTTTGCCATTCATACTCCCAGTCATTTCTTCTATTTTCCGGGAACCATAGAAGACCCCAATAACCTAAAAATAATAATTTAATCAATTGGTGTTTGTTTTTAGGTGTGTGGGATAAAACACAAATAATTTATTTGCATTGGTCAAATACTATGTTGTTTGTTTGTTTTGTTTTAAAAAGATAAGAATAAGATGAAATAATCTTTGATAAATGAAATTGGATTCGTTGAGAATTATCACTTACTTTTATTAATTTATTCTGTTGTTACACTCCTGTTGTTTTTTCTGCCAATTCTTCTTACATTCACATCCCCCTCGGATTTAAATTTACGACCTCATAAGCGCAGGGTTTGAATCTGTAAGATAACAAATCAACAATATATTATGCAGTTAAAGATAACAAGTTTTTACTAAAAATATATAAGTAGGAAATTTACCGTTTTTCCAAGCTGACGAGCAATCTTCTTATTACTTATTTGCTGTTCGATAATAACCGGGATCTTAGTTCTCACAAAATTACTGTTATGCAACAATTCCTTCAATATTCTTCAATTCCACCAAAAACATAAATAAAAATCAACCAAGTAAACACTCGAATTGAGAATGGCAGTAACCTTTTCTTCGTTCACCAAGATTGTATTCAGATCTACTCTCATCTTTTTTCTTATCCAGATATCGTAAATAAAATCCGCTGCCGAACATAAATAACACAAAATTTCGAGCGTCTGATAACTAGTTCATTAGCTTAGTTGTTTAGTGAAGTGGTTAAATGTCATACGAGCGATTGGATGCCTGGTTCGAACCCCACTTGATGATACAATTTTTGTTTCTTAGAATTTGAGTAAAAGATTAGCAAATCGGTCGGACGACAAATGTAAACTTTAGCTATTTGAGGGGTTACCAATTAATGATTCTGTCTGTACCTAATTAATATTAAGCTGCTCTGTAACATATATGGTACAAAACTATCTATCTACATTTCTCACAAATATCTGAGAGACCCAAACCTCGGCAAACATTTGCCTAAAACTTTACCTTTACTTTCATGCAATCAAATAAAATCCCAAAAAATTAGAATTCGAATCCGCAACCTTCTTTGTATGATGACCATTTCGCTATGAGCTCAAGTAACCGAGGAGTCTTTGTATCTTTGGGACTTCCTAAGCACTCTAGCACCTTTAGCTCCAGTATAGGACAAACATTGAAGTTTATCGAATCCTGTTTCAAAATAGCTTATATATAATAATAACTTATTTATTTCAAGCAGCATTAGTCAAGTACAGGATGTAGTTACATGATGAAATTTACATTCAGTTCGTTTGACGAGAGCGTTCTTCAATTCTAGTTTACCTATATTTCCCCCTCTTTGTTCTAGGGACTCCAATAAACCGGCTGCCGATAATGGCGAAGTCAGTTCTGGATCTGTACGAGCTGTACAACCTCGTCATCGCCCGCGGCGGGCTGGTAGAGGTCATCAACAAGAAGCTGTGGCAAGAGATCATCAAGGGGCTACGTCTGCCGTCTTCTATCACGTCTGCGGCCTTCACGTTACGCACACAGTGAGTATTGTCTCATTATCTACTTAAAATAATTGGAGAAACAAATTTGTAGGAGGATATTTTCGATCATGCCTACTAGATAAAAAGATCCACAGCTAGATGATGCTAGATGATGTGGATGGTCCAAAATGATTTAAAAAAATTACAAAGAAAAGTAAAATCAAGAAATAGAAACAAATTAAAACTTGCATATACAATTGAAACAATTGGGCTAACTGCAAACGGAGGCAAAAAGACTATGTCAATACCGGTCGGAAGCTTCCTCAAGATGCTGGCTGGCATGGACACGCTGTATGGCAAAGGTGATACGTTGCGTTGCGCCAGATACTCACCATGTATATGTTAAAACTCGAAGATCACTTACTCAGAAGTAATACAGTCAACAAATACGATCTTATAAGGGCCTATGACATTAATTACCCGTAAAATAGTCGTCACCATTTTAATGTTCTTCTGTAAAACTAATACTTCTAAGCCTGATTAGAAATGGATCTGTCGTAATCCCCACATACAAGTAAAAGGACAATTGGTAAGGTTCAATAGGGCATGTGTGGTCCAAGAGGCCAGGAGCAATCGCTAAGTCGCCAGAACTTTCTTCCGCGACTCTTTGTCCCGTCTTATTCAAATTCTCACGACGAAGACAAAGCTGCGGCCACAATGCACGGTACGTGAGGCGACGACAATATGACAACATCATAATTAATAACCCCACTCATCTTAGCCGATATAATTTACCATTTATCTTTCTGGCAAGTTCCTTCACCTCTCCTTTTGTCGGGAGGAATAAAGGTGTCTTACATTCCTAATTCAAACGGTGCACCGTTACGCACGACGCTATCGTTTAGTCGCATACGCATCATAACAATCCAAGTACTCGCTTTTACTTCGTCTTGCCACATTATTTGGAAAGCGTTTTCCTAAGCACGGATTTGAAACTCATTAAAGCACAAAGTAAGCTGTAGATGAAAACTTTGGTTCGTAAAACGGGGTAATTTTGACTAATGTCGTATATTTAGCTCTCATTTGACAGTTTATGAAAGGTAGTCCTCGTTTTTATGAAGCGTCGGCTTGCGGCTCAAAGTTTTCATTGTATCGTATAAAGATAGAGGTTATGAGTTATGGTAACGAACGGTTGACAATGTCCTCATATAAAATTGACTCGTCATAAGAATAGGATTAAGAATGTAATGGGATGTTGTATTATGAGTTTGAGGGATAGGCTTTTGATAATAATTGGTCTTGAAATATGATTTATCTGGTGTCAGTGGTGGAGGCACGTTGACGAAGCGATATAAATTAGATCTGTTCAGTTATTTTAAAAGGATTGAGCG
Source organism: Eupithecia centaureata (assembly GCA_944547425.1). Taxonomy (NCBI): domain Eukaryota; kingdom Metazoa; phylum Arthropoda; class Insecta; order Lepidoptera; family Geometridae; genus Eupithecia; species Eupithecia centaureata. Next base: position 5,144,566 of record OX155691.1, on the reverse strand, counting down.
GTGACATCGGTTTTGTAATCTTTTGATTTATATCGGAGATGATAGATGGCTCGAGGTTGAATATTTGAATGAAAAGTGGATTATGGTTAAAAAAGTTTTAATGTCGGTCGGTTTCTCAAAGGCTATTATAAATTTTTTTGATGTAAGCTCATTTACTAGAACCTTCTGTGTATCAATGTACCAATAACGGCCGCATTTAAATTTATTTCCGTTCTTATCATCTTTATCCGCACCTGGAGCAGCCTGATTAGGTATCTGTTTTTCATTTTCAGATATTTTATTTCGCTACAATTTATAAACTAGCTATGAATGATATAAATTACATTTGTAATGGTTTTATCACATAACATTGATAATATATCAATATTTTTTACCAACATTTTTAATATCGATATTAGCTTAAAAAACCGTAATGCAATGTGCATTATGTATGACACGTACGTAAAGGTAGTTTTGCCTAGTTAAACGAAAAGAAAATAAATTTTGGTAATTTTATCCGTGACAGGCATTCTTTGCGAAAGTTGTGTTTGATTGCAACTCTGGTGTTATTGACTTGGTTACTTGCATGTGACGTCACATATAATGACCATTCCATTACAGAATCAGCATTGGTGCGTCTTGGTAAAAGTAATTTAACATTGTTTTTGAAAACACAGTAGATTTCCCGAAAATATCAATAAATAATAGTGTCCTTATAATGTACTAATAACAATTATAAACGATTTCCCATTATTAAACAAATAGCTAATATAAATAGAAACTACTAGTAAATAGGTATTTAACTACAACAGAACCCGTCGATCTAACCGAACTGCTTTATTCACAGATACATGAAATACCTATACGACTATGAATGTGAGAAGAAGAACCTATCCACGAGGAGTGAGCTGGATGCAGCCATCGAAGGCAACAAGCGTGAAGGAAGGCGCGCCTCGGGCCAGTACGACGCGCAAGCCGCGCTGGGCATGGTAAATATCTATGCAGTTTATTAGATCCTTGTTCTCAGCCAAAGACAATCTTTTCACTGCGTCCATGTTAAAAAAAAAGAGTTTTTTTAAAGGGGTATTACACTAAAAGTGGTATTACACTACACTTTATTCAGGGCCCGGTAGTTAGGGCGATTAGGGAGCAAGGCCGGGTCTGTCCCTTAGGAAATTTTATAACACCCACCACTCTTAGATAGGGTTAGGGTTCCTGAATAACGTGTAGTGTAATACCGCTTTAAACGTTATTCAGGGACCCTAACCCTAACTAAGAGTGGTGTAATAAGATTTAGGGTCCCTAAGGGACGGACCTGGCAAGTCTTGCTCCATAATAGCCCTAACTACCGGGCCCTGAATAACGTGTAGTGTAATACCGCTTATAGATAGATTGAGAACCTTTTTATTACGATCACACACAAATAGCACAGACAAAGTAATAAAATTAAATACCTTATGTTAGTATTTAAGATTATATTAGATGTAAGAGTATATTAGTTATATCTACACACTTATCAGATTATAAAAACTAAACTTATTAATTAATTTATTATCTAAGTAGGGGAGGCCTCCAGCAGTGAATTAATATGGGTTGATGATGATGATGACATTAGTAAAAGTTCCTAAAGCACCTAACAGTAAATAAAGCAGATCTAAAAAAGGTCCTTTCAGAATGTTTAAGTAACAAGTTTTAGTAGGGTTAAACAGGCATTGGTATTAGATGTGTCTCTTTGATCTTTCGATCACAAGTTAGCTCTACTTTGTTCTCTTACCAAAAACATAAAACTACTTGGTCTTCTTTGTTGAACTTAGTGATATCAGAGAATATGCAAACTACTCTAGCTCTCTTCCACTACATAAATTTCCCCACGTTTCCCGTTGTCCCCATTACTTCATCGATACCTGTTCTCTTCATTCCGCAACGACCAAGTTTTTAAAATGGTACCATTTGGAGCGGCTTTTTAGACTAATTTACCTTCAAATTTTTCGTGTGCCCCTTCAATTTTCCACAAAAACTTCATCAACATTAATGCAGTCCTTTTCATTCCAGCCGCCCATGAACCGCGGGGTTCCTGCCTCGCTCGCACAGCTCTCCCAGCACATGCAGCCTCTCTCTCTCTCCCTGGGAGGGGGAGTGGGGGGAGTCCCACGCCTGCCACCTCTGCCGCCGCATGCGCCGCATATATCGCAGCACGATATAGAGTACAGAGTCAGAGAGTACATGAAGATGATACAGACGCAGCGTGAATTGATGAGAAATGGTGAGTTTCAACTTAATGGTTATCTATACTATCCTGGTGTATCATCCCCGAGTTGGGGAAGGCCATTTTGGAAGTTCTTAAATATACATTAACAAAATAAATAATAACAATAACAATGGCAATAACCCCCACATAATGATGCCATATATGGCGCTCATTAGGAGAGGCCTATGTCCAGCAGTGGACTATTATAGGCTGGTGATGATGATGATGAAATATACATTCATAAGCCACAAAATCGGGTATGAAAAGCGTAAATGATCAGCCAATGATGACTGAAGCATCCAAAATTAAACAATAAAAGAGCATAACGAAGTAGCACAGTAACTACTAAACTACCTACTACTACTAAAAGGTGACCTGTTTTTTTATTATGTAAATTCTAGGTTCCGTACCCAAAGGGTAAAAACGGGACCATATTACTTCGCTGCCTACCCGTCCGTCTGTGTGTCACTAGGCTGTATCTCAAGAACCATGATAGCTAGACAGTTGAAATTTTCACGTATTATTTATAACAACAAATACTAAAAACAAAATAAAATCAATATTTAATAGGGGCTTCCATAAAAACATGAATTCTGGCCGTTTTTATGGAAACCTTCGTGCGAGAGTCTGAATCGCACTTGGCCGGTTTATTTGTTTATTAATTCCTAGCTATATTAAGAAAATCTGCCTATCCACCCTTCAATACCCTTCGACGATTTTCTTTGGCCCCACATATAAACTGTGATATATCATTGTCCAGGTTCAGAATCCCCACCGAGCGCTACCAACGGCCCAACTCCCATGATGTCTCCCCGGGATGCCGCCGCTCTTAGCGCCATCGACGTGTCTCGCCTGACTCTATGGTCGCTCTACAACAACAATAACAACAACAGTCCTGCGCCTGACCTGGAGCCTCAACGGTGTGTATCAAGCAATAGGTAAATTAGGAGTCTCATTTTGGCTTAGTTTAGTTAGATGCTTAGATAGATAAACATTATCCACACACACACATCTCATTATGATCACTAATACAATCATTGCTACCTTAGATAGGTCATATTATTAGAATGACAGGGTTTAAAGTTATGGTCGCTTAGTTACAATTTCAACGGTGTGTGTCAGGCAATAAATAAATAAATAATTCCGGACAGTCCACACAGCATCATCTAGCCCCAAGCTAAGCCGAGCTTGTGTTATGGGTACTAGATGACTGATAGGTAGGTAAATTAGGAGTCTCATTTTAGCTTAGTTTAGTTAGATGCTTAGAGAAACGTTTCACACACACATCTCATTATCATCAGTCCTAACCTTAGATAGGTCATATTATTAGAATGACAGAGTTTAAAGTCATGGTCGCTTATTTATAATTTCAACGGTGTGTATCAAGCAATAGTTAAATCGGGAGTCTCATTTTAGCTTAGTTAAGTTAGATGCTTAGATAGATAAACATTATTCACACACACATAGACAGAGTTTTAAGTTATGGTCGCTTAGTTACAATTTAATCGGTGTGTATCAAGCGATAGATAAATAAGGAGTATCGTCATTATGGCTTAGTTTATATTGCTTCTGTATCATATTAACACAGCTTGAACTTTTTATGAATCTGATAAGAGAATATTTTGTATGTTTTGCAAGTAAGTAGAGTTGGTACATATTTCCCTTAACCTTTATACGCCTTCTCGACGGCCTTATACACTCTAAGATTCATGGCTCTGGATATATTTTATTTTATTACTATTATAATTTTATTTTACTATTTTAAAGAAACAACTAGATAACTATAATCACAGAAATGGTTTGTGAATAATTTAGTGTGAATCCCATTTTACGCCTTTTTTGTGTATTTTCTAGAACACCATCCTAACCGTGTCTTTATCTTCCAGTGAGGCTCTAAACCTCAGCGAGAGTCCCAACTCGAGCACGAGTGGTGGTAAACGTGAGGCCTGCCGCTCCCCCCCGCCTCCGGCTAAGCGCCGCACCCCCCTTCCCCCCTCGCCGCGGCTGCCTTCCCCCCCCAGGCAGGCCTGTGCGCCCGCGCCGGCTGCCATGAATGGTACCACTAATGGAACTAATGGCGCGGCTTTTAAGATTACCACCAGAGGTAGGTGTTTATTTCGCTTACTAAATTATTTTCATGTAATTGTAAAAATATATAAGATATCTACCTTTTTATTTTATAATTAACTAGGTAGTACGTACCTTTTAAATTTTTGAATAATTATGAAATTTACTTTAATATTGAGGAGATTGGGCATTGTTGGATAGATAAATTTATTTTATTAATTATAAGATTTTTTCACTTGTTTTTTTTATTTATTCGAAGATATTGGCGTTTTTCTCCGGCAACATGCTGCCTTGTGGTTATTTTAGCCTACCGTTATTACAATAATTAACTAAAATGTTTTTTTCTAGGTGACGCAAACACGGGAGATCAACAGCTAGTTGTTTCAATAGAACTGAACGGCATTACGTATGAAGGCGTGTTATTCCCTTCACAAAACGGCAATGGACAGAACGGTCACAGGCAAATGGTTTCCTAAATTTTAACCTAAGACAATGTTTATAGATTTTAATTTTAAAAATAATGTCAGTGAAGATTGAGGCTCTAGACAGAGGACTGGTTAACTGACCCATGTTTAAAAGGACCTTGAAAATTTGAGAAGAAGGATCTAAGAACCTATAAATGATTATAATATAAGTATAAAATATGTAACCAGCAGTCATGACACTTTTTCCATTATGATTTTGGAAAGAGATTGAAAAACTCCTTATTCTCATTTGCTCCTTTCAAACATAGTATAATGTGCACTAGTTCTTTGTTTTATATTTGTCATCGGGTTGAGTTTGTAACATTTTACTGATCATATAAAACAGGATGACCAATTCGAGTAGAACATCTAAAAAGGTTCCAAGTAAAATGTTATAAATTCATCATCAAAGGATTTTTACGTTTCATTACAAAATCACAAACGACTCTTGAGATCTCACGTCATTGACAATTAATGGACAAACATCACAATTTCTATAATTTAAAATAAAAGTTTGAACTCAAAATATTAATTAAGTACAAATTGAAATGTTAACTAAAATATTTAATTTTTTATCGTAAATGACTATTGGTTTAAATCTTGTCATTAAGTTTTTGTACTTATATTTTAAAAGGTAATTTTAAAATTGTTTAAAATCACTGCCTGATATAAGAACACGGAATTATTTGATGAAAAATAGTTTTAATGCTGTTCTATCTATATTGAATTTTGTATTATAATTTTAAATACATTTTATACGATGTCATATCAAATGACAATAGCTATCTATTGATCATGTAAATATAGTTTTAGTTGCGTATTTATAATTTGGTGGATGTGTGAGTTGTGTCAGAGTGCGCCTGATTTTATGTTTTTGTACATTTATGTAAATAAACTAAAACTATTTTAACGCAGTTTTTATACATCGTATCGTATGTTTGTGATTTATATTTCTGTTTATGGTGTAAGTATTATTTAAAATGTCACTGAAGACATCAGTATTGTAACTTAGATCGTAGGTATTTATAAATCGCTTCGTTAAGTTTTCTTGCTCGGTAGATGTAGGAGTATCAAAGCTAAATAGAGACAAAAATGAGAATTTAAACTTGATCTGGTCCTTTTCTCGAATTTTTTTTAGTTCAAAATCAAATTATCAGTTATAAAAGTATTAAGTATGCCATCTATCCTAATGTTAAATAGAGATTAAGATAATAAGTTAATCATCATTTTCAGTTATTAAAGCTTGTGAATATGAAAGAATATTGATTTCGGCTGTATTGCATTTTTAGGCGGATCGTCACCGGTCGCGCGCATAACTTTTTTTTCAATTTTTTGTTTTTACTAGTTGTATAGCAAGCAGAAAAGTAGTTTTTCGACTATTTTAAACCATCTGCTATGAACACTTGCTACAACCTAGTTTTTATTTTATTTTGATTTTAGTTTGGTAAAAATCTTTTAATGGTAATAGAATCAAAAAAGACAATTGATTCGAAGTTGTTTTGCAGGGGTTCATAACAAATGGTTGCAAATGACTTTTAAATACTTGTTAGATAAATAAACTTTAAAAAAAACAGAAATTTCTAAATACCAAAAATAGTATCAAATTCCTTTCAATTGCCTTTGTTAAAAAAAATAATTGATCAGGCTTGGATATAAAAATTGTATATGACTGATTTTACAATAACATTACAAGTAATTTTACGTACCTACCTAAGTATTTAATTTTAAAGCTATTTGTACTATAATTTACGTCAGTAGAGCAATATGCTAAGCGATTTTTGAGAGATATCATAATTATGGTCTTGGTCAATAAGGCCATTTGTGGCAGCATCATTCGAGCTAAGTAGTTGTAGATGCTAGTACATTCCTGATGATGTACAATAATTAAGATGATCACATTTATGCTGGCCTATCTTATTGTAAGGTAGTGTTAGGCCAGGCCAACGCATAGTAGCGTGTTTCGTATTACACCAAAAAGTTTTGATGTATTCAAATAATTACTTATACACGAATAAATAATTACGTATGTACTTATTATCACTGTATTTTATTTTCGTGGTCCCATTTTGCCGAGCTCTCCTCAATTACAATAAAACAAAAAGAAAGATAGTGCAACGAAGAGAGTCGAAAGTATTTTTCTTTTCTTTACTTAAAAGTAATAAAACGGCAAAATTAAAATAACTCTACATAAACCCATAAATCTCTACATCAATAACTCTACATCCATGTACCTAAGTAGATATATCTAGTGGAGTATGGGTAGAACCAAGAATCAACCATTGACTGACTTTGGATTTGCGAGAGCAATTAATATATCGAAAGGGTTTCTAATATCTAGGTACCTCCTATTGCTAGTTATATGACTTAAATAAGGGTTAGGAAGTAAAATAATATCTATTAATGGTTCATAGCACATAATCTGTTTTGTTGCTGTTATAAGTAACGTAGATAGGTCGAAATGTATGAAAACGATATGCTTAGGACACGTCTTAGCACGACTTATTGGTCAACTCAGCCCTCACATGAATTAGCCCGCGGGCCGAAACGTCCACTACGAAACTTAATTTATTTTTGTAATAGTCAACTCAGCCCGCGGGCCATTTGAACCCCTTTGAAAATCTTAACTTAGCCCAAACCTAACTCAGCCCCAGGGCTAAATATCCACATTGAAATATGCACAAAAATGTGGTTCCACTTTAACATTTACATGCTCTATTCTACCTACACTCTTTCAGATAAAATCTTATTCTTATTGTTTTTTGTTTGTCTATGCTATTAGATACCAACTAAGATCAAGTACTTACCAATGCCTACATTCAAAATGTTTTACATAGCGCCATCTAGGTCATTACGAAAGAACTATATTAGTAGAGCGCATTATAAAATGTGCACGCTCAGTACACCAGAAGCGACTCTACATTTTGTAAACACTGCAAAGCACCTTTTAATGTAGTTACATATAAACTCAATAGATGTCGCTACTAGTAGCAAATATGGTAAGAAAGGGCATGTCATCATAATCATCATCATAAGCATAAATTGGTGTAATTAGTGATTGATATAAAGATATAACCTATAAATACATGTCAAAATAAGTAATAATTCCCGCCATTACCAATGAAGGTGATCTTGGATTTGCAAATCTTTAAGTGAAAAGGTACAATACAAACCTACAGTACCCGGCGATAAATAATGCACATCGATCTGTGGAAAGAGACAATCGGTTAATTTCGGCTTCGTAGAGCGTTATCTCTGTCGCACACTACCTATACGACTGACGAAACATCACTGTCAGTCGTTGTTCAAGTGCGGTAGAGTACGGTCGCGTCCAATTCAAAATATATATTGAGAGTTGTTAACACCCCCAAATTTAAATAATTTAAAGTTGTACTATGGCATCTTTAGGAAAAAGAGGGAAACCTTTACGAGGTCAATCACGCGAAATTATCTACAATGTTTATAAATATTTTGTAACCGAAGCTGACAGATTTAAAAAAAATGAAGAAGCAAATCACAATTGTTTCAATAGCTCCTAATAGATACCGGACTGTTTGTATTTCGTACGACAGAGATAACGCTCTATAAAGCCGAAATTAGCCGATTGTCTCTTTCCAAAGGTCGATGTGCATTATTTATCGCCGGGTACTGTACCTTTTTATGAAATGACTAGCTGGTGCCCGCGACTTCGTCTGCGCAGGATTAGTATTTCGAGTATACTCGCAGTTTCACCCGCGTAATTCAAGTTCCCGTGGGAATTCTCGGATACCTTTGTGCTATTCCAGACTACAATCTATCTATATATAGGTATATATCCTACAATCTAATCTTGTGCGAAATTTCAACTAGATCCATTCAATAGATTTTACGTAGCAGCGTCTCACGGTTTCACCTGCGTAAATGTAATTTAATCTAGAAATTAATTACAGATAAAGACAATTTGAATTTGGACTCCAGCTAAATAAATGACTTCTGTGTCTGAAATGTCATATTTCTATTTTTGTTTACCTTGTTTCAAAGATAAATTTATGCATAGTTAAACATAGCTAGTAGTTTGTATGTAGGTAAGTTAGATTAGGTATATAGGTTCTTTGTTAGTTTAGGTTTAGATGGCTTAGATCACTTTGTAAACGTATTAGAAAAGTTGAAGGGTCCACAACGTCCACAAGACCTAAATGCCTATGCAAAGGCGAAATCACCTAAGAACTCTGACCTCGATTAAGTTCAACACATTTTATGTTTGGTGACTTTGGCTATTATTTCCTTCAGTCTCGGTTCCAAAACATAATTCTTTTTGTAATTTAAAGGTTGGTATCGATGTTCCAATTTATATAAGGTAACTTATACCTCTGGCCAACGTACAAGGGTTTGAGAAAGACCTTTTCTCAGCAGTGGGATAACAGATCCAGGCTATGAAAAAAAACACACGCAGTCTAAAATAAATAAATAATACCGGACAGTCCACACAGCATCATCTAGCTAAGCTAAGTAGAGCTTGTGTTATGGGTACTAGATGACTGATATACTTAATACAATATATTACACGGATAGATATTTTTTACTTAGAAAACACCCAGACCAACGGAACAAATTTCTGCAGATCGTACACAAATTTGTTCCGAGGCGGGAATCGAACCCGCAACCTCCTGCGTCGCAGGCGGACCTTCGCCCACCGCGCCACATTGGTCGTCATGTTCGACTGATAATCAAATAATTTACGATTAAGTTCTATAAACTTACGCGATCAGAAAATATAGTATTATTATAAATATTTATGTACAGTCATCCCGTGACCACGACAGTGTGTAAACCTGTCGAGTCGAAACGTCGGGAAAAATAGGTAAATAGACGCGACAAATACCCGTACATAAATATTTATAATAATTTACGATCAGATTTTTTATAAAAAAATAAATACCTGTACTTATAATGCTGGACATTTCACATACCTACGGGCAAGAGACGAACGAAATGATGAATTAAATAAGGCTCAAATTAATTTGAAGTTTTGCGATTAATTCTAGTGTCGTATCAACAAATATTTATTTGGTTCTTACCACCCCTAATTGATATAAAAATGTTGGATATAGAACCAAGAATACACTATTGCATAACACTCAACCTGTGGCATCGTCGCTCCCAAAGAGATGAGCCGAAATCGATAATGTTTTTGAAACGAGAGGTTTATGTCAACTACACATTTGAATTTTAGTTTTTTTTGCTGTGTTTTGCATATTGAGTGCAGTGTGAGTAGAAACCAGTGTCCAGGGGCCATAAATGTAATCATCACAGCTATGAATGACCCACAAAAAGTTTGTGCTAATGGAATCGAATCGAACTTAAAAATAAAATATCTCAAAATAATATTAAAGCCACATTAATAAAACATTATTTATCCTAACTTATACTTAACAAAATTCTAAATTATAACTCGAGCTTCAGCATTACTACCTAACTTCCGAAAAATAAACTGTTACTAATTTCATGATTGTACTTAAAAAAAAAATATTACTTTTTTTTATTATTTTACCTAAAATGGAGCATCCTATAGCAGCCAAGCGCAGCGTTGTCATTCACTCACTGGTCGCATGCGCGTGATTGGTGGATCGCCTGTGTACAACCGTACCAGCCACGCCATGCAAAGCGCTACACGTAGACCGCTGTGTTTGAATGCGATACTGCCTATTATGCGTGTTAAAGCTTAAGCATAAGTACCTAGTTTTAGAGAACCCTAGTATCTAGATAAACCTAACATAGGATTTAAGATACTACTAACCAAAACATGTATTCTTTTGTGTCAATAAATATCTATCTATCTAATACCAAAAGGATTTTAAAGTGTAATTTTGACACGACACTATTGTAATGGTGAAGCGATTTATTTGGTGGGATTCGGCCCCAGATATTTGACAAGAGTAGGTAAACGAGAAATCACGAGAGAAGGGAATCTGATACAGAAACATCCAACCTTTAATACCTCGATGTCCACGGACAAAATAAATTCTTGGAAATTTATTATAAGACTGCTCCATACATATCACTTTGAAAAAAATTGTTTGTCTCATGGAAAAAGTTACCTCGTCAATTCATGATGTTGCTACAGATAATATACTTATTCTTATTAATATCACTACATAGTATAAAACAAAGTAGCTTTTTCTGTCCCTATGTCCCTTTGACTGCTTAAATCTTTAAAACTACGCAACGGTTTTTGATGCGAGTGATTTAAGAAGAAGGTTTATACGTACAATAAAACCGTGCGAAGCCGGGGCGGGTCGCTAGTGTATTATAAAAGCAAAAATTTGTAAGGATGGATGTTTGTTCCTCTTTCACGCATAAACTACTCATCGGATCAGTCTGAAATTTTGAATAGACACATATTATAGCCCTGAAATATAACATAGGCCCCCCATAAATCAGAAGGTACCTTTGGGATATAGCCTTGAGACGTTTGCATAGAAACAATGCGTGCGAAGCTACGTTTACATACTAGTTAAGCATAAGTGAAATGCGTCCGCAATGCATTATTCAGATTCAGTTGCTTTGATTGAAACTACGTGATGGATACTATAGGATAGAACAGCTGGTATCCGAACCTTCTTTAGTAGATATCTTACTTATTGACTATTGATTATTGACCAGCCCCGGCTTCGCACGGTTTTATTATACGTACAAACCTTACTCTATCTAAAAAAACCGCATCAAAATCCGTTGCGTAGTTTTAAAGATTTAAGCATACAAAGGGACATAGGGATATAGGGACAGAGAATAAGTAGAATCGCGAAGAAATGGATCATTGTCTGGAGTAGACATTCACAATTTGCATGTAAAATATACATAATGTGTATCCATACTATATTTTGCTTCAATTATATATGTTTTTATAAGTATCTATCTAGTTATTCATTATTAAGTAGGTATATTACTGAATTATATATTTTTAAACCTATTTCTTCTCGGTCTACTTTTACTCTATGTATGTAGTAGTAGGTACCTATTGACGACTGATGTGGCACGGTAGGCAAAGGTGTGCATACGCAGGGGCTACGGGTTCGATTCCCGCCTTGGAAAAAAAATTTGTACGATCTGCAGATATTTTTTCCGGGCTTCTGAGTGTTTAAATACAAAAAAAAACACAAAAAATATTTATTGTGTATAAATTACCAAGATACAACAATGGACGATGAAGTAACGACGATGTAATGTATTGTATTAAGTGTATCAAGTATCTACTCATAACACAAGCTCTGCATAGTTTGGGGCTAAGATTTAAACATACCGCTACTTAACTCAATAACATTTTTAACGTTGGTATGCCCTATATAGTCCCAGTGTGGGATTTTCCACTATATCTACTCAGTCCTGGATTTATAAACAGGCCGTATAGGCCGCGGCCTAGGGGCGGCAGCATCCTAGGGGCGGCAGATTTCAGAGGACGATTGCTTGATTGCAGACGATAAAAGTCAAATACGTTCACTGGTTTGAATGAAGATAAAAAAAGATGTTATTGCTAATTGCAGGGTAGGATTCGAACTTCGTATGCCTAGGGGGGTGCTAAGCTAATAATGAACGGCTCTGTATGGGGCGGCGGAAAAAAGTGGCCTACGCTCATAAGAAATACAAATCCGGCACTGTATCTACTTGTGTGGACTGTCCGGAATTATTATTATTATTATACGTAATGTTGTCATATCCAAAAAGACGTTTCCGCATCTTTCGAGCAAGAAGTTGTGGTTGAGTTTCAAGTCATCTTGGATCAAAGCCAACTTATAATCAAACTAAAATTATCTTTATTTACAACGAAAATTATAATCAAGGAATATAAACAAATAAAACTAGTATCTACAATTGAGCAAATTGAGCTGCAGATAGTTGCAAACAGTCTAGAGGTAGCTCAACTGATCCATATCAATTGCAGTCGTCGCGTAAACTTAGCATCACTATCACTACATAGTATAAAACAAAGTCGCTTTCGCTGTCCCTATATCCCTATGTCCCTTTGTATTCTTAAATCTTTAAAACTACGCAACGGATTTTGATGCCGTTTTTTAAATAGATAGGTGATTCAAGAGAAAGGTTTATACATATATTAAAACCGTGCGAAGCCGGGGCGGTTCGCTAGTAATAATTTAATAAATGAATGACTCAAAATAAAATGCATACAGATCCCCATGTACTATCTAACGATTCTATCCATCCAAGTTTGCTTGCAGAGATCACTCTTGAGCAATAAGAGTGCCGATTGTCAGATATTTTGTAATTTATTTGCAAATTGTTTCTATATTAGTTAAGTATGAAAAGAATTTTCTATTTATCGATCTTAAAGCGATGTCTTTTCAGTCTGTTCGACCTCTACATATGTATATTTCGACGTAAGGAAAACGCCTCAACTAAGGAAAACTTCCGAAAGCCTTTATTCAAGTCACAAGGAAAATTACCCCGCGATCTAATTAGAAAACACCAAGTCAAGCTTTATCTACCTGAAAAACCAAATACCTGTTTATTTTAATGATCGGGTATTCAGGGTGGTTCTATTTAAAAAAAACATTTGCTATCTATGTAGTAAATTGTTTTACCTTTATTAAGTATGTCAGACATCTAGTACCCATAATACAAGCTCTGCTTAGCTTGCGGCTTGATTGCTGTATCGAATTTTAATTATTTTATTTATTTTCTAGGTTTGTCTGACTGTCAGTCACATACTTGTCTGAATACAAAATTAAACGAAATTTATTTATCTAGCTAGATTATGTTGCTTTGAGAATAGTCCAGAATTACCTACTTATTTTATATATTTCACACAAGCGTAAACTAGGTGGGTTTATTATGTTTACAGCTATTAAGTTAGTAGTAATTGTGTAAATGAACAACATAGTTCATGACACACGATTCCTTATGAAGCTGCCTTTACATTCCTCTCCTGGGCGGGCCGGGTGTCCAGGGCGGGCGGCGGGGCAGGCCTCAGTCGCCATGCTGCCTCCGCGCTCGGCACACGTCTCGACGTTCCGCACAACACGATCGAGCAACAGTTGAACACACGTTCTACTAAAACTCTAGTGGTACTCGCAAAGTAGTGTAAATCTGTGAGATCTGTGACGTCATAGGCATCAGCTGATTTGTATGCTGTTGGAAATTTGCACGTGTGAGTGAAAGGTTGAGGCTGGTTTTGGGTTGAACGCCTTTGTTCAACTGTTGATGGGACGAGGTATTGTTGAGTTTTGAATCTGATCACCTTCTTGTGTTAATGTTTGTGAACCTGCTTTTGATGTTTCATACTTATTCCCTTTTGTAGAGGTAGATATGGGTGTACCTTTCTTGATGCTTTTCAATTCGTTACTGCTTTATGTTATTTTACGATCATAATGACTCATGATCTCAAATTAACCATTGATTTAAATTAAAATATACAATAATACGGCTTTATTAACAACGAAAATTACAAGCAAAGGAATAGCAAATTACAACTAGTATTTACAATTGAAACCATTGAGCTAACTGCAGACGGTTGCAATAATACTACATGAGTTCGTAGTATGATATCAAACTAACCAATGATTACATTTTTTTTAATTATTATTTACAATTGTACATTCTTGAATACATACTCATTTTCAGTTAAATAATTCTCTGCCAAAAATGGTTTTCAGCCCAATTAAGTATTAATATTCCATTGGAATTCCATTGTGTAAATTAAGTATTCCATTGGATCGAAGGTCGAAGGTCCTGCCTGATATGAGGGAATATATCAAACGGAACTGGCATGCTCTACCTCTTGGGTTCTCGCTATTTTAATTTTTTTAATTTACCTACCTTTGTTTAGAAACAGAACTTTTGTTTAAATAGGCGTGATGATAGGCATATTTTGGCTATGTAATTAGAGATGTATTCCAAAGTTTGATATGTTTACAATATGGGTGCTAATTCGACTACCAATTATGTAGTTAGCTGGCAGATAAGTCACCGTTATCTGACCGCTAGCTTACTCACCAAATAGTTCGGTAGAGACAAAACAAAAGTATAATTAACATATTGTTCCAAAAGCCTTTTTATTAGTATAAGATATATTATTTGGAAAGTAAATGTTTCCTTTTTTTGTTGACCATTCATCAAACTTTGACAATGCCAGCCAAAGCAACACATCGAAGGAATCTTATAAAATAACAAAGTCTGAAAATAAATACATTTATCTTGTTCTTTCACTGAATCTAAAAGTATGAGGTGTTACCTAAGTATTGGAAAAGGAAATAAGTAATGCCGGTAATGCTAAGTACTTTCAGTTCTTTGTATTGTATCGCACTATTGTTCTGTAACCTGGTATTGATAACAAAAGGTGTTGACTATAATGCACCATATTGTCTTTTGTAACCTAGCTGTGGCAGTTACGGCTTTAGAATAGACCCCTCAAACTGAGCCCATGGATGTCGTAAGAACCAACTAGGGATGGCCACATCTCAAACGCACCTTTCTTCTGTATATTTGTATACTTCTGTATATTTTGCGACGATTATCAAATCGCCTGCCAAGCAGGTGATTACGGTTAAACGTATGGCAACCTTATATATGTATTTGAATTACGGTACTGGACTAGAAGTCCAAATGAAAACTCGTCCGCGGACGAGTTCTCCGCTTTACTTTTGGATTAGGGTACAACTCGATCGAATCCCCGAATAATGTCCTGGTTTTGGATTCGGACGAATTAGGTACATCATAATCCATAAAGTAAAGTGTACTTAAAATAATATTATTGAGTACTTAGTATATAGTTTTGGGGGTAGAGGTGGAATTCCCCCAAAGAGTTACAGGGGAAGATCTTCCCTGTACCGGGTCGGCCCATCTGGCCCACATACCCGGGGTCTTTCGACCAACAGTTGATGTCGGAAAGTTCTATATAGGCTAGATGTTACAGAAACCAACGCTTGCGCGATCTAGGAATAATGGTCACGTGATCCACTTTTTGCACTCAGAATTTTTGTTATTTCTTTTTTCATTTTAGTTCAGCTCACATCATGCTAGATGTCGCTACATCACTCCCTTTCCAGACCGAAGGTCGATATAGGTTTTTTTTTTTTTTTTTTTTTTTTTTTTTTTTGATATCAGCATATCCAATGTCCAGCTTAGCTCGTCGTAGTCTTCAGTGTGTCGAGACTGGTGCGATGAGCAGGTTGGGGACGGGAGAGCGCTTGTCTGCGGTGAGTCGAGACGTATCCACGGTGAGTCGGGATGAAGCGCGGCGCTTGTAGTCTGCGGTGAGTCGAGACGGTCCACGGTGAGTCGGGATGAAGCGCGGTGCGGTGCTCCGGGTGAGTCTTCGGTGAGTCGAGACTGTATGCCCAGATGATGCCGCTGAGGAACTCCACGAAGCGTTATCGAGGAGGGGAGAAGCCTGCAGAACCAGGAAGTCGGGGCGGCTGCGATGGAACTGCGGAGGCTGAGGGATGATGCTGATCCGGAAGGTAAGCCGGAAGGGAGAGAGAAGAGATGAAGGTAGATTTTTGCTGCTGATGATGATCATTGATGGCTGGAGTGCTCTGCTTGCTGACGATGATGATGATCGTTGATGGCTGGAGTGATGCGCTGGTCGTTGAAGGAATCGTGTTGAGGAATCCAGTCGTCGGGTGTCGGCAAGAATCGTCCGAGGTAGTCGACGGCTGGCACGACGGAGGTCACCAGTTTGGGGGTAGAGGTGGAATTCCCCCAAAGAGTTACAGGGGAAGATCTTCCCTGTACCGGGTCGGCCCATCTGGCCCACATACCCGGGGTCTTTCGACCAACAGTTGATGTCGGAAAGTTCTATATAGGCTAGATGTTACAGAAACCAACGCTTGCGCGATCTAGGAATAATGGTCACGTGATCCACTTTTTGCACTCAGAATTTTTGTTATTTCTTTTTTCATTTTAGTTCAGCTCACATCATGCTAGATGTCGCTACATAGTATTATATAAATATAATGCTTATTATCGGAAATTATTAAATATAATGCTTATTATCCGAACGTAACGAAACGAAACGAAACGTAGGTAACGAAACGTAGTTTATGCGAAAAGATAAAACCCCACCATACATAAACAATGCACGGTTTAATCTGTCGATGCATCATGCGCTGTTGATCGCCTGAGATTATTTCTCATGTTTTGATCCAGCTTCCATTGAAAGCTCTTATTAAAGAAAATGACTTGAGATTCTGTTCATTATTTCGAAACTTCTAGTCGGATATAGCTTTCTGTAATAAGCTCTTCATTTTAGATATAGTCTTGAAGAGACACGGTAATATGGTATTAAGTTTTTGTTTTGTTAATCGTGCATTTATACGAAGATAAAAGCGACTACAAGAAGGGCCATTTAGGTGTGTTTTAAATTAATTAGCTCTATATTTTTGATGATTTGAAGATCTCCGTGTTGATTGTAGAGTTAAGACATTTAATAAAAAACACCCAATACTTACCTACGTTGTTAGTCTTAACATCGTCTCACCATACAATGACGCGTCACAAGGTCTATTACTGCGTCCTAAATCTTTGATACTTTAAGCAAAGAATTTCCTTTTCAGAAGTCGCAGGGTTTGTAATCTTCACGTCGATTACAGCTAGAATATGTTGTAACAAGGCCGGGTGCTAAACATTTCGTCACGTCAAATCTGTTTACATTGTGTGACGGAAGGCTTCCTGAATGAGAGTTCAATCTTGCGACAAACATCGATATACCTGCGGACGTGTTTTGAAACTATGGCAGATAAGGATAATCTGAGATTTTCAACAAACTTAACGCCGATACTTAAACTGTAACGTATTTGGATCTTTGCTCAAAACCAACGCACGATACGCACGTCTCAAGTCATTGAGACATTGATTTTGGTGTCAACCAAAAATAGAAATAAAGTAAAGTATTAGTTAAAGATAATGGATTTACGAATATGAAATGTATTTCCAACATAATGTGTTTTCAATCATAAAGTAAAAACCTTTATTAACAACGAAAATTACAAGCAAAGGAATAGAAAAATTACAACTAGTATTTACAATTGAAACCATTGAGCTAACTGCAGACGGTTGCAAACAGTCTAAAGGTAGCTCAATTGATCCATGTCAATACCAGTCGGAAGCGTCCCCAAGACACTGGCTGCATTACCACGCTGTATGGCAATGCTGATGCGCTGAGCCAGATATTCACCAGCTCTCGGGTCACGCGTCGCATCGACCAGACGCTCAGATAATTTTTTAAAAACCCGGAGAGCCTCGGTACCCCACGGACCTAGGGTCTCGAATCCAAGGGGAGCAAATGCGTAGGTTCTGTCGAGACCTGCATATTTGCGCCTCTTGAGATCCTCGGCCAGATCTGCCGCCGCACCAGCCCTAGTGGATGTCCTTGAAAGATGGGAAGGTGCAAGTGTGTCGACGCATGTAGCGTCCCACACAATGGGCCTACATGTGTGGGACGCTATCATAAAGTCAACTGTTTCAATGTTTTATCTGCAATCGTTTCATATTCTGGAAAAACTAATGGTTCTCTTCGGGATTTTCCGCAGATTTTCCCTAAGCAGAGCTTGTGTTATGGGTACCTTACCTACTAGATGACTGATATACAATAAAATACAAACATATTGTTTACTATAGCTAGAAAATATTTAACCTCTGATTAACCACTTTTACAGTGAAAATAACTTGCCCCGTTCAACAGGAAGATAGTAATCTCATCTCTTTTCACTAGATCAGAGGGCTCCATTTGCACCAAGAGCTCTGACCTGCCCCGTTATCACGTCGATAAATAAAGATAAGACTAGGCTCCGGTCAAACGCACTAATAGGTTATTTTGTGGAGTGACGTGGGTGCATTAGTGGTCTCCGTAGTTTACGACAATCTCGATATTTATAGAACTAGTGATGCATACTTGTACGAGATTTTATGAGCGGATTATCATACTGGGATTAGGTATGAAAAATATACTGTGTATAAGACCTAGATCCATCTGATGGATTGTTTCAGAGTCTAGAGAGAGAATATATTTTATTAAGTAGGTATATCGATACCTCTGGGCTCACTTGGCGTAAAGGACAAAAGGCGACTTTACAGGATACGCAAAAAACAAAAACAAAAAGTTTATTTCGACTGTAGTTTTTTTGTTTTTGATGCTATTTGGACGAAACCTAGGAAGAAAGTACTTAGAATTTCTGGTACTTTCTAAGCCTGTGTTGATAAATTATCCTAGTGTTATATTTACTGAAATAAAATTCCTATACTACCATAAAATTACAAAGAAATGACCTATACGCCCCAAAAACTAAACAGTGTATGCAAGCACCTTAAGGCGTAAAGCTACTTTTGATGTTCAAAACTGTACAAATCAAAGTTGTAATTGACAAATTTAAAAATTTTGAGGTCGTAAAGGATTAACTAGTAGGCTAATAAATTAATAAATGATGTAATTTTTGTATGTATTGTGTTTATATGGTTGCTCTTTTCTTTTAAGTTTAATGAAAGAATATTTCTCTATAAATAAAACATAGATTAAATCAAATAAAAATGGTTAATTACAATTTCTAAGGTTTGCACAAAATGTGTAGCATTCGCTACGCAAGGTGGTAGTTCCAGTACTCCACACATCTCGTCACCAGGGCAGAGTGTAAACCTGATGAAACTTTAGGAAAAAATAGGTAAATAAACGCGATAAATATCCTTGAATGTGTATTTTAAACAATTACTTTTACTTATTTATCATAAACATAACAGAACATAATCTTTATTGTTTACTAAGCTTGGGTCCAGTTTGCTCAGAACCGTTTTACAGCTGCGGAAAAAACATGTACCTAGATAGTTATTTAACTTTGCACTTTAGTTACCTAATTTACTTAATTCAAAACACACAAAAAAAAAACCTTTATCACTTATTTACCTTAATTCAAGGCATTGGCATTCAAAGTCGTCCTGTTTTTGGAGTCACGTTGCGATCAGGATAGAATTGCAAAGATGCAGGCGAATTTGTGGTGTAAATCAAAGTATTTTTTTTCGAAACAAGTACATAGGTTATAATAACTATTGGAATTCGATGATGCCCGGAGTAGTTTTTAGTAAAACTGCGTTCGCAAATGCTGGTTAAGTAATCACATCGTTTGCCCACATGATTAGGGCGGAATACGCTGGTAGCAGACCGAATGGACATTAATAAGTGACGGTATAGGAGTTGGCAATGCCTTCTAGTTAAGAAAATTCATAATTAATACATCTACCCCGGTTAATTTTGAACTTTACCAAATTTACCGGGGTAGATCTGTGGTGAGAAATTTCGAACTCTTAAGCTGTATTAGTGGTGAATTTTCATGATTAGAAGGAATTTTCAAAGAAACTATACTAGGTTTATTGCTGGATTTAGTAAGGTCGTAAAGAACAATTGATTTTTAAAATTTAAAATAGCAAGGTCGTAAAGGACAAATCAATTTCCTTATTTCATTTTGCAAGGTTGTATAGGACAATTGACAAATGTTTTGTCATTTACACCCTATTTTTTCCAAAAAATAGTGATTACGCGATAAAAATCCTGGGTCGTAAAGGCGTTTTTTTTGCGAATTTGAGGAAACTAAATATACAGTTCGATAGAGAATTAAAAACTGAGTAAAACTGCATTATTAACTCAATTTCGACCAAATGTCCTTTACGCCAAGTGAGCCCAGAGGTATCGATATGATCTAGTTCCAATAACCATATATCACAAGTTCTGCTTAGCTTGCGGCTAGATGATGCAGTGTAGATTGTCCAGCAAGGATTATGTAGGGGAGCTTAACCCTGAAAACGAGTTTTCTTCTAACAAACCTTAGAGATATAGGAGAGGCAATGTCACAGGTGGAAAAAGGTGTACACCTAATGAATCTAACAGATAAACTATAAAGGATTATATCGAAAAAGGAGGTGATATGGTCGAAAAAATATTAACAGAATAAACATTGTTGATGTATATTAGAACATTGAGGACCGATTTCTATGTTTCTTTTGTATTGTACCTAAAAATAACGATCTCAAGATGTTTACATAAGAATTGATTACACATAAGAATTGATGACATTGATTAGAGTATAATTATAGTAAAATTATGTACCTATCTAAGTATCTAATAATCATAAAGTTAAAGTTCCATAAAACGTAAAGGAATCACCATTGAGGATAGAGTGCGAAGAAAGATAGAATTAAAAGAGTTATAGTATTCAGAACAACCTTTTGTAACCAATTTGCAGACATCGGTATAATGTAGAACCGTAGTAGTGACCACAGTTTGATTGCGAAAAGAGTTAACGTAAGCTCTAGAATTTAAATTCTATCTCGCAAATACGAACAAAAAAGAAATAGACAAATGCAATTTTCAGTAAAATAACCTGTCAAAACCATTTGGAAAATAAAATCGAGTTCGTATGGAAGAAAGATTCCTAGTAGCCAACGAGCATAAAACTATTTAACCACGTCAAACTACGAAAATTAGTTCCTCTCTATCCGAAAAACGCGCTGCATGGCACACACAATGGACGTAAATATTATTTTTCGTCGTAAATAAACGCGCAACCTGTACTAAGGGCTCATTATTACCTGTGCTAAACATACAATTTCTGAAAGCTTTTCGTTTGAGTAGGATAACGCAGATAGGCGATAGCATAGTGCCTGGTTTTATCATTTACTTACGCCAATATCACGTGATTACTATTAGTCAATATTATCAACTAAACTGCATGCCCTCAGTGGGGATATAATTATCCATCACCTATTGATATTGAGCTAGACAATAAACCTACAAAGCTCTATAATAACGAAAAAATAATATTCAGGACAGTCCACACAGCATCATCTATGTAGTCCCAAGCTAAGCAGAGCTTGTGTTATGGGTACTAGATGACTGATATACTTAATACAATACAACACATGAGATGTTAATCAAAGAAAAAATGATAACTAGTATTTACTTTTCAAACAATTAAACTAACAGCAGACTAACAAGCTAAGGGTAGCTCAATAGATCCATATCCATTCTAGTCGAAGGTTCCCCAAGACGCTGGTTGGATTACCCCGTTTCATTGCAATGCTGATCAGCTGGGACCGATACTCACCAGCTCTCGGGTAACTCTTCGCCTTGACCAGACTCTCGGAACTATTTTTTAAAACCCGTGTCGAATCTTCTTCTTCCGGGCCTTATCCCACGCTAAGTGGGGTCGGCACAACATGAATTCTTCTTCCATTCTTCTCTGTTATTCGTCATCTCCGTATTCACACCTTTCTTAAGCATATCCTCTTTTATACAATCCATCCATCTTTTCTTCGGTCTTCCTCTCCCCTTATATCCCTCCACATTCAAATCAATCACTCTTTTCGTAACATGATCTTCCTCTCTTCTCATAACATGCCCATACCACGCTAGCCTATTACTCCTCATCTTTTCCGTCACTGGCGCTACTTTCAAACTTCCTCTGATGTACTCGTTTCTTATCTTATCCATCCTTGTCACTCCACACATCCATCTCAACATTCGCATTTCTGCTGCATGTACAGCTCGTTCATCCTTCCCTTTCGTTGCCCAACATCGAATAAGGTGCTTATATTATATATTATAGGTAGGTCTACGTCCAGCTATTATGTTGATGTCGATGATAGTAGTCTAGTCGCACTGATCTTAACAAAGACAACTTCTATAACTTGTCGAATGTCGTATGTTATTTACAGCCAGCTGCACGCATATTCTTTGAATCAATGATGCTATATTTATTATGTTTCAGTATCAATAGACAGTAATAATTTGAAGGTTTTGAATAACTATGATTTTTAAGGACAAAATTTGTCCTTAAAAATCATAGTTATTAATACTTA
The DNA here is from genome assembly GCA_944547425.1 of Eupithecia centaureata. Taxonomy (NCBI): domain Eukaryota; kingdom Metazoa; phylum Arthropoda; class Insecta; order Lepidoptera; family Geometridae; genus Eupithecia; species Eupithecia centaureata. The sequence goes on along the minus strand of OX155691.1, from coordinate 5,121,976 downwards.
TTTCTTGGGAATACGGACAACGGGTCCGAGTCTTAGTAATAGTTTTACGTTTTACAATTTGGGTTCAAAAACCTAAAAAAATATGAGAAAATGAGTGATCGAGAGCTCAAATATAAAACACTAGCGACCCGCCCCGGCTTCGCACGTTTTTATTATACGTATAAACCTGACTCTTGAATCACTCGTATATTGAAAAAACCTCATCAAATTCCGTTGCGTAGTTTTAAAGACTTAAGCATTCAAAGGGATATAGGGACATAGGGACCGAAAAAGCGACTTTGTTTTATACTATAATAATAATAATAATAAAAAAAAAAAAAAAAAAAAAAAAAAAAATGTCACCGCCCGTGACAGTCGTGTCTTATGTAAAATTTATTTATATTTTTTGAATTTATTACAAAACAACTCAGAATAAAGCATAAAAACGTAAAAATGAAGACCTAAATAAAATACATATGAACACAAGATCAAAGACAAGGGCGGCTACAAATGCACTCCGAATACCATCACCGCAGCCCGCCTCGGCTAGCTCCACATCCTCGTCCTCTGATGAAGAGGAATTCCAAACGCCGCCTGAGACGAGTGATGTGTTGAGCAGCGAAGACGAGCTGCCGCCGTCGCCTCGACCGCCGCGACCACCTGCGCGGCGAGGCCGACCCCCGCTGTCAGCTGGCTTGGGACCTGCAGGGCTCGCAGCCCCGCGACCGGCCCCCGCCGCTGACGGAAGAGTGCGGCGCATGAAGTGGACGCAAGAAATAAATGAGAACGTCATGCGCGCATTCTATAGGGCTACAGACGGAGGAACTAATCTGACCGCTTACCGTTCCAGGATGCTGCCGTTGTTTCAGGCCCTTGAACCAACTGTCGTCGTTAACACGCAACGGCTATCCGATCAGGTACGGGTCATTCAACGCTCAAAACTGTTGAATGACACTATACTTGATCAACTACGGCGAGAGAATCTCAGTGCTCAAGTGGCGGACCGTCCACAGTGTAATCAGGCTGCTACATCGTCGCCACAGCGACAAGTTACATCAACATCAGTGACTTCCCAACCTGATTATACTGTAGAAGATGTCAATCACGAGAGTATTGAGGTAAGTACCCATAGTAATGAGCAATTGAGGAGGGCTTTGGAAGAAGCGAAAAAAAAAAAAAGCGAGTTGACAGGTTTTGGCAGAATCGCAACTTTCAAAGTGACCAAAGGAAAGTTTACCGAGACTGGGAGAAAACCGATCTACGTGTGTCCGATGGTCAAGTACCGGATGCCGAAACTGGAAATAATTTTTGGCGAGGCATCTGGTCTTTACCTGTCGAACACACGGAGGCGGACTGGATGAATGTGGTAAGAACTGAATGTGAAAACATCGAAACCATGGACGCTATTACTATCTCTTCGTTGGATGTAAGTAATGCGATCCGCTCGGCCCATAATTGGAAAAGTCCTGGCCCGGATGGATTGCATAACTTTTGGCTAAAATGGTTTCGATGCTCACATTCAGTTCTGGCCACACAATTCCAAAAAGCAATTGAGATCGGTTCGCTCCCACTTTTTATGACGACGGGTGTAACTTTCCTGCTCCATAAGTCTGGTAGTACTGCGGAGCCAAAGAATTATAGACCCATAACGTGCTTACCAACGATCTATAAGCTACTTACATCCATCTTGACCACAAAAATTAACACACACATTGTTACGAACAATATTTTGGCACCTGCTCAAAATGGATGTAGGGTTGGGTCCCGTGGTACTAAGGAGCTCCTCCTCATTGACATGGCCATTAGCCAAAAGGTCAAACGTGGCAGAGGGAATTTATCGGCTGCATGGATCGATTATAAGAAGGCTTATGATTCGGTGCCTCATACTTGGCTTGAGAGGGTCTTAGAGTTGTATAAAGTAGATACTACTCTAAGATCATTCTTGGGATCATGTATGAGACAGTGGACTACGGTTCTTCGTCATCCAGGCAGCCGATTAATTCCACCTGCGACCATTGATCTGATAAGGATAGAGAGAGGTATATTCCAGGGCGACAGTCTGAGTCCCTTGTGGTTTTGTCTAGCCCTGAATCCACTCAGTACCCTACTGAAAGATTCAGGAATAGGTTATCGCCTTCGGAGAGAGGGTGAGGTTATTTCTCACTTGTTGTATATGGATGACCTCAAACTATTTGCGCCGAATGAAACACAGTTAATGGCCCTCTTGAATATCACACAGATATTCAGTAGTGCTATTAACATGGAGTTCGGCGTTGATAAGTGTGCGGTCATACAAATACAACGAGGAAAAGTTGTAAATTCTAACAATTTGCAACTTTCAGAGCTTATGTCCCTCAAATCTCTCTCAGAGGGTGAAACTTATAAGTACCTTGGTATGCCAGAAGCCTTGGGTATAGTGGACGGGGAAATAAAACAGTCGGTGAAGGAACGCTTCTTCTGCCGCCTTACAAAAGTGCTAAATAGCCTATTGTCGGGTGGCAACAAGGTGCGTGCCTTCAATGGCTGGGTTATGCCCTTGCTTACTTATACTTTTGGCATACTAAGATGGACTCAGACTGAACTAGACGCCTTGGACTGTAGGGTTCGTCAACTTTTAACTACTCATCGCATGCGACACCCCCGATCTTCGGTAATGAGATTGTACATCCCACGGAAATGTGGCGGTCGAGGCTTTTTAAGCGCTAAGACCCTACACAACCGTCAGGTTTGCAATCTCAGAACTTATTTCCATCAAGCCGAATACCAAATGCATCGCGACGTAGTTGCAGTTGATAAGAACCTTACTCCTCTCTCCTTAGCTAACGAGAACTGGCGTAAACCTATAGTGATGAGTATAGAGGACAGGAAGGCCATATGGGAAAGCAAAGAGCTGCATGGGAGATTCTACAAGGTCCTCACAGGCCCTGATGTAGATCTCCTAAGCTCAGTAAACTGGCTACGTTTCGGTGACCTCTTTGGGGAAACCGAAGGCTTTGTCTGTGCAATTATGGATGAGGTAGTTAAGACGAACAATTACCGAAAGTATATCATGAAAGATGGCACGATCGATATCTGTCGAGCGTGTCATCTTCCAGGGGAGACCCTTCGTCATATACTTTCGGGTTGTTCGCACCTAGCTAACTCTCAGTACTTGCACAGACACAACCAAGTAGCCAAAATTATACATCAACAACTTGCTCTCCGATATGGCCTTACTGGTCCTGAAGTTCCATACTATAAATACACACCAGCGCCAGTTCTCGAAAACAGCCGTGCCACGCTCTATTGGGACCGGTCTATCATTACAGACAGGACTATTCTTGCAAATAAGCCTGATATTGTACTGATAGACCGGTTAGAAAGATGGGCGGTGCTTGCTGATGTCACCATACCACATGATGTTAACCTCGTTAAAGCTGAGAAAGATAAACTCAGTAAATATCTTGATTTGGCTAACGAGGTTGTCAGCATGTGGGATGTTGATTCAGCGACCATCGTCCCGATAGTCGTTTCGGTTAACGGGGTAATAGCGAAGAGCCTCGATAAACATCTCAAGAGACTCTCGCTAGGAAGTTGGATCAAGGGTCAGATCCAAAAAGCGGTTCTCCTGGATTCGGCGCGTATCGTCAGGAAGTTCCTCTGTCTGCAACCCTAGTCACCGGCTGCTTGAGCCTAGCTTCGCGGCCGGTGATCCACCGTTTTGATATATTTTTTACTGTAGATTAGTTTAATAATATTTTTGTATTTTCTATAGTAAAAAATGTATTTTATAACGAGTATTAAAATAAATAAAGTGAAATAATAATAATAATAATTCCGGACAGTCTACACAGCGTCATCTAGCCCCAAGCTAAGCAGAGCTTGTGTTATGGGTACTAGATGACTGATATACTTAATACAATATACTACATAGATAGATATTTTTTATTATATATACTATGTAGTTATAGTGATAATGGTTCACTGGTTACGCCATTATAGTATCTATGACACATCGATTAAACACTTTCTATGAAACTATTCCCGTCGCAATATAAATAACTTTCACTCGTTCCGTGTGTTTGTCTCTAGCCTTGACTGTGAAAAATCATTGCTAGTGTAAGTAGTAAACAAAATAAATGTTTATTTTTGCAGTGCTGTATAAAATGTTGGATCTCTATTGTCGCTTCGAAAATATCACGTAAAAAGTTTATTATCATCATCATCAACAACCTTTACTAGTCCACGGCTGGACGTAGGCCTCCCCTAATGAGCAAAAATGTATAGGTGCCTTTATCCAATAACGTTCCATTTTGTATTAATTTATTTAGTTACACGATTTTTTCAAACACTAATTAATTACGTAGAAAGATTAGAAACATCATTTAGATTGTTTTGTTATTTTAGTTTTAATTGTTAAAGAATTGAATCGTTATCTGAAATGTTATGTAAGTACCTACAGCAATAATTATTCCACTCCGTGTGACAAAAAATAATAATAAAATGGACGTACCTTTTATTCATATTTTTATTTAAAGTACTTAACCTTATTGGGGTTCTATTCTTTTTTCTTACCCAAAGGGTGAAAACGGGACCCTACTAAGACTTTTTGTTGCTGGACAAAGACAATGTTTGTTCGATCTGCAAATATTTGTTGGGTTCTGGGTGTTTTCTAAGTATAATCAAAAAAAAATTCTATGTATATAGGTTACGTTTTGTATTACCTAAGTATATTTCAGTCATCTAGTACCCATAACACAAGCTCTGCTTATAGCTAGCTGATGCTGTGTGGATTGTCCAGCATTATTATTATTATCAGTATCTCTTAGGTATAACTGTCACATTATTCTCGGACATTCAAAATGTTCATGAGCAATTTGTACGAAGTTGTGAGGTGCCAAGGGTGTTAATATTTTAGGGACTTGCCGATCCTCACCTGGGCCCAAGTGTCGGTTTATGACTGAGCCTTTTAACTTTTAGACGAGATATTTTATTTATAAGTCTCGGATAACTCAGTTGTAAGTAGCGGTTTATTCCGCGCAGACAACTAAACTAGACAACTAATTGTCTACGTGAAATAGTTTTCTGCGGGGAAAATTTTCCTGCACGGGTTTTTTATCTCTACTCTACAATAGACTACAGAAGACAGTATCTTGTCTTCGCAATATTTCTCTTGCCCCAACACACCGTTTCACAAAACAAACCTTAAAAACAGTTTCTTTGTAGACAAGCTCTGTTTATCTAGCAACGAGAACGAAACTACAGATAAAATGTGAAATATTGTAAATGTAAGAAATACGTTCTTTGCGTTTCATTACTAACAACATATCAAGACGAAACAATGCATACCGCATAAATATAAAATGGAACGTTTTACTCTATACACTGAATGGCCAAGTAGCGCAAAAAAAATTGCCTTCTTAATGTTCTGTGCATTTCATTTTTATCAATTTTATCGTAGTATCTGGGCACTGTAACACATTCTCTGTAAACATTTATTAGGCACCTAGTTACAGAGATAGACGGGGTGACCTGTGATGGACAAACAGACAGCCAGTCAAAAAAGAAAATATATAAATTAAAAATAGTCTTGGATAATCCACACAGCACTATCTAAGAACAGAGGCAAAACACCCGAAGAAAAAAGACCAAGGGACGCTCCCATTCCGCACTCAAAACACACCCTAACCGTTTTAAACAAGTCATTTTAAGTGCACAAGAAAATGTTGTGGATTGTTAATGGTCCGAAACAACGACCTTTGCGGTGGTCTGAGGCAGAAGAGGTAGCGGGCGAAGACCGCATAGGCTTAGGATGTACAAAACCAGGGGTCTTATTGTGTAACTCAACTGGTAATCGAGATCGACTTTGTTTTTGACAATTAGTCCAATTTAATACCTTATGCCTTAGAAAATACCCAATACATTCTGACTGTGTCGACGACTGTTAATCTATTTCAAGTTAGACAATTAGGCAGCTTCAGTGACAGATGAATGGAGTGACAAAAAACTAAATGCAAATGTCTGGTGAAATAGTGTTGTCATCACTCTAGCATAATATTACCTATCGATAGTTTTATTAGCGAAATCATAGGACACTAATGAGTTAAATTGACAAAGACTTTTCACTCCCACGCTTTGTTGGTCTTTTGAATGTGAGACAACTAACTAGGCAGAAAAAGAGTTACAAACATAAAGAAGTACAATCAAATTGAAAAACTCCTCCTTTAATATATACAAACAACGCAAACTATTATACCTCTAATATATATTTAGTATGCTCTTGGACCACACCACACATGCGACAGTAAAACAAATGGATGATAGGAGTCGGTTACGAGACATCGCCAGGTGACGGGAAACCCATTACACTCAGTGCTAGAAATAATGGTACGTAATAGAGATACCATTAGGTACATATATTTCTGGCACAGATTTGACGCTATTGAAGTTATTTAAAACGGATCATAGTTTTAGGATTTTTGATTTAAAACAAGTTTCAACAGCAAAGTGACATAAAAACGAAGAACTCTATGGTAGATCAAAATGCTACTCGCGTTCAAAGAAATCGTATACTGATCGCTTGATTGTATAGGTTGCCCAACTTAAAAATTATTATCTTGCTGAGCGTTTGGAAAAGTGGACCTGACTTGTCTTATTTGGCTCTGAAAATCATCAAGTTTTTCTTCCTAGAGTTAGATTAGATCTTATTATAAATATGTCGATTTTGTGTAACTGTCAAAACGCGGAGACTCTACATAAACTGATCTGAACAGTGACCTAACCTATGTGACATTCCAAAGTCGTTCCGATCAAGACAAAAGTATATGTAATCATCTCTTATTCAACGACCACATATAAAGCACGCTGTCAATTGAAATTTCAGATGAGATAAGTTATAAGTATAAGCATGTTAGAAAGAATTGCGTAGTAATGGATTTTTGACTAACCGCTTATTGGAGCAAAAAGGTTTTGGAGTTACTTTAAAAAAAACCTTACCTGGTTTCTCGCATTTGATTTTAAATTATATAATCTGCTTAAGGCGTAAATAGTCTAAATCAGAGGATTTCCGGAAGTCTTTCTACAAATTCCCTGAGCGTCCCTTCTCTGACCCGACAGGGGATTATCGTAATCCTTTATCGGAGTATAAATTTTATGTCTTTCATTAAGATAGGTATACGTATATATACTAGGTACTATATACACTAGTATACAGTTCCAGGTGATTCGCGAAAAGAAGTCCGTCCAATTATTTTCTTGCAAAACGTTGGAATCATGTAGCACTTGTCAAACTTATCTTAATTTATACTGTAGTTGTGACGAATCCATCCGTTATGCTCCGGGGATTTGTTATGCTTTTATTAATAGGGTACCTAGTTACCTTACCTATACCGTTTAGTTTTATTTACCACCTACGCCTATATGTATACTTATATTACAACTCAAAACTTGACTCCAATTACAATTTGAAATAATTTCAAATATAAAAGAACAGATTACTTAATATAAACATATTACGATGGTAAAATGCGATCAATTTGTTGTCAATTACTTAAAGCTTTATAGATGAAAAATAAGCAAATAAAATTGGCAGCGTTTTTATTTTAGATCGTAGTTTTCATTTTATTCAAAGCTTTTATGAAAAGCTACGGCACGGTCATATAGGAACGAGTTTTTCTCAATATTTATTTAAATGTATGTAGGTACTTAAAAGTTTTTAAAAACTCACATTAATTATAAATAGTTTTGTTGGGTCGGAGAAAGTTTACTTTATTATGAAATGCGTTAATGTTTTCCGTCAACTGAAACAATTTGTAACCAATTTAACAGTTAGGTAGTTCATAAATGTAGTCTGTTTATGGCTATAGTGCATTTGTCTGTAACTACGTTAATCTTCATTTGAATTGGATATTATGTCTGACTGTTAGACTCTAAATGCAAATAGATAGCTATGGGAATATTCCCTTTTCATGTTAATGCCGAGTCCAGTTCAAAGCCTTTGTTGATATCAGAACCTAAAGAGAAAAAGTAATTGAAATTCTGAAAATCGGTCCAATGCTTTATGAGAAACGTGCAAGAAAGAATCCAAAAAAAGATGGCTCTATTTGATTCCAGAAGTTCCTTTGTAGTCTCAAATTCTCAATGGATCCTGAATTGGAACTGTACAAGGAAATAGGTCCCTATTCTTGAACTTATATAATTAATTATCTCGACGAGTAATATGGATTCTCATCGCTTTTGATGATTGTAAGGGTTCCTTATCACAAAAGTATTTCATCCTTTCAGAACTACTGTATTAGGTACTACTACTGTATTGGTACCTAACAATGAACTGGTGACCTGTATGTAATACAGGTTGTTGTAAATCTAAAATATTATCCCATTCTTATCTATAACCACTACATAGTATAAAACAAAGTTGCTTCCCACTGTCTTTCTGTCTGTTCCTATGTATGCTTTGATCTTTAAAACCTCGCATCTGATTTTGATGCGGTTTTGTTTAATAGATAGATGATTCAAGAGGAATGCCGAATTAAAGGCCTGTACCTTTAAAATGTATTTTATTCTGTTTTTGCGGGAATCGAATCTCTTGCGTGGCAGACCGACTCGCCCGCTACGCCACTGAGGTCGTCAATAAAACTCTAGGAAACTAAATTATTATCAACCTTTTCTATCAATAAAGGGTTAGGCAAGCCCCCGTTTATCCTGTTAAAGATTTCAGACAATTAAATAAACGTCAGTTACTCTTAGGTACTCCTGATAAAGGTTGCGTGAATTAATAATTTTATAATGGAGTTTCAGCCCAAACGGGATGATACGCCATTTGCAAAGGATTTTATTACCGGGAAGGATTGTTCGTAATCAAACATTTTGATTTCGAACGATGCTTTTTATAATTTCAAATCTTTTTTGTTGGCAACAAGTTTAATATTATTTTATGGGGTTTCATTTGAACTCTTCTTAAACATCTTTTGTGAGTGTCTCAAAAGATGTTGTAAGGTACTGTGTAAGGTACTAATTTCCTTATAACGTGTGTGAATGGTTTTGGTTTTGATTCTTGGAAAATTGGCTTGTTTTTAAATAACGTAACTTTTCGTGTAAATGTATAATTAGACCATAGAAATCGCCCTCAATAATCGAAGTCCTATTATAGAGAAATCTCTCTAAAAGCGGTATTCCACTGCACGATATTTAGGGCCCGGTAGTTAGGGCATAGGAAGCAAGGCTTCCCAGGTCCGTCCGGTCGCCCTAATTAGGGACCCTTACGCTCTAAATCTTATTACACCTCTCTTAGTTAGGATAACCTGAATATCGTGTAGAGGAATATCGCTTTAAAGGAACACAATCGTGTTCCTTTTGGAAAATACTTATCGATCTTAGAAAATCTTTTATCAAAACAAAAGTAAATCTTATATCAAATAAAAGAATTTTTTTTGTCAAAACAAAAGAAATTATTTTTTCAAAACAAAAGAAATTCTTTTGTTAATGTGTTAATGATATCTCTATGGCCCCGTTGTTTTTAATAATATATTATACCTACAATTTATTATTGAGCGTCAAATTAAACCTTGACGTTGAGAATGTCTGCGTTTCACTTGAGACCCTGAGAATAGTCATATTATTGGTAATAACGTCTCAAAATAGGGAATTCTTCTCAATTCTATTCTTCTATGATGTCTTCTCAAATTAAAATATACCTTATTGTCTATCTCAACTGATAATCGAGATCGATTCATTTTTGTAATTTGAAACCTAGCCTGGACTTCAATTGTACCACTGGTTGAAATTTGAATTTATGTAACTGATAATCGATTTCAAGTTAGACAATAAGGCCCCAGGAGCCGAGCTATAGATAGAGGTTCGTTCACTTGATTATCTATCTTATTTTCATCGATAATAATGACTTTGATTTGAAAACAAAGAGTCATTAATGTTTTTTAATTCATGCTTCGTTGCTTGCTTGATAACCTATTTGGGTCACGTCGTATGTTTTCCTTGGATGTAACCTCCTTGATCAATATTCGTGTACCAAATGATGCTTGTACACGAACGGGCTTTGAATAGACAAGTTGTGTTGTGTAACAAGTTTATGTGTCCATTATCTTTGCTTGTGGACTAAATGCTTCATACATATAAACATTAAGAAGATAAATAAAATAAATAAATAATGCTGTAAAACCATAATCTAGCCGCAAAGCTAAGTGTTATGGGTGCTAAGATGACTGATATACATTACATAGCTAGACACTTTTAATACATACAAAACACCCAAAACCCCGGAATAAATATTTAGAGATTGTACAAACATTTGTTATCGGAATCGAACCCGCAAAGACAACCATCACAATTCGGACTTTCAACCCGCGCCACAACGGTCATCGAAGATGATTTCAAATAAATTAATCAAGACCTTGCCATCATCATACAGCCTTGATACCTATCAGTAACCTATCTCACCACCTATTGAAAGATACAGCAGACGCTTTCCTACGCAAGTGTAGTTAAATTAGCGCGTGAGTGAGGTCATTCACCTGTTGCTACAGATTAATATTCCTTAAACAAAACATCTGTTGAAAGAGTAGATATTTTACTAAAGCTGGACACCAGGCAGTCTTTCTCACCGTAAGGTAGCTTGGAAGAGATCGCTGTTAGCCGACAAGACCGTTGCTTGTGCCCCTAGATATAATTCGTATTAAGCTCTTCCTGTTGAACATGTTTTGTTGGTGTAAAAATTATTTTGGTTTAATAATTATTATAATGATGCCATATTATATCGGTGCTTCTTGTATCTTCGCATGCTTTATACTACTCTGTCAAGAAAGTACCGGGAAAAGATCAATAAAACACGAAATGTTATTTGTTTATCTAAATTTATGTCATCGCCTTCAAAGTATGCTCCTTCAGAAACGATACACATACTCCAGCGAATATTCAAATCGTCGAAACATTTTCTAATCGCTTTTTTCGGAATAGAGTTCAAGGTCCCGTCTCGAATTCAGGTTATTGTAATTCAGGTTCAGATGGAAGACGCCACTCTGAAGCTTGTTGACTAGTTTGCATGTGAAACTCACAAACCCATGTCTCATAATCAGTAAAAATTAGTTTCCTGAATTTTGAGTTCGAACTGACTCGTTCTAGCATGTCCTCAGCGACTCTCATGCGATTGAGTTTTTGGAGAAAATTCAGTTCTTTTGGGACTAGTCGAGCGGCAACATGTTTCATACCCAAGTGATTATTTAAAATGGTACGGATCGACTCGTGAGATACAGAAAGTTCGGCGGCTATCTCTCGCAAAGTTGAATGAGGATTTTCAGTCACTGTTTCCTTCACTTTTGCGATGTTAACTTCAATTGCAGACGTTGATGGCCAACCAGAGCGAGGCAAATCTTCCATCACATCTCGACCGTTTTTGAACGCTTTGTACCACTCATAAGCACGTGTTTTTGATAAAGTCGATAAACCGAAAGCCTTCTGTAACATTTTCAGTGACTCCGAACACGAAATTCCATTGGCGATGCAAAACTTAAGACAAACTCTTTGTTCGATGTTTTTGTCCATTGTGAAATTCGCAATACACACTAGATATGATGTAACTAAAAACAGCACTGTATTTAATATAAATAACAGATGCAACTTAAACTCCGCGCCAAACTGGCAAACAGTTGTGCCAACCTAACAACAACAAAAAAACAAAAATTTGAATTTGGAACCATAAACAAATCATCCATTCCCGATACTTTTTTGACTGAATGTATATACCTATAAGCCAAGAGAATCGAATTATATTTAAGAAATACTTGATTAACAGCGAAAATTACAATGTAGGAGTAGAAAAAATGAAAACTAGTATACACAATTGAAGCAATTGAACTAACTGCAAACAGTCTAAAGGTAGCTCAATCGATCCATGTCAATACCAGTCGGAAGCGTCCCCAAGACACTGGCTGCATTACCACGCTGTATGGCAATGCTGATGCGCTGAGCCAGATACTCACCAGCTATCAGATGTTTTTTTTAAAACCCGCAGAGCCTCGGTGCTCAAGAAACAATATACACTATAAACTCTTATTTCCTATAACCCATGAAAGAAGGACTGTACTCCAACAACACATAAAAGGCGTTAATAAACGACGGTGAAGTGTAACTATAAATATAATCTGTCATCAACGAACAGCCACGGTAACGGCCGGTTTACGGCTTGGTGGGTTCGAGCCTTGGGGCACTTGAGGTCTTTACATACTTAGCAAGATTAGAAACTTTTGTACATGGCTTTGCGCGGGTGCAATGGGTACAGAGCTTCACTATCTTAATAATCATTTCAACCCTTGAGGCGCAAACAGCACCTACAGGGGCGACCCCACTTTTTTTTCATATGATTCCGTTAAACAAATCAATTTCGAAAATTCACACGTACAGTATATTTTAATGTGTTTCAATCTGTTAATGATTGAGGTTCACAAACGGCAAAAAAACGGTGATCGTGTAATGTTTCTGAGCCGTTCGGGGTGGAAATTCTTGGTCTTTGGATTCCTGGGGCATACTCAGTTTTAAAGATCTAACCAAACTTGGAATATTGAAAATTAATTAATTGAATATTGAATATTATTTGAATATATACCTTTAAAAATTTTGGCTACAAACATCTTTTTTGTAATACCTCTTTTGCTGTGATGTTACCTACATCCGTAGTAGTAGAGAATAACCTCGTTATACAATAACATTGGATAACAAGGTTCACAACAACCTTGTGAATTTTCAAGGCGTGTCATAGATTTTTACGGCAATTTGCAAATTGAATAAAAAATACAGGAAATTTTGTATTTATTTGCGTGAGAATAGATCGCAGACATGAAAACACGTCTCTTTGGAATTCTCGGTTCGATGACAAATCGATTTTAGTCGCTATTTTAGTTTCGGGATAGAAACTAACAATTTTCAAGGTTTGTTATTTTGGCGGCACATATATTATTTCTACCTGCTTAAAGTTTCGGCCGTTTTGACAACGTGTCACGGGTTCTATTTCCACATCGCGACAAACTTTTGTACGACTGCTGATATTTGGGTATTTTTTATGATTAAGAACTCATTATCTAGCTAACCTAACAATTGCTATGAAGTCCATAAAGTCTCATGTCTCATCATTTTGGAAAATAAATTATTTTGTATTTGTATGTATGTAATACTTATATTAGGATGTCAGTAATCCCATAACACATTTTGTGTTTAATAAGTTTGATAAAGAAGAAATGAAATTACTTATTCATTTAAATATCCTATAGATAGTAATTAGATTAAATGAAGAAAATTAGCCAGCAGTTGAAAAAGATAATTTTTGTTTACACGATATCAAGTTTTTATATATTAAACGTCAAAGTTTACCGACGAAGCAACCTAATTGTCCGATTATCTTTTGGTGAAAACCAGACCAAACCTACTCTACCAAATCTACTAGAAACAAAAATTGCATGAGTTCTCTAGAAAGAGCCTTTGAAAAATCACAGAGCATTTTAATTATGTTACGCATAGTACTTTGCTTTCATGACTTAGATTCCCTTCTAGTGCAGGAAACAAAGGCATGTAATGTAATTTCAACTCTATCAACAAAAACATACAGCTGTATGTTGTACAGGTTGTCACAGAATACGCCCGACGAATTATAGCGTAGCATAACAGTTATAATAAGTTTATTTGATTTATTCGCCATTTACACAATATCGCTTTTAATAAAAACAGAGACGTGTAACAAATATAGAACTTTACGCCTCGGTAGATAGTGTCGGAAATTGCTTGTGTTTCTTTCTGTGTCAGGAGCGTATGAAAATAATCTATGCTGTTTAGTTTAACGTGGTCGTAACGTAAGTGTTTTGTTTACTTTGGTCAAGACATTTTCGGTTATTTGAACAACTTACACGGTATTGGGTGATGAATGATGATGAATTGATTAAACTAGCTAAGAGACGAAGTCGTACTTATGTATACTAGCTGTGCCCCCGGCTACGCCCGTTGTGCTGCCAAACTGTGCAACAGTTTGTCGGCAGTAAATCTCGTGAACATAGTGAACCTAATTGTAATGTACCTAACTACTTTACTAATTATACTGAAATACCTACCTAAGTACTTAATCTTCAAAAATATACATATACAAAATGTATGCAAAATTTATTATGATTTAAAGTAACTATATCACTGACTGTTTGTTAAACTTTAACGTAGGTAAATACGGCTGAACTGAAATTAATGTAATTTTAAAATTTTGCAGGATGTAGGTAGTTTACAATTATAAATGTTATCAACTATTAAAACAATCCTTAATTATGGATACAACGATACGTAGATTAGTAACGTATCGCTGTATTCTATACCTAATGCTTCTCTTGTTTGAATGCGTTATAGAGTCGTAATGATCTAAAAGTTATGAAGAAATAACTTTTAACACAAATGTCTCTTCCAAAGATTAAATTAAAAGTAAAAGTCCAAGCTTCAAATTGTAACAAATGTGGATCGGTCCCATAGGCCTAAATAAGTACTGTCATATTCTGGTCACGTTCTAAAGCACTACGTGGTGCTTTGGAGCCCCTAAGCGCTTCGAATGGCTTTAACATGAATTCATTTTCATGGCGTAATCTGAAACGCTGGACTTTGGTCCAACAATGATTGAAATAAATTTTATATCTATGTCTGCGTTAGTGTAAATCTATGTCTTCGTGTGGAATTACATGAAAAAGTAAAATTTTTTTTAGGATTAATCAGGACTAAAAGATAACAAAGAATACAATATAATCTTATATTTGTGTGGTATTCAATATGTAGTGCGTACGTATGTTTGAACTAGGTAGAACCCTGTTATTCAGGCATCTTAAAAGTACTAACGAAATAAAATAATCAAAAAGTACTTTTTTGTATAAAATATAAAGCACTAATAGTGCATACATTAAAATAACTTAGTTCTTAGGCCCCAACAAACATAATTTGTTTGCCTTTTTTATAGATATGATACGGAACCCTAAGGGCTCAAACACAAAACTGCGAGCTCGCATCGCATCGCAAATATCTGCGAGTTCGCACGATAACGTCCGATCTCATTTGCATCGCGCATTCCTGTCATATTACGTCATACTTGGTGACCCCCCTTTTAGTCCGCTCTGAGACAACTTTAGCGAAAGATGCGCGGCGCCTAAGCCGCCTTCTTTGTGTTGTAATAAAAAACTGCTTCAGTTCTCAACTCATAGTAATTTCGAGTAAAATAGTTCCCTTCAGTGTTCATAATCGTATTAAATGGATGAATCCAGAATCTTCTTTTTCTTTTATATCTATTTAACAATAACAGCAGTGCAATTGGACCGATTTATGCAAAAATGATCCAACCCACAACCTAGTCAATTTCGAGTTTTTTTAACCTATGTAATCAGTATAAGGTATATTTTAACATATCAAAGACTCACACCTCTATGTTCACAAATGTGGAAAATCCATATGATCCAACCCACAACTGTCATGTCGAAGACCATTTTTTAAAATATATAAGTGTTTCATGCCACTTGAATCACTTTTGTGTTGCTTTGGTTACCCTAACATATAACCGTTCTATTTTGCTACAATGATTCAAACTATAATATTAAGCTGGTCCATCAGTTCAAAGAGCTCAGAAAGCTATAGAAAGAGCTATGCTCGGAGTTTCTCTGAAGGATAGGATTCGTAAAGAATACATCCGAAAGAGAACCAAAGTTATCGACATAGCTCAAATAATTAGCAAGCTGAAGTGGTGGCAGTGGGCCGGCTATATCTCGCGAAGAACCGACAACCGTTGGGGTAAACGTGTTCTTGAGTGGAGACCGAGACTTGGCAAACGTAGTATAGGACGCCCTCCGGCCAGGTGGGATGACGATCTGCGAAAGACTGCTGGCAGATGCTGGATGCGTCAAGCTAAAGACAGGGAGCTATGGCGCTCATTAAGGGAGGCCTATGTCCAGCAGTGGACTAATATAGGTTGATTATGATGATGATGATATAAAACAAGTTAAGCTTTGACAAGTTAATATTTGAAATTGCTATTCCATCTAACTACGTAAGCGAAATAAACCATAAAGTTCAAAACACACAGAAGCCGGAGGCGTGGCGGAGGCGAAGGCGTGCCGGTTTTTTCTATGGCACCGCGTTCGCCACGGCCTGCGGTGTGTGTGTAGGCTTTCATAGGATTCCATAGAATACAACTCGCACGCCTTCGCCTCCGGCTTCTGTGTGTTTCGTACTTTAACGAAAAATTAATAAATAAAATAAAATAAGTACAGGGCCAGCAGATCTAATATTAGATACCAGATGATTGCACTGATTAATTTAAGAAACCGAAGGGAAGCTGCAATAATAGAAGATGTAGATGGTTTATGTGATGAACCTTATTCTGATTTGGACGAGGAGTAGGGCCAATTTTGTTTGTTTTGTCTTTTAAAACACAAAAATGATTACTAATTTTTATCACACTTTGAATCATTTTTGCATTTTAATTTTTGCACCCTACATAGCTCTTTCCATACAAAATTAATTTTGTAATAATGATCCAGGCGCAAAGTTTTCCCAATTATCTACTAAACTATTACAATTTATTCTTTATATTATTTATAGCAAAAAAGTTGAGTTTACATAGCATTAAATTAAATTAAAATAACAACATTTTGTATTATAAAGCTAGAGAAATACCGCCACAAACTTAAATATCGATTATCTCGAAATGAGGTTTGTGTGGGTTGGATCATTTTTGCTTAAATCGGTTCAATTATCTTTTTGGGATCCATCTTACACTTCCTAAAAACACGTACAATACGGCTGACTAAACTTGAAGGTATGGTTACCCTACAAAACGGTTCGTCGCACAAATTCGCATCGCAGAAATTCGCAAATCAAGTTCGTGTGACATCGCATCACATCGCATCGCATCGCACCAAATCGCAGTTTTGTGTGGGAGCCCTAAGTGCGAGAGTCTGACTTGCACTTGGCCTTTTTTTAAATAGGACCTTTCGGTAAACAGCGCTGTTAAACAATACAGTAGGTGGATTCTTTTACGAGTTAAAGAGTAGAAAATATTTATGAATTAAGATGATGACAAAAAGACGACAAGAGACCCTTTTAAGCTTCATAATACATATAAGTATGTTCTGAGCACTTTTATCTTTGGAACAAAACATGGAACTTCACTTCAAATCACGCATATTTTATGCCCTTTTAAAAACGCTCTCAAATGTAACGTACCTATTCTCTGTTTCCAGCATGGATAGAGAGATATCTACCTACAGCGGTGTACAATAGAAGGATGAAAAAAACCATGTTCAGTTAAAGTCAGATTCTGTTTCAGACATATTCGTTTCTTGACAGTTTCATCTAAAAACAGTATTTGTATTACACGTAAGAACACAAATCTGTTTGATCTGTATCATAGAACTATCAAGCTATAGCAATGGAACGACGCATCTCGCGAAGAACCAAAAACCGCTGGGGTAAATGTTTTGAGTGAGATGATAATGGAGATTACAACGAGGAGGGATGAATAATGATATATAATGGGTCGGGGGGTGCATTCTTCATAGAACAGATGAAAAATCCTATCCAGGACACCAGGTCTACTCCGGTAAGGTCAACTTGAGAAATAGGTGTATAATTTATCTCAAAATGTGTCAACATCATGAGTAAGAAATCTTGAAAAATGTAAGTAAAAGGCTGGTAGCAACAGCAGCAATCCAATATGAACCCAATTTTCTTGCTAGGTAGTTTCAAAATTAGGTGAATCGCCCGGAGACGAAGGTTCTGTGACGAGTTCGTTTATTTTCCGTCCCGACGCTGATTGACGTCACTTTATTAATTTAGTAAAATTTATTTTTCCACTGTAGGTGATGGCGTAGGCTTTGAGTGCTTACAGGCGCCTACATGAAAAACAATTTACATCTTATCTCTTTAGGAATAAGCTAGCGCGTCATCATCATTATAGGCAATTGAGTGCGTTTCTATTATAAGCTTCCATCCGTAACAACAGAGCTCCCTATTCATAGATTTAAACAGTACATAAAGCAAAATCTTATCAATAATTTACGTTAATACATGGCCTAGTGTCGCTCAGTTCCACACCAACTGTAGTACCAGTACCTACCTATGTTAAATCAAAAACGTATTAGATACAGAAGTTATACTTACCTGTATAAATGTGCTACTGTTAATTTATTTTTCACTATGTCCACTTGTTAACAGAGAAGAAAAAAAAATTACCTTTTTATTTCACTATCACATACATACATATACAGTATAAAACAGTCACTTTCTCTGTCTCTAGTGTCCCTACAACCCTTTGTATGCTTAAATCTTTAAAACTACGCAACGGATTTCGATGCGGTTTTTTTTAAACAGTTCTAATCCAAGAAGAAGGTTTATAAGTATAATGAAACCGTGCGAAGCCGGGGTGAGTTGAGAAATTTTACTATCTTTCAGCAAGTAAGCGATTAAGCAGAAGCAATTAGTTTTGTTAGATCTTTAAGGTAATTTAATTATCAGGGTGCCTTATTCGCTTTAGCGATCAAATCCTTTAAATATAAATGAATATCTAAACCAAACCAACGAGTCCAGCAAGCTCATTTATGATTTTAGTTAACTACAATATTTCTAAGGTAAAGTTAAATAGCGAACGAGAAACTTTAAATTATTAGCTTGTAAGTTTTCAAGCTTTTTTATCTCCTAGATAATCTATTTTATGGCCTTTTTCCAAAGAATATACTAGCGGTGTTGCCTTGATGAGTTAAGCCATTAAGGTTTTCTATTTTTGTGCCTCGCCATACCTAGGTACCTACTTACATCCTGCGTTCCTTATGTGACTTAAATACTTACTTACTTACTTCTGTGGCTCAGCGACCCAAAGTGGATCTTGCCTCCGATACAAGACTTCTCTAGGCATCGCGGTTCTGAGCTGTCTCTCGCCAGCTATAAGCGTCGAGTTCGTGGAGATCGGCTTCCACTACCTCAATCCAGCGATACCTAGGGCGGCCGACTGGCCTACGCCCCGAAGCTTTTACCGTATATACGCCTTCTTGACAGCCCGATCATCTTCCATTCTCTCTACGTGTCCTAGCCAACGGAGACGAGCGCTCTTAAACTCGCCTATGATGTTGGGTTTGGCATAAAGATCCTCCAGCTCCTGGTTATTCCGAATTCGCCATGTTGTTGTGCGACGGGTTAACAACCCTTCCACGGAAAAAAACAAATGTCACGAAACCGATACAAGAAAGAATACGACCTGTGAGATGATTCCTGTGTCTTAAATAATAATAATAATAATAATGCAGGACATTTTTCTTTCACACAGCACCATCTTGCTCCAAGCTAAGCAGAATTTGTTATAGAAAACTGGTTTGATAAAAAATACTAAAATTACACGCAAAATCATGCGTCAATCCTTGTTACGCAACGCTCCCAGTGAATTGCTCAGTGAGTGTGATAAATTCATTAAATTTATTGTGATTTTATGCATACATTCATAATTATACGTGTTTGCTTAAAATCACAATACATTATATGAATTCCTAAAACACACCACCTAGCCTACAATGCATAAAATATTAGGACGCAACAATCATTTGTGTCCGTGATGGTAGCGTACCCATAATCGAATTCACGATTGTCGTTATGCCTAATAAATACTGTATAAACTCTGCATAATTAATGCAAAACTAGAATAAATAGTGCCTCTCTGGTTTCGAAAATAATGACCATTCTTAGTGGGTACGCTAGCATAACGATCAAGCTAGCGTACACATGACCGTACTCAAAAACGACTCATGTTACAGAAACGAAATTTACACAAATAATACGATACAAATACTGCCACAGCTATGCAAAATTTCATAATGATTGCTTTTATAGGAACGGAGATAATAAACAAGACTTTCAAAAACATTCCGAGCTAGCGTTATGGCAGCGTACACATTATAAAACCTAATAGATCTTATAGAAAATGAACTTTACTGATTATAAATGATATATGTATAAATACTGCGTGAAATACTCCATCTGCCAGTAGTCATTCTTTATAAAAATTCTTAGTGAAACAACGTAAAAAAACCATGTGAACTTCTAGGAACAAATGCATTGTGGTACAGTCGCACACACAACAAATAATTTAAAATGGAAATTATACACCGTACAATGTATATTACTAAATATAAGTAGTTTTGTTACTTTCATGAGTAGGCATTGCTTCTGAATGATGCTACCTACGTGCTTGAAGGGTCCATCCTATAGTTGCTGCAAGCTGGTCGTAGTAGGAAGTATTTCTGTTAATTGAATGCACATGAATTCAATGAAAAGAAATATTTGATTTTCAATATCGTGCTAAAGTTTTGACAGAAATCTATAGTAAGTAATAAAATTCAAATTAAATTATTTACCAGTACAAAGCAGTGCCTCTGGTGTCATCTACAGGAACTATTTATTCTGTTTGCCTTCCATCGATCGAAAATTCATGGATTAGTTAATAGTTCTCGCGTTCGGTGCTAGATGGCGGCAGAACAAATAATTTTATCTATTTTTAGATTATCATTTAACGTAATAATAAGGTTTGATTGATTTATGTTGTTATGTTTTTCCACCCAATAACCCTTAAATATTTATTTTTAGGGGTTAAGTGTTTTGTTTAGTTATATGAATGAGCAATGAAGCAGGTACAGGGTAGGTTAGGTATAGACCTAACCTACCCTGTACCTGCTTCATCGCTCATTCATATACATGAGTCCAAGCAAGATCTGAGAATGCATTCGTTACCTACCACGAATCATTTGCACTTAACGTTCTATAACGTTAAGTGCAAATGATTCGTGGTAGGTAGTAAAGAGATTACCTAGTTCAATTTCCTAGTTAGGTACCTACCTACCACAAAACAAGCTTTACTTAGCTTGGGGCTAGATGTCGAGTATTATTTATATGTTTACCGTAGAATTGAGATTACTAAGCAATTTCGTTGTTGGAATATCAGAATTAATGAAAAAAAACAAAACATTTTGATGTAAAAACGGATATCTATATTTATCACAGTATAATCAATCAGTCAAATTAGCATAAAAATATTAATTAAAAATCAGTCTTAAAAAATTATATAAACTTAGGTCCTTATATTTGTGGGGGCGCCACTTTAGGTGCTGTTTGCACCTTAATGAGTTACAGTAGATACAACTTAATAACTAACTTTAGATACCTATTGGTAGAGTAAAAGTTTAAATACCTTTTCAGTAAAATGATAAAATATTTGCTAAAAAAAATTATATTCTGAAATAGGTCGATTTTTATCACAGTTTAATCACATAATCATACAAATATTTTTTCTTAATAATCAGTCTTAAAAAAATATGTACTAATATTAGCAAAACACGGTTTACCGGTAAGTACTGGCATAACAGTAGATCATAATATAATACAAAATACTACGTCAGTAGGTATAACGATAGAAACATTGGATATTCTGTATAATATTGGTGTAATATGTAATTCAAAAATGATTACTTGTTAATAGGTTAGTTTTAAAATATCTTCTCATCATCTCTATCTTAAATATGAACTATTGTGAACTACTTCTAGTAAGTACAATAAATTGCTAAAAATAATTAAAAAAACATTCTTACTGAATATTTTCAACAATCATTGATTGTAGCTATCATAGTAGACGTATTCAATGTATTGTGCGAGTATTCGTACGTTACTTATGAATATAATTTCAACTTTAATACTAACATAAAAACTATTTAATATTGAATATTGTAAATATCATCAAAAGCTCAAAGAATATAAATACTAATTAAATTAATTATTAAAACTGGTATTTCTAATTGAAAAAAAAGCCAACTGCAGACGGTTGCAAACACTCTAGAGGTAGCTGAACCGATTCTTATCACCACCTGTCTTGTGACCAGCTTGTGTGTTCCCAACACACTGGCTGCATTGCTCTGCTCTATCATCTGTATGTCATTCATTACTGATGCGCTAAGCCAGATCTCTACACCAGCTCTTGGACGCACGCGTGAACAATATGTTTTTACTGAAAAATAGTTTTTTTAGTACCTATGCCTTACAATAGTGGTAATAAAACGCAAATTTAACTTTTAATATGAATTGAAATCCGAAAAATTATTAGTATATCATCACATCTTTATATAAATAACACAGTGGGGAACAACGTCGGTAGAAACGTTTTGAGTTTGTGTTGGTATCAAATCATCATAACATTGCCAAATTTTTGCACGTTTACGAAAACACCTTGTTCTGTAATGTCCTATGACATTGTTACCATTACTAATATAATCAATAATGGCAAGGATTTGAAAGTTTTTTCCATGAAGGTCAATCGCTTTTGGTAAGTCATCAATATTTACCGAATATTCGTAGTTAAATTCGAAAAAAAGGATATCTTGCAAATCATATTCATATATATTGTTGCCAACACAATACGGGATTTTACAGTTTCTATATGTATCATGTATCAGAGCAGATTCACCTAATGCCTTTAAACTTTTTGTTTCTATGTTATGGGTGTTTAACGGTATCCAACTACATTTTCGAACGTTATTTACTGTATTAACATCACAGTTCTCGTTTGTGCATTTTAAACGACGATCTGCACTATAATACCCGTAGCTTTTTAAATGATCAATAACAAGTGACACGTTGCAAGCACAATCTATTATGTTGGTTGCTGTTTCTTTTTTGAAAATATTTAGTAGAATATTTGCCCTTTTATCGTATATTCCCCCAGTTTTATATTGATGTTTAGATTTCGGTTTTGACCTAAATAGACTTTGTATCAATTTCGTAAGGTTATTTTTTTTTTCACAAATTGATTTTTTAAAACATAGATAGTCTATGTAAGCTATAGCTAGACTTTGTATAACCGAATCAAATGCACATGTGTTTGTAAAAATATTGGAGTTCACGTGACCAGATGTGGTTCCATTTCGTAGAACATGTAAAGTTAGGCGAATACTACGTATTTTTTTATTTTTCTTGCTGACGAGGCCTCTCCAGTCTTCAATATCCTCGGGGTTATTTTTAAAAATTGAATTGTCGTAAAGCGTGTCCTCTTCATTGGGTGAAATGGTATCAATCACTTTTTCAGTTACACAGTTCTCTAAATTGCTTGAACCTATTCTTATTGCTCCTGTTATTAATGAGTAATGTTGTTGTATAAACTCGTCAACACGCAGTTTACCAAAATTAAAATTGAAAAATAACTTTTTGATGTCTCTAAAATAACTCTCTACGTTAGAACTTGTTGCATTACCAGTATCGGATTTAAAAAAAGGGCACATAATATTGCCCCACATTGGTAATTTGCGTAATAGCCTGATTAAAGTATTCTTCATTAGTGGGACATAAAACAAATTTTCAAAATCTGTTACGTTTTCGTCGCTGAGTGTAATAAGTATCTCTTCTTTGGCATCAATGTCTAAAATGTAGTTAATTAAAGTATGATCAGAATCTATGTCTGTATCCGCTTCTTCAAAAATATTAATAATGTTTGCGTTTGAATCCTCTGCTCTTTTCTCTAAGACTGTTTCATTTTCTGTTCTAATTAGGTTGCGTAATTTTTGTATCGAGTTTTCGCATCTTGTTTGTTTGCCGTTTCTTGTTCCCCGATATTTATATTTTGATACAATGATAATGTCCTGGACAATTTGTTTTACCTGTTCGTATGAAGTACTATTTTTTAGCTGTTTAAAGCACTGTACATAAAAATTTGTAATTCTTGAATCTGCATTTTTGAAAATTGTTAGGTTATATAGGGTTTTGAAAAAATGTGATGTATCCAGTCTAACGTGGCAAACGGGGACTTTGTCAGTTTGATTATCTAACAATTTAAAACATGTGCTTAAATATTCATTGGTAGATTTACAACCACAAAATGTTTTAACGACAGCTCCGATTAAGGCGGCCGAGTCATCAGTTATGACTTCGTTTGGAGGTTTTCTGTCTGAAAGCCAAGTATAAAGCCAATGAGAGATACTAGCCAAAGTATGACTCTCTGAAATAAATTGGCTCAATGGCACACTGCTTTTCATCGTGGTGTCTGTCATAATTGAGTATAAAAATAAAGGCCCTTGAGTTTTTTCAGCAATTTCTGTATGTTCGTTAATCAATGGTCTTATTTTTTTACAAAAGAGGGATCCAGTGGCATCTATACTAAGTCTCACATAGTTAAAAGTTTTTTGACAAGTCTGGTAATAATTAATTTGATCATCTGTCCAATAATACACATAAAAGGGAAAAGCTGACACAGATCTTACACATTTATCGTACGGTGGAGTAAAGGCCATACACGTTAGCGATAAAATAGGGTTTTCATGAAAATATAATGATTTTCTACTTTGATGTTTTATTTGGCGCAGTGTCTCTAATTTTGGAAGTACTGATGGTTCTTTGTCGTTTTTTTTCATCATTTTATTTGCGAGTTTGTTTCTGACATATATCGAAGATCTATTTTTCAAACGTTTTGAAATAATACGTCGTGTAAGTGCCCTTATATGATTTTTTACAGTAACAGAATGTTTGTAATCATTATGCCAATTGGTTATTATACATTTTAGCTCAATAAAATTTTCTGTTTTAAGTTTAGATGTGATTGAGATATTTGCATGACATTGTTTACAATACCCCTTACAAGTTATTTCAAAATCATTTTTTGCAAAATTTCCTTTAAAACACCATGTACAGCATAACTTTAGTGCATTCCACAGCTGTCCTTGTATGACATTGGTCCACCTATTTATTTGGAGTTTAAGCCTTTTTTGGTATATAGAGCTCGTTTTATCATTACGACGATAGTAATAAAATCTTGGTTTTATTTCTTCCCAAGTAATTTTGTCTATGCATAAAAAGTGTGTTACACTATTAGAACTATCATTTGTTACAAAACTCTTAGAATAGTCCTGTTCTGGACTAGTTTCTCTTGATGTATTGGCAGAATTTGTGTCCGAAGAAGTACATGGCATAGATTCAGTGATTGGCAGTGTTCTTACACCATTTACATCAGAAACACTACTTAAAGAATGCCCGAAAAAGAAATAATAATGAGTTTGCAAACTCATTTGAATACTCTTTTTGGTCATTTTGTATTTCAATGCAGACTGAACAGTATTATAGATGGGATTCGATATAGGTGGAACGCTTTCAGAAAAGTCATCTTTGAATTGTACATAAATACCTTTTTGCACCTCTAACGGCACCTTTGGTTTCGGACCCCTTTTCGAGATAGTATTTATCATCATATGGCTAAAAAATAGCAATAGAAAAACTAATTTAAATCGAATACGTGTCATCTTAATGCTGAACTTGTTAAATTTCTATTCAATCAATCAATCAAAGCAAATGTGGTGATGATGTGAACCTTGCTGTTTTACAGTTTATAATAATGCTATCATGTACCACTACCCCCGATGAATTGAATATGTAGTTGAAACACTTGTCTTGTTGTTGACGTTGTTGTCTATTTTTTTACATTATGCTGGGTATTCGTTGTAGTCATCAGCTTGAATCTGAAAAAAAAAATAAGCTCATCTTTCTATGTTGGTATGGGTGGGTACTGTGTTATTTTTACTTGTACTGTGTTTATTATTTACGATGGTTATTTCTCGGTCGTCAGAAATAACAATCGTAAATAATAATTCAATCGAATGATATTTATTTATTAAAACTTCCAATACAAGATTTTTACGATTTGTAATTAACTTTTACCTCAAATCAAACTAAGTGAAATCAATATGGACTTTTTCCTCAATATATATTATAACATTAAAAATAACGTATAACAATATAGGTAGGTAAGTACCTGTATTATGAGTATCATATGTTTTTGTTTTCTTGTAACTGCCAGTAGGTGCTTCATACTATGATGATGTTGTCACTTAAGCCGCCGTCAGTGTGGCTCTGAAATTATTAAAAATGTTTAAGATATTATAATTAGTCGGTTTTATAGAACCTTCTAAGTTCCAATATTATTTCGCGGACAGAAGGGGAGTTTATTCTCTATGTGATAGCCATTTCGTTTATAGTCTATATCAGGTGAATAAGAATAATACATTTAGGCCACGCGTATCGACGACTCGCGCTGCCCGCGCCCAGGGGTGACTCGTGCAACCTAGGCGCACACAGATAATACTAAAGATGAGATGAAGATACTAAAGACGAACATTTCCCTTCATACTTAAACAGGCTTAGGTACGTAGGACTGTCAACGATTGTCGGGTACGTTGGCGTATTTAGAAAATTAATCACTTAAACAACGATTTTTGATAGGTACCTACCTACTTATTATACAAACAAAGGAACAAGTAGAAGAAACAAAGTAATGTACCTATGTACTTATAATAAAAGAAACAAAACAGCAGTCCAAATAAACATAAAATCACTATGTCAACGCAAGTTTGCACGGAGTGGCATGGCAACGCAGCGGCGATCCTAAGCTACGAGCATTAGGTTATACCTGTTACTCGCAGCTAATCACACTTATCTTACAATCTTAATTCTTACTATTAAAAGAAATAACAGGATACCGGAACGGCAGCCGCCGCCGCCCGCGGCCGCGCAGCGCATAACAGCCTAACAGGTACGCACACATATACCTAGTATTATGTAGATGGTATTAGTCAGTCGCTCGCTCGCCACAGTCGCCATTGCGCCGACGCGTGAAGCGTATGAACCTATTATTTGACTGTTATTTGGATAACATAATAGGTACTGTAGATTCACGTACGTACCTATTACGGTCCTCGTATTTATGTTCTCTGTACCAGTTACGAATATATTAGTCCCACTTCTAGAAGAGATACGAAAACAGAGTTTGATGGCCACCATAGGCAACTTCGTATCTCTTCCTAAACTATAGTAATTGCGTCTTAAGATTTCTGTGGGTGCAGTCAATAATTTTAAGCTTGTGATGAAATAAATAAATTAAAGACAGAGTACCTAGTACTAATTTGAAAGTAGGTGAGCCCTATCCTACCTAAGTAGCTAACTACCTATACATCAGCCAAACTCGATGTAGAATGTTTGTAAACAAACCAAGACACAAAAAACTAAAATTCACTTGCTTGGCGTCGAATTTTAGATTATAGGTACTAAGGTGAGACCTTTAGGTAATAAAATAAACAACATTTGTAACCTACACAAGTAGGTGTACTTATACACCAGCCTGTTACGCAAGGCTGATGTATGGAAATTGCTGCACTTGCACCGACCTCAATACTGCATGGACTTTGGGTGTTATGCTGCGTCGACGGCTCGTGTTAATGACGTCAATCGCGGTGTCTTCATTTACTTAGTTTGTAAGAAATATTCCATTCTCGATTCATACTTCGAACGAGTCTCTACTCTAATTTTGGCTAATAAATTAGGGTTAAATAAAATAAGTCTTTTTTTAAAAGCCACCCCGGAGCGTGACCTACATAATTAGCCAAACTCGATGTAGAATGTTTGTAAACAAACCACCCATACTTAACCTAAAATACACTCTGTTGCCGCGCCTTTTTATAAACAATTTACATTATCTACTTGTCGATTTAAGATTCCTTTACTAAATATTTCGTACACTCATAACTTAAATTCGACGCCAAGCAAGTGAATTTTAGTTTTTTGTGTCGTGGTTTGTTTATAAACATTAAATGATTAGATGTTTAAAACTATGCAACGGATTTTGATGCGGTTTTTATAAATACAAGAGGTAGGTTTGGAGGTATATATTATATGTACTACACCCGTGAAAAACCGGGGCGGGTTGCTTGTAAAATTATAATAATCCGCCCCGGCTTCGCTTGGTTTTATTATACGTATAAACATTCCTCTTGAATCACTCTACCTATCTATAAAAAAAACCGCACCAAAATCCGTTGCATAGTTTTAAAGATATAAGCAAACAAAGGGACATAGGGACATAGCGACATTAGGGACAGAGAAAGCGACTTTGTTTTATACTATGTAGTGATTACCTACTTACCTACTTAGGTTGGTAGGTAGTAGGTATAGGTGGTTTCCTAGCCTATAGCACAGCCTATAGTACTGACAAAAACATACTACATACCTATGTAGGTTTCGATCTCTGAACATCCTTTGCCCTTTACAAAGGATGTCAGATTTTTGTTACACTGATGGATGATTTACAAAATTATGGAATTCGTATTATTTTATTTTACATTCGGAAGCATAACTTGGTGTTATTAAGTACCTACTTGAAACGGCTTTCATCATAACATACATTTATTAAGTAAGTATTGAGTACCTAAATAATAGTTTCCAACTTACTTTTATGATTGATGTGATGATCCATCAGAAGAAGTCAATGAAGATATGCTGAGCAGCCCTTATCTCGTAGGACGTTATTGTAGTTTAAAATACATTATTATAATCGCCATTCTTTCGTTCACTTCACTTATTAAATCACCAAGAAAACACGATAAAAGTTGTTTTAAAGTCAGTATGCAATAGTATGTTCACTATGGCGAGTGTTTTGTACAAGAAGTCCCGTGTTAATAACAGCTATAACCACATTTAATTTTGAAAATATACTGGTCGCCAGTCAACACAACCGCCGCGCTATGCCAGCCGCCGCCAGCGCCACCGCCGCGCCGCCCGCACTGTGCAATGTAACAGACACTACACAATATCAAAACAATAAAAGGATGGTTGTCTCTTGCGACTCATGTACTCCGTCCCCCTGCAATGAATCATTTCCATCTCTTTCACTACCGCGGATATTCCTATGCATCGTTCTCTTTCTTTCATTGTGAGTTCAAACAAGATCTAGGAATAACAAAACGCAAAAATTGCATTCGTTTTTATTAAACTAAACAAACCATCTCGTCCAAAAATAAATATTTAAGGGTTATTGGGTGGAAAAACATAACAACATAAATCAATCAAACCTTATTATTACGTTAAATGATAATCTAAAAATAGATAAAATTATTTGTTCTGCCGCCATCTAGCACCGAACGCGAGAACTATTAACTAATCCATGAATTTTCGATCGATGGAAGGCAAACAGAATAAATAGTTCCTGTAGATGACACCAGAGGCACTGCTTTGTACTGGTAAATAATTTAATTTGAATTTTATTACTTACTATAGATTTCTGTCAAAACTTTAGCACGATATTGAAAATCAAATATTTCTTTTCATTGAATTCATGTGCATTCAATTAACAGAAATACTTCCTACTACGACCAGCTTGCAGCAACTATAGGATGGACCCTTCAAGCACGTAGGTAGCATCACTCAGAAGCAATGCCTACTCATGAAAGTAACAAAACTACTTATATTTAGTAATATACATTGTACGGTGTATAATTTCCATTTTAAATTATTTGTTGTGTGTGCGACTGTACCACAATGCATTTGTTCCTAGAAGTTCACATGGTTTTTTTACGTTGTTTCACTAAGAATTTTTATAAAGAATGACTACTGGCAGATGGAGTATTTCACGCAGTATTTATACATATATCATTTATAATCAGTAAAGTTCATTTTCTATAAGATCTATTAGGTTTTTTAATGTGTACGCTGCCATAACGCTAGCTCGGAATGTTTTTGAAAGTCTTGTTTATTATCTCCGTTCCTATAAAAGCAATCATTATGAAATTTTGCATAGCTGTGGCAGTATTTGTATCGTATTATTTGTGTAAATTTCGTTTCTGTAACATGAGTCGTTTTTGAGTACGGTCATGTGTACGCTAGCTTGATCGTTATGCTAGCGTACCCACTAAGAATGGTCATTATTTTCGAAACCAGAGAGGCACTATTTATTCTAGTTTTGCATTAATTATGCAGAGTTTATACAGTATTTATTAGGCATAACGACAATCGTGAATTCGATTATGGGTACGCTACCATCACGGACACAATCATTTTGGGTTCGCTCTAAACTCAGACATTTAGAGCTTTATTTCTTTAGTGTTACATCATTGACACATTTTAATCTAGAGTCGTTCATTCTATAAATTATAGTTATTCAAAAATAATCTGAGCGTCTGGTGGATGCGACGCGTGACCATAGCTGGTGAAAGACTAGAAGATGATGCAGCGTAAATTTTAATTATCTATAGCTGTGCGAGATTGAATGTTTGTTGGTAGGTAGAACAAAACACGTGTTGTTGAAGTAAAAGTTTATTTTTGTAGATACACGGTACACAGATATAGCAATTAGTTAGCACTTGGTAAGTATCGTCAATGTCTCTACGCACGAGTGTCTTTGCGTTGTAAATACGGGCACAGTTCTGTGTTATCACACTTATCACTAGATCGCGGCGTGACTACGCGGGAATCGGAGCGCAAGGCGACGTGCGCTCGGCGTGGTGTTGTCTCTCGCACTGCCTGTCCGTCGCGGCAAGTTGCGCGGCCTGGTGGCGCGGCGCGTGCGGCGCAGTGGCAAGTAGTGGGGAGATCGTACAGGTGCGCACTAAGGATTTAGGCAGGGCTGAACTAAGTCTTGCGTTTGGTTCCCGAGATTTGGTTGTTCTTCGTAAACTATTGTTAAATAAGTAATTGTGTACTCTTTATACTTGGTGCGGCACGCCACATCACCCCCCTCCAGAGACCGAGTAGGGCGATTAAGTTTGAAAGTCCCGGAGATGTTCGGGAAATCTGACTGTTCTTCTTTCTGGAAGTATGTATGCTGGCTTGAGGCGATCAACTGTTACTGTCACAGGTTTTCCTTTTATCTGTAGTTTGAAATATTTATCATTTTTTTCTATTACAGGATGTGGTCCTGTATAAGCTGGCTGTAAAGAGGGTCTCAGCGCATCTTCTCTCAAGAACACATGGCTAGTAGTAGCTAAATCTTTGTAGACGAAGACGGATTGCCGTGTGTGTCTTGAAGCAGGTACTGGTTTCAGGTTTTTTGCAAATTGACGAAGGCGAGCTGTAAATTCTGTGACATCGGTTGTTCCAACAGTGCTAGGATCAAAGAATTCCCCAGGTAAGCGAAGTGGCTCTCCGTACACTAACTCAGCTGCGCTTGTATTAAGATCGTCCTTATAGGCACTTCTTATTCCGAGTAAGACGAACGGCAGTACTTCCAGCCAGTTTTCAGTACTGTGACAAGTGATTGAAGTTTTCAGCTGGCGATGGAATCTTTCTATGGCGCCGTTACATTGCGGGTGGTAAGCAGTAGTCTTTTTATGTTGAAATCCTATTGATTTTGATAGGTGTTGAAAGAGAGCAGATTCAAATTGACGACCGCGGTCAGTGACAATTGAAATGGGACATCCGAACCGCGATATCCATCCTGTTAGAAGAGCTTTTGCTACGGTTTCAGCTGTTGCATCGGGTATGGGCATAACCTCGGGCCATCTAGTAAAACGGTCGATTGCTGTGAGGCAAAAACGGTTTCCACCGCATATAGGAAGCGGACCGATGAGATCGATGTGTACATCCATGAAGCGTGCATGTGGAAGCTTATACGTTCCAAGAGGAGTAGAAACGTGTTTATTAATCTTAGATCTCTGGCATGCTAAGCAAGCTCGTGTCCATTCTCTGCAATCTTTGTTGATTCCTGGCCAAATGAATCTTTTAGTTATGAGTTTGATGGTAGCGTTTGCACCAGGGTGACTGAGTCCATGCAGATTTTCAAAAACTTGCTTTCGCAGCATTGGCGTGATGTAGGGCCTTGGTGTCTGAGTGCTGGTATCGCAATAGAGCTCTGTTCGAGATTCTGGTATCTTAATCTTTTCTAGGCGTAGAGAAGTTTCACTGTCTAATAGCTGTTTAAGTTCCGGGTCCGTGTCTTGGGACTGGGCTAAACTTGTGTAGTCTATGGCAAACCCTATCTCTTCCACTCGTGAAAGTGTATCTGCGACCACGTTCTCCTTCCCAGAAATGTGTTGTATGTCAGTGGTGAACTGTGATATTAGATCGAGGTGTCGGAATTGTCTGGGCGAGCACTTGTCTTTGCGAGTATGGAAGGCAAAACACAAAGGTTTGTGGTCAGTATAAATTGTGAAGTCTCTAGCCTCTAACATGTGTCTGAAGTATTTAATAGCTTCGTAAATTGCTAAGAGCTCTCTGTCGTAGGGTGAGTATTTTGTCTGGGCTGGTGAAAGTTTGCGGGAAAAGAATGCTAGTGGCTGCCATGCGCTGTCCTTTTGCTGCTGTAAGGCCGCTCCGATCGCAGTATCTGATGCGTCAGTGACTAGAGCAAGCTTGCATTGGCTGTCGGGATGTGCAAGGAGTGCGGCGCGACATAAGCTATCTTTGCAGTCTTGAAATGCTCTCAAAGTGTTACCGGATAGGTGCACTGGGTGAGAACCTTTGACAGATCCCGTCAGAAGAGCGTTTAGGGGAGTCTGATATTCAGCAGCACCTGGTATGAATCTTCGGTAAAAGTTGATCATTCCTAAGAATCTTCGTAATGATCTTACGGTCTTTGGTTCTGGAAATGATTTTATGGCTTCTACCTTTGTTTTCAGGGGCTTGACACCTTCGGCTGAGATGGAATAACCAAGAAAAGATACTTCAGATAGTCCGAAACGGCATTTGGCGGTGTTGATGATGACACCGTACTCTCTGAGTCTAGTGAATAGTTGTCGAAGGTGATCCTCATGTTCCTGTTCATTTCTAGAGAAACAGAGAAAGTCGTCGATATAGGGATACACGAAATCTAGCCCGCGGGTCATCTCGTCGACGAAGCGCTGGAACGTCTGGCAAGCGTTGCGAAGCCCAAATGTCATAAATGGGAACTCATATAGGCCAAACGGGGTCGTTATGGCACTTTTCTGGATGTCCTCATGGAAGATAGGTATCTGGTTGAAGGCTTTTACCAAATCAATGGTAGAAAAAACTTTACATCCTGTGATATTGTGGGTGCAGTCGTGGACGTGTCTCACCGGGTATTTGTCGGGGATAGTGCGGGCGTTCAGAGAGCGATAATCGCCGCAAGGTCTCCACGCGTTATCTTTCTTTGGGGCTAGATGCAGTGGTGAGGCCCACGGGCTTTCTGATGGACGGGCGATTCCTGATTTGAGCATCGACTCGAATTCCTTTTTGGCTATTTGCAGTTTATCAGGTGCTAGTCGACGAGGGGAGGATGATACTGGAGGGCCTGGAGTCGTCCTGATGTAATGAACAGTATTATGCTTTACCTCTTGACGTCCGGATGGGTGTGTGATTTCTGGAAACTCGCTGAGTAGCTTGTGGTATCTACTGGACCCGCCGAGAGGTATCTTTATTGATGATATCGTATTCGACGAGTTTACAGGTTTACCCATAGCGTAGAGTGTTGTTATGCTGTCCAGAAGACGCTGGTTGCGGATGTCGACGATAAGGCCATAGTGTTTAAGGAAGTCAGCTCCGATGATGGCCTTGGTCACATCTCCGACAATGAAGCGCCAAGATAAATCACGTCGCAATCCTAGATCCAGATTTAGATTGGCATATCCGTACGTATTGATAGGCGTACCATTAGCAGCGGATAACTGGAAATCCGTTTTAGGACGTCGCTCCGATAGGGCGGATCGCGGATACACGCAGACGTCGCTTCCCGTATCTACGAGAAAGCGCACCTTGGTCCGACGATCTACCACGAACAGGCGACCAGAGGAGTTGGGGCAGTCACCAGTCGCCATTACTGACCACCCCTGAAGTTTTCCGAACTTTTTCCAGAATCCCGGGATTTTCCCGGGAACCGACTTGGACTGTTTTCCCGGGATTCACTATTGAAGTCACATGGTTTAATACAGTTCTTTGCGTCGCTGCCAAATTTGAAGTGATAATAGCATTCCGGGAATCTACGGTAATGGGATTCGGATCTAGTCATTGATCGGCTTCGATCACGGCGCTGTGTAGAGCGAGATCGCCGGTCTTGCGAGTTTAGCTGCGATGATAAATTTTGTAATTGCTTACGTAACTCGGCGATTTCTCGTGCCATGGCGTCCATAGTGGATCCAGGTCCTGTTTGAGCTGCTGCGACTTGAGGCGAAGGAGTGGCGATATCCTGTATTTTGTCGGCCAAATCAGCAAGTACCTCTAATGACGCTGCAGGTTGGGCGGCGATCACGGTTTGTATGTTTCGTGGTAGACGGCTGGTCCAGATGGTCTTCACGAACTCTTCAGGCACACTGGGCCCAGCCAAGCTCTGTAGATGGCGTAGGAACTGTGATGGTCTTCGCTCGCCTAACTCTTCGTGCATGAGTAGTTGTTTCACCTTCTTGTCGTGCGAAGCGCTAAGTCTTTTGATAAGCTCCGACTTGAGTTTCTCGTACTTATCTGTAGCTGGTGGTGATATTATAATATCTTTCACTTCTTTTGAGAATTGATGGTCTAGTTGTCCAATGACGTAGTTGAACTTTGTGCTATCAGATGTGATGCCGGAGATTGCGAATTGGCCTTCTACTTGAGCAAACCATATTTCGGGTTCGTCGGGCCAAAATGGCGGCACTCTAACTCCGACACGAAACAACTCTGCGGGCTTCTGATCTTCCACGCGCTCCATGTCCGTTGTGGTTGCCATTTCGCGTTAGCGTGTAGTTTTCAGAGGGGTCACCAATATAGCTGTGCGAGATTGAATGTTTGTTGGTAGGTAGAACAAAACACGTGTTGTTGAAGTAAAAGTTTATTTTTGTAGATACACGGTACACAGATATAGCAATTAGTTAGCACTTGGTAAGTATCGTCAATGTCTCTACGCACGAGTGTCTTTGCGTTGTAAATACGGGCACAGTTCTGTGTTATCACACTTATCACTAGATCGCGGCGTGACTACGCGGGAATCGGAGAGCAAGGCGACGTGCGCTCGGCGTGGTGTTGTCTCTCGCACTGCCTGTCCGTCGCGGCAAGTTGCGCGGCCTGGTGGCGCGGCGCGTGCGGCGCAGTGGCAAGTAGTGGGGAGATCGTACAGGTGCGCACTAAGGATTTAGGCAGGGCTGAACTAAGTCTTGCGTTTGGTTCCCGAGATTTGGTTGTTCTTCGTAAACTATTGTTAAATAAGTAATTGTGTACTCTTTATACTTGGTGCGGCACGCCACATATCCGACCTCACTACTATCACGAATAACTTATAGCGCAAACAGGTAGCTATTGTAGTATGTTATTTAAAATCATAGCACACACTTTGTGAGTCCAAATTAAATAGTTCAGGTATCAAATCAACCTACAGTATCGAATTATTTCGCAAGATGCTGTGTTCAGTGTACCTAATTACTAAAACTCAAAACAAACGCTCATAAAATAGCTGATTCGAATAAGAAGCTCATAACTACTTACTACGCAAGTAGCACGTATAATGTAGGTGATCGTAAACGTAGAATTAACGTTCTAGGAATCTCCAGGAATAGGCCCGCGGAGCAAAACAAGTGTCAGCTTACAATATTCGTGGCAAATGAGTACGGTCAGTCAGATATAATTAAAAACCTACACATTAGATCGTGTTCAAATTTGTATGGTAACTGGGATATGAAGTAAAAGTGTTTAAAAACATACCTAGTTTAGAATTAATCAAAAAATATCAAAATTGCTGTACCTACCTGAGAACTTTCGTTCTTTTAAGTAGGTTGAAAAAGAGATTTTCGCTTACGTAGAGCATAGAAAACTCTTCGCTATTGTTAAAAATGATAAGTCATCCTGTCACAGAATTAATTATCAGATGTAATAACTAGGAAGGGAGTGAGTTTCCAAATACTCAAATTCAATTTGAAAAGCTTCTAAAGTCGTGATTTTTACTTTGGTCAACTGAGAACTGTGTGAGGATGCGTAGCGCGGTTTTGTTTTAGATGATGCTGTGTGGATTGTCCAGCATGGTTTATTTATTTCTTCACTCATATTTACGCATATTTATGTATGTAATGTATAAAGTGCTATATCAGTTACCCGTAGCACTACACACAAGCTCTGGCTACTAAGAAGCTAGATGATGCTGTGTTGATTGTCCAACATTATTATTTTATTTATTTATGACGTTCACATCAAATAGTCAGATCACATAGTCTACAAATACAAGAAAAGATACAAAAAATAATGTATTCTTAAGTAGAACTAAATTAAACAGCAAAAATTAAAAACTGTGGATCGATATGATCGCCCGCTTCCTAGGCACAATAAGTTATATTCCTTATTAACATCATGAGACTACTGTTAAATTAGTAATATCAAACAACAATAGCAAAGGTTTAGAATCAACCAGAGGTGGCTTCGCACGCGTTGTGTCTATTGAAACATTACAAGGCTATATTTGTATCCCATGGGAACAGGGCCCGAATTCCACTAAATAAATCGCTTCACCGTTTAAAAAGCATCGTGTCAAAATGTCAGTGTTAAACTCTTCTTGGTATTATACTAGCACAAACTTTTTGAGGTTCATTCATAGCTGTGACGATTAACTTTATAACTACTAATTTGAAATTCCAATTATGAAAGTCTCTTCAAGCGCTAAAAACAGCAGAATACCAAATGCACTAAGTTATTTAAATCATCTTGTTTGAATGGCACTATTGAGACCTTTGTTTTGACATTAGTGGAATTCGGCCCCTGGTTTATGGCATGAAAAGTGGCCTATGTTTTATTCTAAAGGCTAAAACTAAGTCTATTAAATGTTGAGCCCGATCCGCTGTGCTATTACGCTAAAACCACCCATCCAAATTGATATTCTTGCGCCATTTCAATGGACATCGCGCGCGTCCTTAACATACAATTTAAAATTACGAAAGCTATTAAAAGGGCTTTCTTAGGTCAGTTTTGAAAAAAAATTTACTTATGAAACAAAACTGACATAAGAAAGCCCTTTTAATGGCCTTCGTAATTTGAAATCGTATGGAAAGGACGTACGCGATGGCCATTGAAATGGCGCAAGAATATCAATTTGGATGGGCGATTCTAGCGTAATAGCAAAGCCGTTTATTAGTTTTTGCGTGAAAGAGTTACTAACAAATAGAAACTTTCTCGTTTATAATAATGTAAGGATGAACTTTACTTCCCTGTACCTATTCTCGCATGCGGTGAAAGTTTGCTTACCGACAACCAAAGTTAATGAGGATCGATCTAATGTGCGAAAGTTATCGTCGGATTTACCCGCACACTAATTACTCGAACAACAACAACGATTTACATTACTTAAGAAATGAGTTCGTACTTTATCCCTTTCCTTTTATTTATTTACTAGTAGCGCCCACGGCTTTGCCTGCTTAGTATTATACCTATATTTTACGTGGAATTCTAACGGTTTGTTATATTGGTATTCGGGTCGAAAAAGAATCCATTAAATTAAAGATTATTATAATCGGTTCACATTTTCTTAAGTCCCGCAACTGCCTGTGACGCCGGAGGTTGCGGGTTTGATTTTGATTTGATGATATTTGTATGATGTGCAGATTTTTTCAAGGAGTTCTAGGTGCTTAATATGTAAAGTAAAAAAAGGCTATCTATTTACTCTAATGTATAAGTATATATATACCCAAGCTAAACAGCACTTGTGTATTGAGATTGAAAAAAAGGCTTTTAGAGAGTTTTTTACTCTATAGACGTGTTCTACGCTTTGCCTATTATTTAATGTATAAATTAACTTTGTAGCTACAATTAATTAATTATACTTTTATTTATGATCAATTTCAAATAAAAAAATATTGTTGACTTGTAACTAAACGTAAGGAGTATCTATAGAATTGTATAATTGTATGGCCACACGCTGCATACTTTGGGCTAGATAAAACTGTGTGAATTGACTTTATTTATAAACTAACCTGGCCTTGTTTCGGAGATGGATTATAGTAACGTAAGGTAGTTTTACAGAATTTGGATTTGTTCAAACTCGGCGTGTACTTTTTCCGCAACAACAAAAGAACTAGGGAAATGACGTATGTCACCGTTCGTGATACGTCATCGTTGCGTGTGTGCTACTTTTTTTCTAAAAAAGCACACCCCCATGTTCGTCTCCTCTCCGTAAAAGTTTTGTTCGTTTGAAAAGCTTTTTGTAAGTTTGTATAACGTGTGTGGTTGCATGATGTTATAAAGCGAGTTGTTTGATTTTTTGTTGTGAAAAACTTTATTTTACAAGCCTCAAATAATGCAGCTCTTAAAATTTATTTCCCACGAACAAGAAGTCAATCATTTTTTGGTCGCTTGCGGGTTCAAGTTCTGCCGAAATCAAAGTTTTTAGATATTCTTTAATTTCTTAGTAATTACCTTATTTGTGATTAGTTGTAATGCATGTGACGATTTTGACGATTGACTATTTCAATGGACAAAACTGTGATACTTTTTTGCAAATGCACAACAGCATATAAACAGATTTATGCCATATTCGTCCCTAATGTTCGGCCCTCTCCATCATGTATTACAAAATAGTATTATCATTAGCGTCGTCTGTGAAAATTACTTGTTCTTTTACGTCCACGGAGTATCCTCTTTTTTTGGACTTCAATTTAATCGTAATAAGTAAAGAAACTCTTCGATGAGTTTCTATTCAATACGTAAGTTAAAATCATTAGTTATTGTCAGGTAAAATTCCTGGAAAAAAGGATTTTGCACATAAATTGTAATGTGCTACGAATAATGGTTCGCGCCACTAAACGTGCTACGGCGTAGCGAGTGTTTGGTATCTTGCTACGCCGTAGCAAATTTTTTTTCGTGGTTTAGAACATTTTTGAATTTTTTATTTTTGTTTAATACAGTGGTTGTGAAAACTAACTAAACTGGTTTGATAACACTAAAATTATATTCAGCGATCGGAAAAACACGTTAAAAAAATAGAACTTTCAAACTTATTTGGTTTTGATAACATCTGAAATGACACAACAGCCATGAAAATATTTTCATACAAAAAATAGCAATTTCTAGGTAAGTCTCTTATTTAAATATAAGATTTTAAATAATGTATTTGTGTCATTTTCTTATAATAAAATATTTAAATAATAGTTAATTGCATGTTAAAAACATTTCAACCGTACCAATAACTAGTGTCAAAGAAACAAGTTGACAGATGTCAGTCTACACTCGGAAAATCCAAGAATAACTTTCAGAAAACCTGTAGGTAAACCTGAGAAGTAGCTGAAAGACTTGCATACAATTTCCATACAAATACAAACAATACTGTCAATCAGCCCAGGGTTTCAGACTAAACAACACAGTGACGTTTTTAGCACGTGTAAGCATAAGGTGTACTAAAACAGGTGTGCTATTTTGAAACGTCTTCCTTTTGTTTGCTTCAAACATTTTGAAGGTCCTTTGCAAGACGCAAAACAATAACGAACTCGGCTTTTGAATAATCATGGTTTTTTATATTGAAGCTAGCTTCTGCCTGTTACTTTGCATGCGATTCGGAATAAAAAAAATTGTAGGTAGATAAATAAAGAATGGTAATTGTGAGTTTGATCCAGTAAGTTGTTTATACAAATATTTACATTTTGTTATTGTTTAAATGGGAAGAGCGGCGTCTCCTAGCACAAGCTAATTTTGCTTATAAAGTGACCCCAAAACTAATTATATTTTTTTTTTTAGTAAAAATGCACTGCAATAATTATATTATTAATATAATTAAATGTTTCACAACAGCAAAGGAGACGAGATTTCAAATTAATTATATTATTAGGATCTATCTAAGCGTTAGTAAACTATCAAATTTCTACTCACAGTTATAGTTATAGTTTAGCAAAGCCGAGCTTACGTACATGTTAAAATGCTACTGCTACATGCCAATAACTTATACGGGTGGAAGTCAAGGGTAGTGAGGCAGTATAATGTGGACATTTACGTGACTTAAACCTACAAAAGTAACCATGACCGAACTATAGACATGCCCACCGCAAAATAAATTATGTCCAAAGAGACCAAACATAGTTTTGTGCGTAAAATTTGGACGACTGCCAATAGCAACAGGTAGCCCTGGTACAACCTGTGTTAGGGTTGACAAAAGGCCAAGAAATAGTAAAAACGTAAAAGTTTTTACGGTTTGGAATTGGCTCATGCTTAAAAATTGAGTAATCACGTCAGTTGCCATAACAGAGAACAAAAATAGTATAGTCCGAAATATACGTTTGTATTAAAATAGCGCTTGGATAAAACGTGAAACAAGCTCTTTAAAATATTTATCATATGAAATTAAATATTTCGTGTTCATATTTAAATTGTATTTCCATTGCAATTGTTTCAGAGGCCTGTATCAAATGGACAAATAGACTGTACAATAGCGCCTTATACTCTCCGAATAATACCATATCAGTAATTATAAATAATGCTGGACAATTCACACATCGTCATATAGCCTTTTTTAGCTGAAATTAGGTTATGGGTGCTAAATAACTGAATTACATAGATATATTTTTAAGTATAAAAAGAAAACACCCAGAACCCCCTGAACAAATATCAATCAATAACCCTCGGCAACCCTATTCCCAAGATCGCAACCACAAGGCCTTATGTTATTGACGTCATGATATTAGAACTCTGTGAGTGAATGTGTTACCCCTTTTTCAATGTTCATAATAAATAATAAAATATTCACACATTATACATTCATTTGTTTCAGAAAACAGTTTAAACTAGATGTTTTAACCTACGTTACTTTTAAATGAAATGTTTTTTCTTAAGTATACTTGTATTCTTATTTATTTATTTACCTACAACATGATTTGTAGGTAAAAGGGTTTTCCTGTTATTTTTATGTCTAGTAGTTAGTGTTTTGGTTTCAGATTAGCTAATCGCTGTATTTTAATAAAAAAAAACTCATTGAAAACAGAATTTGTCGCGGTGAAAAACATCACGTCAAATTCAAAATCATGTCCGATTTTTATTAGCACGAAAGCTTGGATTGCTTCTTTGCTTGACTTATATCTTTGCTATCTCATCACGAATCATAAAACTACCAATTGGACCGGGCTGAAATTTTGCATAGGCCTGGATTCTATTTTTCGTAAAAACACGTACGAAGCTACAGGGAGAAGTGACTATGAAATGAAACGAATACCGTTTATCTACGAAATAGCGGCACGGGCGGGTTAAAATACTCTTTCAGAACTTATAAGTTATGTTTATTAGTTCAAGTCTTATCACAAACTTTTCACAAGCTTCTATTGAATTTGGTCTCGGCCGTTCCCGCCTTCTAAATTCGAATTTTCCTTTAAGTTCGCAAATCAAGTAGGTCAGAATATATGTGTAGGTATTTCAATAAGTGGCAACCCTATCCCCTGGGTTTCTACAAGGCCGACTACGTGTGGATGTCACTAGATATGTACCTAAGTACAATAGACCTTTGTTGGCGTTGTCATATGTTACCTTAGTTTTTAATTAAGAAAAACAATAGCGTCAGTTTCCTTCCTCGAGATTGTAAACAAACGTTTATTGTTACTCTTGGAGAGAAAGCTTTGACGTTATTGGTTTTGCAACGTAACAATGAAAGTAATACTATTTATAAAGTTGGTATAAACATGCAGGGATTAAAATAAAATTGGTTTAATTCAAAATAGGTTTTAAATAAACATTAATTGATAAGTTCGCGCATAACTTTCAAAGTAATTGCACCAAATCTGGTAATAAATTTTGTTGAGTTTGTTAGTTTATAGAATAAGGTTTATAAAAAACTATTTTAAAAATGTACAAAAATAGGTACATTATACTACCATGCCACCCAGCGGGCAGCCGGGCATCTAATATACATAAAAGTAGAGATAAATTTTTATTTGTTAAATCAGATAAACAATTCAGTCATGTTTACCCAAAATTTTCCTAAGTCCTTAATTTAAGCGTCAATAGGCTTATACGTGTATAACTACTTCACTTCACAGGGATTCTCAGAAACCAGAGAAGAGCTTTCCAATTTATCTTCCATTCATCCACAAATATAGTAAGCTAAGGATCTCTGTTCAGGAGAAAATTTAGCTTTAACTTTATTAACAACTTAAATTATAATTTATAGTATTCATAACACGGTTTAAGATTTGAAAATTCCAAAAAAAAATGATGTTCCCTAATGGAAAGCTCAATATGAAAGTTTTAAATAAGAATTCTTGTTTTGTACGTTTTACAAATAATTTTATTGTTTTTGCGTAGCATTGCAAACTGGAGGTTATTAGCCCGGACAGGCGGTTTATGTTTACGGTTGTTTAGAGAAGGAGAGATTTTGAATAATGAGGCATCAAAATACTCGTCTGGACTCATATTTGGTTTTAGATGCTTTTTGTAGGCCTTTGCCTCTCAGGTCAAAAAATTTGAGGCAAATTTTAGGTACAATGTTGTATATGGACGTTTGTGAAAAACTCCATGTTTTACTCTTGATCTAAAACTTCAGCAGAAAGTTCATTCACCTGATGGTTCACAGGGGGCAATTGTTTCAAAAAGTTTACAGTCCCCGAACTAAAAGACTCTAAGGTACAGGGATATCACTATATCAGCCGTTAGCGAGCGGTGCGATGGTAAAAGGGAACCACATACATAAGAATAAACAAAACATAGTTACAGGCATCATGTCAAACAGTTCATCAGGCTTAGGTTGAAAGTAGTGAAAAAATTCTATGTCTATTATCAAAACAGAACACAACACGTTACATAAGCGATGATGAGCTGCTCACACCAATAAATTAAATGAGGAACTCTATCTCACGTATTATACTAT
Source organism: Eupithecia centaureata (assembly GCA_944547425.1). Lineage (NCBI taxonomy): Eukaryota > Metazoa > Arthropoda > Insecta > Lepidoptera > Geometridae > Eupithecia > Eupithecia centaureata. Next base: position 5,079,426 of record OX155691.1, on the reverse strand, counting down.
CACAGTGATCGTGTTACCCAATTACGGTATAATTAGTAGTGCTTGAATGGAGTGTAATAAGCAGTGCTCATTTTACTCAGGCTGAACTTGATGCGGTTAGTTTTGTCTGGTTAATTGGGGGTATCAAGAGAGCCTAGTTCGGATAACTTTAGACCGAAATTCGTTACAAGCAACTCTATACCTACTTAGTCCCAAATGGCAATAGATTGCCATAATAATACGACCGCGATATCTTTGTTTTATAAAGGTTAACTACACAGACGATTTAGATTACGAAAAGTGGGGAAATCTTTAATGGGCAATTGTGTACGCTTCTATAATAAGCTTCCATCTGAAGCAACAGAGCTCTATTCGTAGATTTAAACAGTACATAAAACAAAATATTATTAAGAAGGCATATTACTCGATAAATGATTACACACACCAACAGTAGTCTATTTAATTATCTAAAAAACAAATATTGTATTAGACACATAAGTGACACACGTGCTAGTGGTTCCAAGTTAATTTCCACTTTTGTAATTTCCGTTAATAATAAATAAACATTATTCTTCATATCTACCGATTTCCGGTTCCTTTGAGTGTATAAAATAAACCTGCAAAATAAACAAACCAACCTAAAGTAAGTTAACAGATCATCTCATTTTATTAAACTCCCAACATAAAACAAAAGAGAAAATATACCTTTTAAAATAAGCCCCTTTTATTTATCATCAGCAAAGGGTTACGTTGTTACATCAGCCAATTAAAATGAAAGGGAACTTTTTGGGTGTTTTTCTGTCTCTGTTTCTAGATAAGGGTGAGTAGGTACAATATAAAAGCATTCAGTGCCCAAGCTGTCGCCGGCCCTGCCGTCGCAGCGCGGCAGTCTACTTCGAGATGTAAGTATGTCGTGAGTGGGCATCTAAAGTTTTATCTCTATGTTGAATACAAGTGGTCCGCGCCGGCTGAGCAGTGAGCTGGGCATATAGGTACTATATTACCCATGCTCATTAGGGATATTATAGGATTCTAATGGTAAATTATTTTAAATTCCATCTATTAGTTTCAGAGCCTGTTCTATTCAAACCAAGAAATCTTTCCTCTTTATAAGATAAGTATAGATATAATATCTGAATACTCATCCTTGTAGCATTGCCTGTCATGGCCAATGGATGTGTTATTTAAGGTATCTTAATGCAGTGCAGGAGTGCGACAAGTTCGTCGATCGCAATGACAGTGTTATTTTAGTGCGATTCCACAAAGCAACACAACTTAAACTTAATATAATGTTGACAACTTAACATAATTAATGACGAATCATTTCTCGTCTCCTTTCTTGATGCTCAATTCAGTATCCCCCTTAGTATACCCAGGGCAAATTAAACCATCTACAAATAAAAAGATTAAAGTTATATTAATTAGTAGATGAAAAAGCCATAGCAAGTATATACAGATTAAAAAGGTTCTATAGTTCTTTTACGTTCGTGACTTTTGCTTTTCACCAAACAATTTAGCTAACAATAAACCTCGGATATTAAAACCGAATAAAAGAAACTTGGAAAATGGTTATTAAAAGCACCCGCGTCAAGCAAGTTTAGTAAACGTTCTGACGTCATGTCAACGTCAAATAAGCCTGAAAATTCAAAGCGACAAGTACTCTTTGTTATTACGGGATTCCACGTAGTAGTCGTTTTCATGTGTTTATTTTTTTATCACGGAGTTATTTTTTAATAATTTGGCGTCTTTAAAACACTATAAATCGACTTCAAATTCGTGAAAAAACATGCGAACATCTACAACGTAGTCGACGAAAAAAGAAGCAAAAAACAACTTTCTCTTTGATAACAACACAATCATCAAAATTGTATCACCAAAAATAGTTTTATGAAACTTTTTGACGTGTCGAAGAGTTCTGTAAGGTCTAAAGGACATAAAGCAGAAATTCAAATTCAAAGGAATTTGAATTTGAAAACTTGTTTGCTTTAGTTAAGTTCAATCCCGATGACAATAAATGAAAATTCTATCCTACTCTTTTAATTATACCATCACACACCTACATATCTTGGTAGTAACCAACCCAACCTATGTTTTTATAGAGGGATAAATCTGCTGGTTTTGCATGAAACCTTGGCGTTTTGCGTCGGCAGATTAATTAAGTGTTTGTCTCCTGAATGAGAGGTCGAACAAAGGGTGGCTTTTGTCACATCTCCCCTTTCATCTATTGATTGGAGTTTGTTTTAAAAATCAAGCATTTAAGCAGAATTAAATGCTATGAAATAATGCAATGAATATAAGTTCAAATTGGCTTTAATTAAAAAAGTTTTTCAAAAAAGTTTACTAAAATTATAAAATGAAAAAATGTGGGTTTAAGGGTTTTTGATGGCACTGACTGTGGTTGACTGATTAACTGACATGTGGCATTATATACTGACATGTACTGATTTATAGGCATTGCATGTGTTAGATAAACGTATTTATACTAAATTTAATTGTAGATAACATCTTTATATTTCTCTACCTAATTATAACCGAGTAGTAGAGAAAATATGGAACATCCAAACATACATAAATCAAAACTGTAAAACGTGAACCGTTTCATTGTTTAGTCAACAATTGGTTTACATGCCTGATAAAAGCTCGCTTGCCTTTGTGCTCGCGGGCCAACCAAAACATCGCAGATTTAAAGTCTCCACACACAGAAGCCGGACGCGAGCGGAGGCGAAGGCGTGCCGGTTTTTCCTATGGCACCGCGCCGACACCGCCTGCGGTGTGTGTGTAGGCTTTCATATGATTCAATAGGATACAACTCGTATCTTATCCAATTTTGCTTCTTTATAAATGTCTCTTTTCTCCACTCATACAACTGAAAAACGCAACATTTGTCAACAATAAGTTAAATTTTTATTTATGCTAGTTCATATTTTTTTCGCAAATTATTATTTTTTCATTCCCATACATAAATCAAAACTGTAAAACGTGAACAGTTTCATTGTTTAGTCAACAATTGGTTAACGTGCCTGATAAAAGCTCTCTATCCTTTGTGCTCGCGGGCCAACCAAAACATCGCAGATTTATTGTGTTCACTGCAAGCGGCTTTCGTAAACATAGATAGATGTAAAGGTTATTCGTTAAATTTAAAATGCGTGCTAATGTGTAGCTAAAACTATAATGTCCTGGTACATGGTCGTCTCTATTGAGGCTGAAGTTTAGGTAATTTCTTACGAAATTGACGCGCAAACTAAACAAGGACCGAAAGTCCAATTAAATACAAAGTAGAGCCTACAGATTATTTTTTATTTACCTATCAATTTTGTTATCCAAACTTGTTTCTTTTTAAATGTCTCTTTTTCTCTCCATTCATTCGATATTAAAACACAAAATATTTTTAACACTTAGTTCTATTGTAATAAGTATGCTAGTTTATATATTTTTTTCTTTATTGTTTTTTTCCTCTCCTGCCTGATAGACGTATATCAAGTAAATCAATATCTTTATTTTGGCTTACAAAATAAGCACTTATACAAGTCAAATTTAATACTATAGGTACATAATTATCAAAATAATATAAGAAAAAAAAGTGATAATTGATTTTCCCGTCGCTTCAATCTTTTGTCCACTAGTGGAAGAAGCGAAACAGAAACCACTATCATGTGTATAACTTATGTGGTGACGAATGAACGTGTGTACACCGAGAAGAAATTACCACGTAGTCTCTGAGATCTTAAAAAAATATCTTTGCGTCTTGGTCGATGAGACGCGTAGTGACTCGATAGATATTGCGTATCTGGCGCAGTGCATCAGCCTATCTTTACAGCGCGACTATTAATATGGATCAGTTGAGATAACTCTAGATTGTTGCAGCCATCTGCAGTTAGATCAATCTTTTCAATTGTAAATAGTAGTTTTTATCTATTTCTATTTGATTATAACGGTAAGTTATTATCTTTCAAGAGGTTATTTATTGTATACATGAGAAAATTTGAAATCAAACTACAAAAATATATTAAAACTAGTCTCTATATAAATTATATCAGGTGTATCACAAACAGAAACAAAATTTGAGTCTAACAATTGTTGGTCCGGAATTTGATGGAATTGTATAAATGTACTTAAATCTTTATTAGCAACGAAAATTACAAGCAAGGAATAGAAAAATTACAACTAGTATTTACAATTGAAACCATTGAACTAACTGCAGACGGTCGCAAACAGTCTAAAGGTAGCTCAATTGATCCATGTCAATACCAGTCGGAAGCGTCCCCAAGACACTGGCTGCATTACCACGCTGTATGGCAATGCTGATGCGCTGAGCCAGATATTCACCAGCTCTCGGGTCACGCGTCGCATCGACCAGACGCTAAGATAATTTTTTAAAAACCCGGAGAGCCTCGGTACCCCACGGACCTAGGGTCTCGAATCCAAGGGGAGCAAATGCGTAGGTTCTGTCGAGACCTGCATATTTGCGCCTCTTGAGATCCTCGGCCAGATCTGCCGCCGCACCAGCCCTAGTGGATGTCCTTGAAAGATGGGAAGGTGCAAGTGTGTCGACGCATGTAGCGTCCCACACAATGGGCCTCCCCAACTCCCATGGGACTAGTGTCATACCGTCGGGCCTCTTGCCATCGTCACAGAACAGACCATTCGGTTCGAGAATAGCTGGTACGTTAGCGCTGACAAAGGCCCGCCGGATGATGTCATTAAGGCTGGCATAACGAGATATCCGACCAGCGGCCCTAGTACACGATAATCCGTGATGACCAAGCTGTTCGACTGCAGTACCGCACTGGCATTGATGAGGCGCACAACACCTTGCACCCAACCGAATACATGTTGCGATACGGAAAGTAGCGCGATCCAATAAAGTGCCAGTGTTATAAGAAGGAAGTGCTTGCAGCCAATGTCCTGACTCCCATTTAGAAACGGCTAGGAGACGGGCACGATCTGCCGAGCTGGAGCACGTTTGTAACAAACATTTCCATGTCAACTCACACAAAGGCCCGTCCCATTGCCGTTGGGACGAAAGAGATTTTGGAGGAGCAGCATCGGGGCAAGCACTATGCCAAGCCGTTCTAGCTTCGTCTACATATGAAATTTGAAAAGAAATTTGTGATCGGACCAAATCAGACGTGTTTAAAATTTTTTCAACTAAAGAACTAGTGCTGTAGACGGAAGATAGGAACGCTGGTAGGGCTACACTGGAAATTTTGCGAATACCTAAGCCTCCCAATTTGACAGGCAGGGAGGCCTGCGACCATGCCTTGTCATCCAAATCAATATTCAAAACCGATGATAAAGTATTCTTTATTATGTTGTCTAAGCTATCTAATAGCTCGCTGTGTTTCCACAGATGACTACATCTTAAAGAATACGTAAATTTAGGTACAAACAGGCAAAACCGAATAATAGTAAAAGCCATATGGCTGTTAATTTTGAGAAGTCTGTCCGAAGTTTTGTTGAAATTTTGAATTTTCTAATCTATAAATGGCCGAAAAGACTCATCAAGAATTGGTGAACCTAGGAGTCGAAGTGAACATTTATCTATAACTGTAATGTTAGGGGCCAAACTGTTAAATTTTGCAATGATATTGTTTTTGTCTACACAAGAGTCCGAAATAAAAAGCTCGCACTTTGAAAAATTCAATTCCAAACCTATTTGTCGAAATTCATCTGTGATGATTTTTAAATCATTAAAAACGGTGTCCACTTCTCCACCTAAAGTTCCGTCATCCAAATACCAAACATTGAGCTTGGATTGAAGACGTTGAATTTTTGGATGAATGGCAAGGCTAAATATGGCCGGACCAAGAGGGTCGCCCTGCTGACAGCCAACGGCAGACGAAATAATGTTATTCCGGTAAATTAATTTTGACTGTGAACCATAGCACTGCCAGAGAAAAGGGTAAATTTCAGGAATTTTATAAATTGGAAATGGACGCTGCTTTTATTGTAAATATGTACCTACGATGTGAGTAGTTTCCCATATTGTAAACTGCACACAGTTGAACCTGAATAATTAAAAGCTTAAGTTTCATGATACAAAATTTAAATTTTAGATATAATATAATGTTTGTACATTAATAAATTAAACATGTTTGTGTTAGTTGATATTTTTGTATCATAATAATAAATAAGTAAATAAAATAAAATCTGTTTATTTCGGACCCCTATTGGGTTAGGGTAGGCACACAAAAGTATAAAAGAAAGAACGTTAGTAGGTTCTTCTTCAAAAAGTGCTTGTAATTTTTGAAGAAGAACCTACTCGTTATGGTGAGCTTTCTCGGAAAATGAAAATCGAAGTTTCTGATTGTTTTTCATGCAAAACTAACTTTTATATCACTTGCATAGTGATGACACAGCAGAAAATGACTTAAAACTTCGATTCGACTTTATGAATATGGTCTCAAGTATGTCAATCGCTCGCTCATGCCATTTATCGCAATTTCTCTAGATGGAGTATGTCCTCAGTAATTACGTTTTGGCATTCCCCATTATCGGGGAATGTCTTGGCCAGAGTGACGTCATCGATAATGGGCAGAGGGAAGAGATAGTGTAAATAACTAAGACCTTCTTTGAAATTCATCGTAATGGATAAAAGGCACTAAAGATAAGAAAATTCTAATTTCAAAACTCTTAAAATAGTTTTATTTTACTACTAATGAGTTCCCGATAAAGTATTTACAGTGCTAACTGTCATTCACTTATAGATATTATAATTATAAATGGATGGATGTTTGTTACCTTCATGCCAATACTTCTAAACGGATCGGGCTGAAATTGAATTGATTAAACTTAGTTCTAGGAACAAAACATAGACTTTTCATCAATTTTCAAGCGGGTGGAGGCTCAGGGCGCAGCTAGAAAAAAAAAGTTCAAGTACGTATGTCCATCTGTTAACTTTCCACACCAATGGCTGAACGGATCTTCACTACATAGTACCGGGTGGCCCATAAGTCCTTTGAAATGTAAAAAAAACATATAAAAAAAACTAATTACAATATGTTAAAGGTTTTTATTTTGAAGTAATTCTAATAAAATGGGAATTATTTTTTGAAAATTACATCATCTAAATGTAATCCGTTACAATCGTGGCACTCCTGTAAGCGACGCCTAAAATTGTCCATCACTGCGCGGCAAGTAAGTTCTGTAATGCTTGCCATTTCTCGTCGAATATTTTCTTTCAAGACAACGATTGACCGCGGGTTGGTTTCATACACTTTACTCTTAAGATAACCCCATAAGAAAAAGTCCATTGGGGTCAGATCCGGACTACGTGGTGGCCAGGCAATATCTCCTCTTCGAGAGATCACTTTACTAGGGAAAAGTTGACGGACGACGGGCATAGCGGTGTTAGAGGTATGGGCAGTTGCTCCATCCTGTTGAAACCAGGTCCGCGTATTGAAGCCTGAAAAATTCTGCAACTCTGGTGTAAAAAAGTTCTCGATCATTGCCACATAGCGCTGCGAAGTAACAGTAACGGCGCGACCTCTGCTGTCCTCAAAAAAGTAAGGGCCTATGATGCCATGCGCTGACATAGCCGCCCAAACTGTCACTTTAGGGCTATGTAAGGGCCTTTCATGTTTGCGATTTGGATTTTCGCAACTCCAGTAGCGACAATTCTGCTTGTTGACATGGCCGTTGATGTGGAAGTGAGCCTCATCAGAGAATAACACGTTATTAAATGATGTAAAGCGGTCGAACATTTCATTTGCAAAATTTAGTCTGTGCGTAGGGTCAGTATCTTTTAATTCCTGTACTAATTGAATCTTGTAAGGGTGAAGAAGTAAATCTTTCTTTAAAATCCGCTGTAATGATGTTCTGGCTAAGTTTAATGCACTGGAACGCTTACGAGTAGACTGGGTAGGATTTTCACGAATTGACTGTTTCACTACATCGATGGTTTCTTCCGTGCGTGATGTCCTTGGTCGACCTGACCGTTTTTTATCCAACGTAGAACCGCTCTCCTCGAACTTATTAACCCAGTTCTTAATCGTTTGAACACTTGGAGTGTCGTTAAAGTTGCGTAAATTGTGATGTTCTCGAAATTTACGCCGCGCAACGGTAGCAGAATCATTGTTGCGATAAAACTCGCGCACACAAAAAGCACGGTCCGCACCGGTGAAACGCTCCATGGCGACTGAATTCCGAAAGACCCTTGGTGCTTCCCCCGTACCCCGCGCGCCATTCCTGCACACCGTTTGAATTTTATTCGAAATTTAAATTTCAAAGGACTTATGGGCCACCCTGTATAAAACAAAGTCGATTTCTCTGTCCCTATATTCCTATGTATGCTCAAATATTTAAAACTACGCAACGGATTTTGATGCGGATTTTATTAGTAGATAGAGTGATTCAAGAGGAAGATTTATACGTATAATAAAATCTTGCGAAGCCGGGGCGGGCCGCTAGTAATGAAATAAATAAATATTTCTGCAAAATCCACACAGCATCATCTAGCCCCTAAGTAAGCTACTCAAAGCTTGTGTTATGTGTACTAGATAACTGATATATTTAATACATTATATACATAGATATATATTTTATTGCCGTGTGGTGCCGGCTTAGAATAGCACTACCCCAACTCTTCCCGTGGGTGTCGTAAGAGGCGACTAAGGGATATACCGGGGGGTGGGCAGCAGCACCCCTCTAGAACAACCCCACCATCAAACTGCGATCCCCAACCCGCATGCCCAGCGTGGGGATTATGGGCATTACCCCTTAATGAAAAACACAGCCAAAAATCGGCCCCTAGTTCCCGGCCGCCTCGCTATTCCTGGCCATGGTAGCGGTCATGGTAACGGCGGGGCAGGGGGTGCTAAGAATCACCGGTATTCAGGCTACCACACGCTTTCTAAAATGACCCTGGCAACGTTTAACGGACGCACTCTGAGGCTTGACCATCATCTAGCGCAGTTGGAAGTGGAGTTAGAGAACATTAAATGGCATGTTCTCGGGTTATGTGAAGTCCGTAGAGAGGGGGAGGATACCGTAACCCTAGACTCAGGCCATCTTCTCTACTTTCGTGAGGGTGATAAAACATCCCAGGGTGGAGTAGGTTTCCTCGTCAATAAGGCCCTCTCTAGCAACGTTCAAGAAATCTCCAGTGTGTCGACCAGGGTAGCGTACCTGATCCTTCGGCTTTCCAAGCGGTATAGCATGAAGGTAATTCAGGTCTACGCACCGACCTCGGCACACTCGGATGATGAAGTGGAGGATATGTACGAAGACATATCCAAAGCCTTACACAACACCACTAAGGCTCACTTCAACGTTGTTATGGGGGACTTTAACGGCAAGGTGGGAATCCAGACTGGCAATGAATCCCGAATAGGCCCGCATGGTTATGGAATCAGGAATCACAGGGGGCAAATGCTTGTCAACTTCCTTGAGAAAGAGGGACTGTTCTTAATGAACTCCTTCTTTAAGAAACAGCCTCAAAGGAAGTGGACGTGGCAAAGCCCCGACACTGTGACTAAAAATGAGATCGACTTCATCATGACGGATAGCAAGCACATATTCAGAGATGTCTCAGTGATCAACAGGTTCAATACCGGATCTGATCACCGAATGCTCCGAGGCACTCTGAATATCAACTTGAAGCTTGAAAGATACCGTCTGATGAAGTCCACGCTCCGACCAAATCCAATCCAAATCATGGAGGGCACCGAGAAGTTCGAGCAGCTACTCGGAGACAGATTTGTTGCCTTGGAACCCACTGATGACGCTGACGAGAGCCTACACAATCTGGTCGAAACGTTGAGGGATGAGGGCATCAAGTTCTGCAAAAAACAGCGAACTGGCAAGAAGTCCAAACTCTCGGATGAGACTCTGGATCTGATGACAAGAAGACGGGAAACCACCCAAGTGTCTTCTGCAGAGAGGTCAGACCTGAACAAGCGAATTGCGAAGATGGTACGGCGCGACCTTCGGAGCTCCAACACACGCCTCATTGAAGAGGCGATAGAGCGAAACCGAGGGTCCAAAGTATTCACTCAGCAGCTTGGCAGGAGCCACCTAACGAAGCTTAAAACGCGCGATGGGAGGACCGTACTGTCGAAACCGGAGATTTCAGCCGAGATAGAGGATTTTTATGGCCGTCTGTACACTGCACATGCCCCTCGTTCCCGACGAGATGACCTTGATTCTAGAGCCACCCTGACACGCCACTACACCGACGAACTGCCAGACATCAGTCAAGACGAAATCGTGTTAGCTTTGAGGCAGCTTAAAAATGGAAAAGCCCCCGGTGAGGACGGTATAACTTCAGAGCTTCTGAAGGCAGGAGGAGCCTCCGTTATACAGGAGCTACAACACCTCTTCAATACCGTCTTCCACAGTGGGAGAACTCCTAAGGCGTGGAGCGGGAGTTTGGTGGTGCTCTTTTTTAAGAAGGGTGATAAAACTCTCCTTAAAAATTACAGACCCATCACACTCCTGAGCCACATCTATAAGCTGTTCTCACGAGTGATCACGAATCGTCTCGCCAGGAGACTTGACGAGTTCCAGCCACCGGAACAGGCCGGGTTCCGCGGAGGATATGGCACCATAGACCACATACACACAGTGAGGCAGATTATACAGAAGTCCGAAGAGTATAATCAGCCCCTGTGTCTCGCTTTTGTGGACTATGAGAAAGCCTTTGACTCCGTCGAAACCTGGGCTGTTCTGGAATCCTTACAGCGATGCCAAGTAGACTATCGTTACATCGAAGTGCTGAGGTGTCTCTATGAAGCTGCCACTATGAGTGTCCAAGTACAGGACCAGCAGTCTAAACCTATCCAATTGCGCAGAGGAGTGAGACAGGGGGATGTCATATCCCCGAAACTGTTCACGAGCGCATTGGAAGATATGTTTAAGACGCTGGACTGGAAAGGTAAGGGCATTAACATAAACGGCGATTACATCTCACACCTGCGATTCGCTGATGACATAGTCGTAATGGCGGAGTCGCTAGAGGAGCTGACCCACATGCTGGACGGCCTAGCTTCAGCCTCGCGATGTATCGGTCTTGGCATGAATTTGGATAAAACCAAAGTCATGATCAATGGCCACATTGTTCCGGGACCGATAGTCGTTGATGGTCACCTTCTTGAAATTGTTTCCGAGTATACTTACCTTGGGCAGATTGTACAGCTAGGTAAAAACAATTTTGAGAAGGAGGCCAAGAGGAGGATCCAGCTAGGCTGGGCAGCATTTGGGAAACTACGTCAAGTCTTCTCTTCATCCATACCGCAATGTTTGAAAACGAAAGTTTTCAATCAGTGCGTCCTACCCGTAATGACCTACGGAGCTGAGACGTGGACACTCACGGTAGGGCTGGTCCACCAGTTCAAAGTCGCCCAGCGAGCTATGGAAAGAGCTATGCTCGGAGTCTCTCTGAAGGATAGAATTCGTAACGAATACATCCGACAGAGAACCAAAGTTATCGACATAGCTCAAAGAATTAGCAAGCTGAAGTGGCAATGGGCCGGCCATATCTCGCGAAGAACCGACAACCGTTGGGGTAAACGTGTTCTTGAGTGGAGACCGCGACTCGGTAAACGTAGTGTGGGACGCCCTCCGGCCAGGTGGGATGACGATCTGCGAAAGACTGCTGGCAGATGCTGGATGCGTCAAGCTGAAGACAGGGCGCTATGGCGCTCATTGGGGGAGGCCTATGTCCAGCAGTGGACTAATATAGGTTGATGATGATGATGATGATGATATTTTATTAGAGATACCATTCCGGCAATTGTTGATCAGGCGCGACTCACAGCGAGCACTTTGTTGATCCGAAAACATTTGTTGATCCGAGCCTCTTTTGTTGATCTATTATACATTTTCAGTAACAAATGTTGCTCCGACCAGATCAACAATTGACCTCACGGGGCTTTTGGCATTGTAATACCATTTGTTGATCCGATATACAAATCCATTTTACACAAGTTGATCCGATTCAAATGAACCAATCAGAACGCAGCATTTGTCAAAAATGACAGCGACGTTGCCGCTTCGTGCGGGAGTCGTGGAGGTCGATGACCACACGTGTGGAAACGAAATGTCAGGGTAACGCTATGTTCTATGACATTTATTATTTATGACATCGCGTTACCTAGTCCTTTTATTATTAGTTTAATAATTATGTACCTATTATTAAAATTTGACTTGTTTGAGTGTTTTTTTGTAAGTCTAAAGAAATAATGATATTAATTTACTGAATAATTTTATTTAGAAACCAAAAATCCATTGCGAATACTTTTCTACGGACAAATGTTGATCCATCGATATTTTTTTAACGATAACTGAGAAATTTTCTATTTTTGATTATTCTTTATACCTGAAAACTAAAACCGAAAAAGTGGCACTTTGTTCCTTAATATGACGTTCCTTGCGTTTACTTTAATAGGTTTTTTTAATTATTGAGTATCGTGTCAAATAAATTATTTTTATTTTTAATTCATTTTTTAAACTATATGGATTGACAATAAATGCGGGCGGCCGAAGGTTTGCCTTTGGCACATGAGGGTCCGGGTTCGATTCCCACCTTGGAACAATAAATGTTTGTACGACATGTAAATATTTCTACGGGGTTTTGGGTGTTTTATAAGTGTAATAAATTTCTCAATCTTTGTAATATTTTGTATTAAGTTACAGATATTTGTCATCTAGTACCAATCATAACACAAGCTCTGCTTAGCTTTGGGCTAGACAAGGCTGTGTGGATTGTCCAGCATTATTAATCTAGTTATTTATTTATTTTAAACTAAAAAACTACACATCAGGGGTCACGGTAGTGGCCCGAGTACAATAAGCAATTGCTTATCGTTATAATTGTAACAAATAAAACCTGCTACCTTAAATTATTTTGGGGAACTTAAGTAGTTGCATACCTTACGTGGTTAACCGACTTAAAAAATTAACTAGTGTCAATGCCTCGATCTATTGATGTTTAACTAAACGTCAATTATTTTAGACTAGTTACAACCCCGCGGCTCCGCCCGCATGAAAATGTATTTGTCAAATTTCAGAAAATTATTGCACGCCTCCTAGGGGGTTTCGTTAAAAAATACTTGTTTAATTATTCATTTTGCAGTTTATTTGTACCGATTTTAAGTCACTAGCAGCTGGTTCAGCCTACCGTTGATGAATACCTACCTGTTTAGTTAAAGTTCATAAGATTATTGTTTTAAATTACCCAATATGCGAATATCTAGCAAGGATCTTCACAAATAATTTTGTTAAGTAACTAGCTACCTCCCATAGGTAAACAGGTTCCTTTCATATTAAATAGAGACTAGGGTCAGTGTTCTTCAGAGTTCAGTCAGACTCAAATCTTATCTATCTTACTATTATAATAAATGGGAAAGTCTGTGTGAATGTTTGTTATAAGTAATCTCCGTATTAACTTTAGTTATTAAGACGACATTTGGTACGTAGATAGTAGGACCTAGAATAAGACATAGGCTACTAAAATTATCAAAAATTAACCTCTGAGGGCGTTAAATAAGGTGGAAAAGTTTTTATGGAAATTTATTTTTCCTTGGTTTGATTTACTCAAACTCGGTATAAATAAAGTATGAAATAAATAATTAAAAACGTATTTATTATTTTACCAAAATAACCCCCAGGGGTTGTGAAATAAATTTCTGAAATTTGTTTAAAAAACTCTGGTTCGCGGGCGAAGCCGCGGGGCGCATCTAGTATCTAGTATTATAATAAATGGGAAAGTCTGTGTGAATGTTTGTTATAGGTAATCTCCGTAGCTACTTAAGTTATTTAGATGAAATTTGGTACGTAGATAGTTTAGGACCTAGAATAGGACATACCTAGGCTTTTAAAATTTGAAGGGGTTATTAGATGGGGTGGTAAAGTTTGTATGAAAAATTATTTTTCATTGGTTTGTTTCACTCAAAATGAACACTATGAATAAACTTCAATCAAAGTAAATAACTAAACACGTATTTTTTATTTTTACGAAACTAAGGAGGCGTGCAACAAATTTCTGAAATTTGACAAATAAATTTCCATGCGAGCGAGGCCGCGGGGCGCATCTAGTTATTACTAAAGTAAATAATTTCCAAGTGGTAAGGCATAATATTGTGTTATTCTAGGTCCGAAACTATTTACATATCAAATTTCATTTAAATAACTTAAGTAGTTACGGAGATTACTTATAACAAACATTCACACAGACTTTCCTATCACTACATAGTATAAAACAAAGTCGCTTTCTCTGTCCCTATGTCCCTATATCCCTATGTCCCTTTGAATGCTTAAATCTTTAAAACTACGCAACGGATTTTGGTGCGGTTTTTTTTAATAGATAGAGTGATTCAAGAGGAAGGTTTATACGTTGGGATGACGATCTGCGAATGATTGCTGGTAGATACTGAACGCAACAGCGCTATGGTGCTCATTACGGGAAGCCTATGTCCAGCAGTGGACTAATATAGTCCTAAAATAATGATAATGTTGCCCATTAGACAGTTTCGTAAGGTGAATGAAGATTCAGTTAACGGCACACTCCTACCTTCATTTGGGAAGCGGGATTTATAGACGTGATATTTGTAGGAGTTCATTTGAGTCTAAAATATAGGAAACATTCTAAAATCTTTCTTTTTATATTTTCGTTTGACGTGTAGTGCGTTCTGGCATTCTTAGATTGCTGTAGAATTGAACTCTGAAGCAAGTTCTCTCTAGGTTCTTAGTTAAAAATAAAGGGAAATTTTATTAGAATTTAACGGTTCTGTTACCAAAAAAACCTTTTTACCAATTTCTCATACCTAAGGCACATGTCGAAGAAGAACATGACCTACGAACTGGTTGCTAAAGAGTACAGTTATTTTTTGTGAGCTATAAGTAGATTTGAAACATACACATACCTACACAAAAATAATATTTTATAAATGTAATGTACTTGGTCAGTGAATTTCAGCTATTTCTACTCTATTCTATTCGACTATCCGAAGGAAATTTGTAAGAACGAACGCTTCCAAGTCTATAAACTTCGATTAAGTAAGTCTCGAAAAGTTCCCCACTACCGCGCGTGCGGTGTTGCCGCTTTGAAAACAGACGAAGTAGTAATTTGTGGCTCCAGAGACTGCAGATCAACATTTTCTAAGCGAATGTGGCGCGTAGTATATATGCACCGGATGTGAAAAAGACGTTTCAGTGTAATTTTTTTGACCGTTAGAAGATCAACAAAATGTGTGTATTTTGAGGTTTTTCTAAGGCGAGTATATTGAAAACGAGTCAATGCAGATCCAGCGTTGCCATATGCTTTTGAAATTCGGATCGAAGTATATCTGTTTACTAGGTCTAGAGTCGAATGTACACATGAAAAAGGTGGATCAACATTTCTTAAGAAATCGTACTGGATCAACCATTACCGTGAACGGTTCATTATATATACATAGAAAACACCCAAAATCTAGCAAGGATATGGATGGTTTCCCAGTGAAGGAAGTGAAGAAGCATGTGATGCCACGAGCCGAAGCTACATAGTATACTGAAACATTGATTGTACTACCACGACTTTCTCTCCGAGTCAATTTTATAACAAGAATTTTCAAGGAACTTTTCTCGAAGAAACTTTATATACGCGTAATTAAAAAAGTTATCGGTACACCTTACTAATCTTCTAAGTAACAATAAGCGATTTACCTCCTGATTACCCGGTAACTTTGCGACTAGGTAACATCTACTTAGAATGGGACAGACTATCTTGTTATTAATATCGTCACTTGCTTACCTTATTCAACTACTCGCCATAGGTTTACTAATCTACACTTTTTTCTTCGTGTTCTTCTCGTTTTACCTCAAAAAAAGGGTTCGCTATAAAGACCACGGTTGTTAGGCCAAACTCAAATCGAACTCAAAGTGCTAACTGCGCTTAGGACTCTTGGATACGTTAGAAAGTTTATCACACCAATATTTTATGAATGCGGAAGTTTGGATGGATAGATAGATGGAAAGACGGTAAGATGGATAGATGGATAGACGGATGAACAGATAGACGGATAGACGGATAGACGGATAGACGGATAGACGGACAAAAAGACAGAAGGATGCTTATTACCTTTTCATCACTCATACTCGGAAAGTAGGTCTAAACATGCCTGAAGAGCGGGTTGAAAGGGATACTTTTCATTACTCATACTCGGAAAGTAGGTTTAAACATGCCAGAAGAGCGGGTTGAAAGTGATACTTTTTCGCCCTAGGGAGAATCGTTTTCAACTGACAGCTATAACGTTACTATTGAAACATTTTAGTGGCAGAATAAATGCTGAAGATAAAAAAAAAATTCGCCTGAGCGACAATTCACTGAATTCAAAAAATACGAAAGACAAGGCAGTATGGCTTTATGGCTATTGCCTGTCTTGATGGACTTATATTAAAAAAAAAATAGCGGCAATTCGATTCATTTGTTTAATTTTGTTTTCTCATGTTTTTATTTATATTTCCTTGTATTCGTAATGAAAAGCACAGTGTTTACCTCGGGTGAAAGTAACTTTATTTAGTCCCTCGAAATATAGGCGCCCTCGTTACACTGTATTACAATGTACTATTTCACATCAAAACTACTGAAAGGATCGTGCTGAAATTTTGAATGCGTAGTTCTCGGCCTAGAATCAAACAAAATTATTTTCATCCCATAAATATAAACACATCCATTTTACACGGAGGCTCTCTTTCGTATTTGTGATACTACGGAGAACATCGAAAGTTTAAAAAATATTTCATTTGTTTCAGATACCTAAAAATGCTGCGTTCAAGTGCTAGTGTTAGTGCCAAAGTGTAGTGCTAATGTGATAATGGGGTGTACGCCGAGCATGCTCCTCGACCACAAGAACCGTCGAGACAGCACCGGCTCCCAGGAGGCCGCCCTCGCCAAGATCACCCCCACGGTCTGCAACAAGGCGGTGCAGGCCGCTAGAGCCCCCAGAGCCTCGCTGGAATCAGATGGCTTCAGCATTCAGCTGTCCAGCAAAAAGGACAGCTATGTTTCTCAGATGGGGAATAATTTTGCTACCCAGTTGCATATAAAGAGGATTTCGGGTAAGTTAGAGTTGTAAGTTAGAGAAAGTAAAGTAAATTTATTTCTATATAAATCTGATAATGGGATGCACGCCGAGCATGTTCTCGACCATAAGAACCGTCGAGACAGCACCGGCTCCCAGAAGGCCGCCCTCGCCAAGATCACCCCCACGGTCTGTAACAAGGCGGTGCAGGCTGCTAGAGCCCCCAGAGCCTCGCTGGAATCTGATGGCTTCAGCATTCAGCTGTCCAGCAAAAAGGATAGCTATGTTTCTCAGATGGGGAATAATTTTGCTACCCAGTTGCATATAAAGAGGATTTCGGGTAAGTTTATAGCAAGTAAAGTAAATCTATTTATAAATAAATTTGATAATGGGGTGCACGCCGAGCATGTTCTCGACCATAAGAACCGTCGAGACAGCACCGGCTCCCAGGAGGCCGCCCTTGCGAAGATCACCCCCACGGTCTGCAACAAGGCGGTGCAGGCCGCTAGAGCCCCCAGAGCCTCGCTGGAATCTGATGGCTTCAGCATTCAGCTGTCCAGCAAAAAGGACAGCTATGTTTCTCAGATGGGGAATAATTTTGCTACCCAGTTGCATATAAAGCGGATTTCGGGTAAGTTTATAGCAAGTAAGTAAATTTATATAAACAAATGTGATAATGGGGTGCTCGCCGAGCATGCTCCTCGACCACAAATACCGTCGCGAAAGTCCGCGAAAGGACCGTCGCTCCTTAGGATTCTTAGGTAATTTATGTGCAAATCACATTGAAGGCCTATACTATCTGCAGTGAGCTCAACATTGAAACAATTCAATTATTATTATAAAAATTAGTTGTAACTTGGTTTACCTGTTTTTTATTGTATTTCTTTATGAATAAAGTACCTATGAGACCATTTAACAATATGCAGATACAAGAAACTCTTTCTAGGCTCCACACGTTACGTCAGATTATGCAGCGTAAAACATTACATAAAATGATAGAAATACGATAGGGTGCGGGCGGTGGGAAAACCGATGTGTCATGCTTGGGGCCCACTAGAGCTAGCATCAATGCATTTTAAATGAAGGGGTTTATGCTTGCTTTCATTCAGGGTTAACGCAAAAGGTCAAGTATGAATATTCTCTTTTTTACCTCTCGGTTATTTAGATAACTTGTCGAAAGGAAAACTTTTGTATTGATAAGATCGGATCAGAAAATTTGTAATTAATTGCAACAAATACATGTAAATACGGTACCTAAGTGGTATTGTGAAAATATGACACATCAGTTGAGCTATAGTATTATAACTCACTTGTTATAATTTGTTGCCTCGAATTATAAATTTCATGATTATTATTCATAAATAATAATATTTTCTTCATAAAAGAAACAAGCTGATTCTTCAAAACGTGAACATTTTTCATTAAAATTAACCTCACATTTTACCAATTTTGCAAAGATCTTTGAAGTTAATCCAACCCTTTTAATCATGAAATAGGCTAGCTTATGCAAAATTAAAACAATAAAATAAGAAGATACCGTTTCTATACTGTGTTTTCCGTAAGATTTTAAATATTGTGAGGAAAAATTCGTCGAAACATTGTTCTCAGTTAACTCTTCCATTGATTTACGCGGCACACAGCAACAAGGCTCTCAGAGTCATCATTTATTTTCCAACACTTTCGCAATATTGAGTAAGTACCTAATGATAATGCTGGACAAGGTACAGCTTTATCTAGCCCCAAGCTAAACTGAACTTGCTTTTTTTTATATAATTAAAACATTCATCAACGTCTTTTATTAAATACAAAACACTCAAATCACCCTGAACAAATCTGCAATCAATCATCTTCATATTTCATCCAATTTACACAAAACCTCAAATAAAATACTAAAACCTTTCTCTTACTCACTGCGTCAACTGATCAAAACTATAATTTTATTTAATTACTAGCGACCCGCCCCGGATTTGCACGGTTGTATTATAAGTTTATAAACCTTCTTCTTGAATCACTCTATCTATTAAAATAACTGTTTTATAATCCGTTGCGTAGTTTTAAAGATATAAGCATTCAAAGGGACATAAGGACATAGGGACAGAAAAAGCGACTTTGTTTTATACTATGTAGTGATTTATATGATCGGTTTCTTCAAGTTTCGTGTTTATTGTTTAGGCAGACGCGGCAGGCACTTTGTTTTAAATAATTTGTTAAGTAATTTAAAATTAATTAGATTATTGCAAAAAATTATCCAAAGTTAGGTTTATTTGCCAAATACTTATTTGAAGGTCTTTTAGCTTTCAAAGCTTTAAACTTGCCGCGCACGCGGTTTATTGCATATGGGACTATGTTTTTGCAAGAGCAAAATTTATTAGTATTCTCTTCAGAACATTTGCATTGAACGTTTTTTTGATTCGTTGAATTCGCTGCGTGTGGTTCTACCATCTGCCTGGAAAATTCATTCTCTAAAGGTGGTTTCGTATTTCGACTTACATCATCATAATCTTTTAACGGGCTTTCATTAAACATATCACTGCCTTGATTCATGTAATTTGAACTCATTGCCTTCAATTTCATTTGCAATGTGTCTGCAAATATTTCATTAACAACAAACAGAAGGTCTTCATAAAGACATTCGTCGTAATTATTTTTGTTCGGGTTTTTTACAGCTCCGTAGTCAATGTCTTGTAGAACTCGGCTCAGTATATCTAATTTGTATCCTTTTGGCATCTCGGTATCACCCCAGTATATAATATGGCGAATAGGAGGTTTATGCATACATTTCATTTGCTGCCCGATACAACAGGATGAAATAAGTATGATGAGGCATAACTGAAACACAAATATATAAAATTCAAATAAATATAATTTATCTGTTCATATCAAAGACCAGTTGATAATATGGTTCAAATACAGTCTCTTTTTAAATACATATAAGTGTGCGGCTAACTCACAATAAATAATGAGCCTTAACCGTAGGTGCTAGAGTCGTGATATTTTCAGCTTTACTCTGCTTTTAGTGGTATTGTATCTCTTTTACAAACCGATATTTGTTCGATAAACAATACTTGTAAGAAAAAACTTTCCATACCTTTTGAGTACAACTATTCATAACGGACAGATACTTCAGCAGTGCGTTCAATTTAAGAATAACTCGAAGTAGGTACCAGAACAAATTACCAATCTAAACATTGTTCAAACCTAGAAATGTAATGAAATACTTCTACAAATATGTTATTTGATTTGGCGTTACTAATAGTACTGAAGTGGTAATAATAACTAAGTATATGGTTGAAAAAGTAATAAAAAAAATTATAATGCTTTAGTGCTGTGTTTTGGTTGGGGCGCCGTAGCGGGAGTGGATTGTCAGCGTTTTCAATAGATGTTGCTACTGAAATAGTAGATTTATTCATTGACATTATTGAATCCCGAGCGCACAGAATTCTAGAAAAAACCACGAGCGCAGCGAGGGATGTAGAATCATGAGAATGAAATCGCGCATATCGCGCAAACTCGCACAAAAAGTGTGAAAAGTAGAGTATTCTCCATATACCTAATACTCTACTTTTAAAACTTTTTGCGAGAAAATATTTAAAAAAGAAAATGTGTTTTGCGGCTTTTTAAGTAGTTTTTATTTTACCTTCTGAACTGAGGCTATGTCGAATTTGATCACATGATACGGATCTATTCCGTAAAAAAATTTACACATATTTTGATGTGCCAATTCAATATAATTATTTCGAAGGTCCATATTTGCAGTTCAACATTATCAAGAGAATAATTTATTATGTATTTTATTTTATTATCAAACTCAAAATATGTAGGTAGTTAATTTTGACTATGGTTTATTTGAATAATCACATTTTTTATTTCGATTTGAGTTACATGACTTCTAAGTAAATTTTTCGTGCTCGAGGTGTGTAAACTAAATAATTCTGGCAGAATTCGCGACAGAGACAATTTCTTAATCGGTAGTTCGTTTAAGAAATTATACTACCTACTTATTACCTCTTATTACGTTACCTATGATTTCTAGCTATGCAGATGTTTAAAATCTAACAAAAATCTTTGTCGGCACTAAATAAATAATAATAAAATTATAAGTACCTACTCGTCGTAATAAGATGCTACTCAGCATCCTTTGGGCATCGACCAGGCGTGTACCATTACGACAAGCGGACATAATTTCGCGCTTAGAATTGCTTACGCTCGCGCAGCCATTTGTCTTCTTATCTCTGCAGACAGTAACTACAACTATAGTCCAGTCATTACGTCGGAAAAATCGGCTTCAAAAAGAAAGTGAACCGAGAAAGCCAAATTTTTGATATTACGTGGGGAGTGGCTAGAAAAGCTTAAGTTCAAATTGTCGACCAAAATAACCTTGTGCAATTTCCGCCATCTTGAAAAAACCCTTAAATTCAGTTTTTTCATCATAACTCGGTTCCCCGTTGAGATACGAAAATTTTTATAGAATACTTTTTTGTAGCTTTTTTCACGATCTACAATTAAGGTCCTTTACATTTTTCACGTATCGATCGTCGTTTTCGAGATATCGATCAAAAATATCGAAAATTTTGAATATCGAAAACATGTGACAATGTCGCCAGAGTCGAGATTTTATTCAACGACGATCACGACGATGACGATGATTATAATTTTTCGACCCTCACAACATCATTTCCTGCGATTGAAGAGGCTTCACGACTCGAAGAATCTACCGAGGAGGAACTTGAACAGCCAGGACCGTCCAAACGACGAAAAACGTGTGAAAATGTGTGAAAGTGAAACGTGTGAACGTGAAACACAAAAAAAAATCATAAACCAGCCGAATTATAAATCAAATACATGAAATTTATTGATAAAATAATTTTACATGAAATTTATTGATAAAATAATTTTTATGCAGCAAAAATAATGATTACAGGTGGTAATTTTTTTCATTTTTTTTCATTTTCACGTTCACACGTTTCACTTTCACACATTTTCACACGTTTTTCGTCGTTTGGACGGTCCTGGCTGTTCAAGTTCCTCCTCGGTAGATTCTTCGAGTCGTGAAGCCTCTTCAATCGCAGGAAATGATGTTGTGAGGGTCGAAAAATTATAATCATCGTCATCGTCGTGATCGTCGTTGAATAAAATCTCGACTCTGGCGACATTGTCACATGTTTTCGAT
This sequence comes from Eupithecia centaureata, assembly GCA_944547425.1. Lineage (NCBI taxonomy): Eukaryota > Metazoa > Arthropoda > Insecta > Lepidoptera > Geometridae > Eupithecia > Eupithecia centaureata. The sequence goes on along the minus strand of OX155691.1, from coordinate 5,057,277 downwards.
ATTCAAAATTTTCGATATTTTTGATCGATATCTCGAAAACGACGATCGATACGTGAAAAATGTAAAGGACCTTAATTGTAGATCGTGAAAAAAGCTACAAAAAAGTATTCTATAAAAAATTTCGTATCTCAACGGGGAACCGAGTTATGATGAAAAAACTGAATTTAAGGGTTTTTTCAAGATGGCGGAAATTGCACAAGGTTATTTTGGTCGACAATTTGAACTTAAGCTTTTCTAGCCACCCCCCACGTAATATCAAAAATTTGGCTTTCTCGGTTCACTTTCTTTTCCAAATGTATATAATGACTGGACTACTACTGTTTTGCTATTTACACCAGTACCAGTGTGTTTACTTCTATGAAGGTATCTACTTGAAACCAACGACTTCGGAGGAGACTACATCATTTCAAAGCACACTGGAGTATATACTAGAAATGCAGGTGAAAAAAAGAGGCGTTTTCTTTTATACGATTTATTTTTCAACATATTTTAATTTCACGCGTAGTAATTCATAGTCTGTGAACTTCCTCAAGAGAACAATTCAGATGTATCTTTTCAAACACAATTATATCAGTTCTTAAGCAGGAGACGTCTAAATGATGTATTTTGGGGGTTCTTCACTCGACTATGAATTCCATGGTTCCTTATTACGATAATTGCGGAAACTGAAAAAACTTCGATTTGACTAGCCTGTACTTCTGTACTGGCTTGGTGCTGTCAATATTGTACGTTTTTCAGGATTTTCCAAGGATCTACACTGGCAACTTCTGCTGTGCCTTTTCTCAGTACATTTACACTGATAATGGTGATCATTCATTTCTACATGTGCATCAGTCAATTCTTTTGAGAACTCAATATTAAACATTAATTCGTCTACGTAAGGATAGTGAGGCCTGTTTCTTAGGGCTTTTGGTCGACGTTCGCTGATTTGTAATATATTTTTGAACAGATCAGTAACTCCGGTAGTCACTGAATCTAGTGTTTCGTGAATACATTCTTCAAAAGTATGTTCTGCGGGGCAGTTTGTCATATTGTGTAGGATCTCTTGAAGTAACCCAATTTTCTTTTCTTTATGTACTGTGGTGCCATTCTTGATAGATTCCGTTGTTGGGGGCAGGGGAGTTGTAGCATTACTACTGTCTGGTTCCTTGGTGTCTTGATCTGCTAACTGCACACTAAAGCAGTTAAATACAAGGAGTATAACGAAGCATATCTGGAACAAATTACTATTATGGAATATTTATAAAACAAAACAAATGACTAGTATTTTAAACTTATATCAATAACTAGCTGGTACCCGCGACTTCGTCTGCGCATGATTAGTATTTGGAGTACTCGCGATTTTACTTGCGTAATTCCCTTTCCCGTGGGATTTTCGAGATAAAATAAAGCCTATTAGCCTTCTTATTCCAGCTTATAATCTATCTCTGTGCCATTTCATCCAGATCAATTCAGCAGTTTTTGCGTGAAAGAGTAACAAACATCCATCCATCTATCCATTCATACTTACAAACTTTCGCGTTTATCAGTTCAATTCAGTTTGGTTCCCCTGGGCTATACGGGTTTTCAAAAATTTCTCACAGCATCTGAACGACGCGTACACACGCGTCGTTCAGTGATGCTGTGAGAAATTTTTTGAAAACCCGTATACCCCAGGGGAACCTAACTGAATTCCGGGATAAAATGTATCCCATGTCCAATCGTCCCGAGTTCCATTCGAATTCATTCAATTCCGTCGTGATGCGTGGTTAAAGAATTTTTCTTTCACCCTCTCTCCCAGGGGAACCTTACCGAATTCCGGGATAAAAAGTATCCCATGTCCTTCCTTGTACTATGAACTCAAATCGTCCCGAGTTTCATTCCAACTCATTAAGCAGTTTCGGCGTGATGCGCGGTAAAGGAATTTTACTTTCATATCCTCTCCCATGAGAACCTTACTGAAATCCGGGATAAAAAGTATCCTATGTCCTTCCTCGTAGTATGGCCTATAATCATGCCGAGTTTCATTTCAATCCATCAAGTAGTTTCGGCGTGATGCGCGTTTACGATACAGACAGACAGACAGACAGACAGACAGACAGACAGACAGACAGACAGACATGAATGAAAAAAATTACAGTTTTGGCTTGAGAATCGATAATAAAGTGCCCTCCAAAAAAAATTTTCAAAATATCTTCAATGTACAGAATTGGACCTGTTACAGTTTTATTATAAGTATAGATAATGCTTTAACTTAGTTGCTGCCGAATGCTGGCAGCATTTCCACGTTGATGGGCAATGCTGATTCGTTGACCTCAATAGAAGCCAGTGTAAGGGTATGGATTGGTGAGGATGTACAGTTTAGATTTTACTGGATGAATAAATAAAAAGATAGCTGTAATTCCAAACTGTTGTATTGTCCGACTCTTCGATTACATGTAAATGTATTTTCGACAGTGTTTACAACGCAGGGATCTAAAAATTGCTGGTAACAAAGTGTTACCAGCTTTTAATTTATTTATGTCATAGACAGCCAGCATTTAGATTACCTGTGGACTCTCTGTATTTATTGAGCTTAGTACTGAAATATTAGTAATACCGTGCGAAACTGGGGCGGGTCGCTAGTTATGTATAAGTCAGTTTTTGTAACAAAGGCCTTTCTGTATTGCTATTACATGAAATTATGTACCCACTCACTTACATTTTTTTTTGTATTAATTAGTAGATACTAGAATTAGTAGAATTATTTTGTTCCTGTAAAATTGCCTGCTTTCCACAATTTATAGTTTAATATTTTTCTTGTATAGGTTAAGAGTTCTTAGTATATAAGTAATGCATGCTGTGTCGGCCTGTAATAGGTTAGTACACTTAATTTTATAAAATAATGTAATAAAGTGCTTCGTAAGTTTTAGTGTACTCGCCATAGGCTAACCTAATTGTAAAAATAAATAAAATAAATAAATATACTTCAAACATCAATAAAAAAAATGATGCTTACAATAAAAACATTCACTATGATGTCGGATAAAATAACATTAAAAATTTAATGAAAATGATGAAAACAATAAAAAAGTTCGTAAAATTCACATTCTAAAGGAAGACTTTAAACTTTTTGAAATCAGATCAAGTTTTTTTAATATTATAAAAAGAAATAATTTAGATATCAAAAATAAATAACCTTTGATGCTTTAAGTAATCCGCTAGTCATATCTATAGATACGTTTGCTTGCACTCAATTCTAAACTTTAAATGGCATTAAAAACTGTTTTCTATATAAAACAAATGAAACACTATATAATCATAAACTTAAATCGTATCTCAAACTTAAATAAGTAGTTGATTTATTTTATAGGCGTCACTAATTCTTAACACTTAAAAGGAATGACTAATTTAGTACTTTATACATTTTAAAGTCACTTACTTAAAAAAATTGATTCCAATTTAACTGTTCCTCGACGTACACTAAACTCTACGACGAGCCAGGAATTTAATTCCTAAAAAAATGTGATTAAGTCCATTATTTTAAGTATACATATAAAAAAGTTATAGTTAATTATACTAAAATATCGTAATCAGAATAATCAGATCTATACAATTTATTGGTAAGAATTTTACAAGTCTATCATTAAATTATAATAAATTAAATTTACAAAACAATTTATGTCATTTTACATTACATTCCCCAGCACGTGCGTCAGTCTGTCCGACTACGGTCAACTATATTGCGCAATATTGCAAATTGTGCAATAATCTTGACCATGCCATTGATCTTGACCGTTTAGGGTAAATATTGAACTCGTTTTACACAATAAATTGTTGTAATTAGTACAATAAAAATATTGTACAATTTTATTGTAGGTCTAGGGGCCGCCTTAGACAGTCTATGCGACACCGCAGACAGCTTGCTCGCTCCGCGTGTGTTGTAACAACGCGTGTGGTGATCTCCGTTTGGAACAGCTCCAGGTTTTGCCTCACGTGCATCACTACCTGCATAATACAAGCTCTGCTTAGCATAGGGTTAGATTACGCTATGTGAATTGTCCAAAATTATTTATTTATTTATTATTATATAGCTTGGATTATCTAGCATTATCGAGGCCCAAAGCAAGTGTTATGGCAAAACTGAATGAACTCTGTGAACTTAGGCATGGAAGCAAAAGTGCGCAAGTACAATCAAATTTAAAAATTATATTGATCAACTCGCGAGTTCACGACCCACGCATTTTATTTTCATTGTTATATATTCGAAAGTTGGATGGAAGGATGGATGTTTGTTACCTCTTCCTGCCAAAATTACTGAACGGTTCGGGCTGAAATCTTACTATTATAATTAAATGGGAAAGTCTGTGTGAATGTTTGTTTTAAGTAATCTCCGTAACTACTTAAGCTATTTAAATGAATATTGGTATGTTGAAGTCTCAATACAAATGAACAAAACTTCAATGTGCTTCCATTTAGACTTGGATTATGTACTTAAAAGGAACTGCTACGCATTGGCCAATGCCATACGGCTATTTAGTAAACTAGAAAATGACATGAGAAAACTAACACACAAAAAAACACACCAAACCAACACTTATAAATTTAATCATAAATTATATAGAGGTGTGATTCTGTCAAAATTGTTTTAACACTTTTGAACTAATTATTTTTTGACGTTACAAGAAGCAAGGCATGCGAAGCCGCAGGCAGATACTAGAAGGTATCTACTATTTCATATAATTTAAAACATAAATGTAATTCAGTTTATTTTCCTTTACGGGACAAAAAAAAATTTAAAGAGTCGTTTTTGCTTATTTGTGAATCACCCAAGCAACACAAGTGGTTGCATAAAAGCTTTGGAGCCAATCCGATTATTTCCTGAGGTGGTAAGCCCAAACGCTAGAGGTCGCTCTAAAACCCTTATGCAGCTAAAAACTACTTCGTGAACTTATATGTATGCCGCTATTGTAAAACTCAAAGTAATAATAGAAACTGCAATTTACACCTGTGTGTTAGTTGAGCATTTATTGACTATAAGACTAACAACGCAGGGCCTAGACCGCTAGTCCTAGGAACTAGAAATTGTAAGTGTTGCCATAAGAATAGACAAAAACAGTGTTATTATTTATTCCTATGTGTTGCATAGTTGTTAAACAAATATGCAAAAAAAATGTTGCAAAATTCACAATAACTCTTAACATTTTGTGGCGATCCCTTTTAATTGGTATTTCAATTTCGTTTCTTATTTTGAAGTAATTTATTTTTTTATATAAGATCTTTAAGGAGAGTATCCCTGGGTCCCTAAATACAACCTAGGCTAAACTACGACCCTATGGATTCAATAAGTATACAGTAACACTGTAATTATGTTAGGGAGAAGTCGCAATTTTCCGGAACATTTTGGATCATTACGACTACACTTTTTATGAGTGCCAAATATATGGATAATACTTAAGCCCTGCTTTCAATACTTGACATACGCAAATATTTTTGTATCGTAAATCACATTCACATGAATAATTCTTTTCTTTTACAGCCAAAGTAGCTGCTGTTAAATCACTAGAAAACTCAACTAATAACTTTTCGTCTTGGTCTTTGTTAATTGGCATTCTTAAAATATTTGGCGAGTTTAGTTCATTCATATCGTCCGCGCCGTGATCATTATCTTTGTGAATAGAATTTTGTAATATCTCTGAAATGATATGCTGAAGTTTTTCGTTAAGACAAAATTCATAGTTTTGTCCGAAAGGGCAGTAGTTAACATGTCTATATTCGGCAACTTTTTCTAAAATAACTTTAAGGTCTTCGGATGTTATTTCGCTGGGCATTCTGTAATCGTCCCAATTTGTAATGTGCTGAATGGGGTTGGGGTCAGTCTTTTCTTTTTTCCTTTTTTTCGGCTGTCCAGTGCAGAATGCTACTAAAACTAAAACAGTGAAGACCTAGAACAAAAAATTTTGTATTAGGTCAAGCCTTTTGAATAAAATCAAAACCCACCTGAAATTTAAACAATATTAAGAAAAAATACCATCATCCAAGTATTCATAACGGTCAACCGTTGTGTATTTGTACAAAGAGTAAAATGCAAAAGTACTTTTTGATTTCGGTGAATCCAATTGAACATCATTGAAAACCGATAACTTTAATTAAATGCCCAAGTACTGGTGAAAATTAGTTACATGATAAAGCGATAACCGTAAAATTATTTTTGTACATGTAGCATTACTAAAGTTCTTTGCACCGAACAAAATTATATGCTCATTATTTTAGGAAACTGGGACCACTACATAATAACAGTGGTATTTTATTTTATTTTGACTTATTTAGAAAACAAACAGTTGTACAAACAGGAAAAAAAACCTTAAAAAATAACTCTTAACCATTAAAAACGTAATTGTCTTTTTAAATAAAATTATCCGCACTGACTTCACAACACCTTCAACACTGAAAACCTGCTCTAGTTCTTTTCTTCCGCAAAGTACAGCCACAAAGCTCAACGTGTAGCTATTCTTACTTACTTACGAAAGAGGACGTTTTTGGAAGTACTGACGTTTTAATGCATTGGGTGTTACGTATACACCATTCCGCAGATTGTAAAAGAACGAGGGTATCATTGGGCGTGATGTCTAGCATTCGTGCACTACGAGAAAGCCTTTGCTGCAGTCTCTCCAGCGGTACCAAATTGGCTACCGGAAGTGTATGCAAGTGTCGAAGTGTTTAACAGCATGGGCTCTATAATGTTTTAATATTATTATTAGTTTTAACTAGAAAGTAGTAGCTTTTAAATTTACAAAAAAACTATGGATTCAGTTATCCGAAATAATTATTTTTATTCATTACTGTTTCTCTATGTAAATGCTAATTGTAAAATGTTTTAGTTTCACTTATCCTGATCATAAATTCTGTCATTATAGCATAGCGTAGTTGGGTTAGAATTATTCGTGAAGATAAAAATTTAGGTACGTATTGAAAAAAAACTTAGATTTCTAATTAAATAATTGAGGAAAGTTTATAATAAAACAAAGCAGGAAATTAATTAGAAATTTGTAAACTTAAATCAATATTTTTATCATATATTTTATTTTTATCAAGGATATATGGCCTTACTGGTTCTGAAGTTCCATATTAAAAGTACACACTGGCGCCAGTTCTCGAAAGCAGCCGTACCACGCTCTATTAGGATCGCTCTATCATTCATTACAGACATGACTATTCTTGCAAATAAGCCTGATATTGTACTGACAGATTGGTTAGAAAGATCGGCGGTGCTTGCTGATCTCACCATACCACATGATGTCAACCTCCTTAAAGCTGAGAAAGATAAACTCAGTAAATACCTTGAATGGGCTAACGAGGTTGTCAGCATGTGGGATGTTGATTCAGCGACCATCATCGTCCCGATAGTCGTTTCAGTTAACGGAGTAATCGTGAAGAGCCTTGATCAACATCTCAAGAGACTCGGCTCAAGGGCCAGATCCAAAAAGCGGTTCTCCTGGATTCGGCGAGTCAGGAAGTTCCTTTGTCTGCAACCCTAGCCACCGGCAGCTGCTTGAGCCTAGCTTCGCGTTCGACGATCCACCGTTTATACATATATTTTTTTACTGTAGAATAGTTTTACTTATAGTATTTTTGTATTTTATATATATCTGTATATCTATAGTTAAAAACGTATTTTTAACGAGAATAGAAATAAATAAAGACAAATAATAATATTAACTCACACAACATCATCTAGTTCTAAGCAAAGCAGAGTTTGTGTTATGGGTACTAGATGACTGATGAAGAAATGAAGTGACTGATATACTTAATACAATTCATTACAGATAGATATTTTATAGGTATTGAAAACAACTTGTTTTATATTGCTGCAGTTACATATTTAATTATTTTGTTTTAAGAGGACAATGGCTGATCTGAAATAGGGCGACATCGACAGTTAAAATGTCCATATCCTTTTGATCCATCACGACACCTGCAATAGAAGGGCTTATCGTACACATCGTTACGCATAGCGGGTTTCTCGTCACTTTCCGGAATATCCATTTGCATTATAAATTCTTTTTCTGTGCCCTGATCGTCAATTGCTTCAACAATTTGATGTTGATTTTCATTTGGGTCATAATCGAAGGAAGGCCACCATGGAAAGGTTGGCGTTTTATGTATTTCCTGTTTTACAGTATTCTCTAGTGGAGGAGGCTGATTGACAAATTTTTCTATAGCGTCGTCAATTATATTAGATGTTATATTTACAGCAACTTCGAAACATTCCTTGTACGTAAATGCAGATGGACAGTTAAAAGATTCTTTAAAAGTAGCAAGTTTATCTTGGACTTCTTGAATAATTCTTGATTCTGTTTCTGGATTGCTCAATGTTGTTGGTGTTTTAGGGTTTCGGAATTGCACAGTTTCGTCTTGTTTAAATTTAACTGATTTCTCAATAGTGTCGTCAAGTATATTGGATACAATCTTTAGAGCAATTTCAAAGCATTCTTTGTACGTAAACGCAGGTGGACACTCAAAAGATTCTTTGAATAAAGAAATTTTTTCTAGGGCTTCTTGAAGAGCTTCTGCCTGAACATTTAGTTCTGAAGCTTCCGTGTCACTTAAACTCAAACTGCTTTTTCCTATTTCATCAAATATAAATCCTTGACAAAGAATTACATTTCTCAAAAAGATAATCAATATTACCTGAAAAATAAATAATATAGACGATACATAAATGATATAAAATATAACCTGATTATAAATAACAAAATCTAAAGTAGTACGAACAAATAAGTAGCCTCAGTGATTCTCAATAAATTAATTTAGTGTAGTAAGTAAAAAAAATACTGGAGTAAAAAAATATATATTTACCTTGAAACGCGCTTCCATGATGACAATTTGTAACTACAAGATAACCAAACATAATCCAACACAGCGATGCAAATTGGATGAAATTAAAAGCTGTTAAGTTGATTGTTTTAATTAACTTTTCATTTGGATTCTTTCATTATTAAGACATTATAATCAAAGTAAGGAAACATCATGAAATACAAAAAAAAAGTTACTTCACGAAGAAAATGTAGTACAGTAGCTGGGTGCTTTGCAATAAGATCTAAGTATAATCATAAAGTAAGTTTTTATATGACTTACTAGTTAGGCCTCGCCACTACGCCCTGGTGTAAATTTATTTGTCAAATGGATGGGGGATGGCACGTTTTAGATATCGAAATGATATTCCAGTTTTTGCATTATTTAGAGCCGGTGGCGGCGGGAAGCGGACGCGTTCTCTGTTATGTATTTGTGTGTGTTTATTTGTTTGTTTAAATCAAGTTATGTACATATTATAATACATATCGTGTTTAATTCACATAAGGTTCATTAACTCAAACCATGGTATTTTTATCATGTTTTGAGTGAATGTGCGAACCAGGGAATATTTTCTTTAAGTAAAAAAAAAATTAAATTATTGCACAGACCCTTGGGGTTATTTGTAAAAATAAAAAAGTGTCTAATTATTTACTTCGTAGTTTATTTATACCTATATAGTTTCGAGTGAATCGAACAAAGAAACAATAATTTTTCGTACAAATTTTACCTACCACCCTATTCAATCCCTTTAAAGGACATTTTTTTCCAAATTTTACTATCCTATGTGTTATTCTAAGTCCTTATCTATCAAAACACCAAATTCAATCTATATAACTTAAGTTTTTACTGAGATCATTTATACCAAACATTCACACAGACTTTCACATTTATTAGAGTACTAGCAACCCGCCCCGGCTTCGGACGGTTTTATTATATGTATAAAGCTTCCTCTTGAATTACTCTATCTTTAAAAAAAAACCGCTTTAAAATCCGTTGCGTAGTTCTAAAGATTTAAGCATTCAAAGGGATATAGGGACAGAAAACGACTTTGTTTTATGTAGTGAAGATAAGATTTGTTCAGCACATGTCGCAATAATCAATCTTGAATTCGAGGCAAAACATTGAATTATTGAAAATTAAAAACTTTGTATAAAGACACAGGTTTTAATAGAAACCTTTATCCGGATGGTGTAATTCTGTCAACTGATTTAAACAAACTTTACCCAAATTTCTTAAAATTTTATTCAGAATTTTAAGTATATCGTTAAAATATAAATAATTTTCAAGATATGTCTAATGAATCTAATACCATTGAAGGATTCATTCTTGAAACAATTTTATCAAACGGCTTATTCTTTTTATATGGATCTTCTTTATATCTGGGATGCACTTTAAAATATTTGAACCGCCCTTGCAGTTTTTCATTCTCATCACTTGGCTTACTGTAATAACATCTGCATACGTAATCCTCATTTTTATTATTTTCACATTTACACGAGCAGTCTTCATTCATTTTACCCATTTGTATATTAGATAAGTTTTTTTCAACGAGTTCTTTTTCATTGGCTTTTTTTCCACCGCTTCTCTGAACATGAATGACATGATGTAAATCTCTCCCATCGAACCATTTTTTTGTGGCATTAGGTGTCCAGTTATTTTGTCGTAAACTATAAAATGGAGATTCGTAAGTACATTTACAAAAGTACACACCATCTTTGTCGGAGTCACATGTACAATTGGTCTTTGCAGAGTTAGTTTTGGCTAATTCAATATGAGCCAATTTTTTTTCTATAAATTGTTTTTCATTGGGAATTTTCGCTTTCCTTTTCCGAATGGGAATCGTTAAAATGTGTTCCTCCAACTGTATTTGGTCCAAATCAATTACCTCATTTTGGGTTACACAAGCATTCGTCCAAAGCACGATAAGAAAAATCTGTAACAGATAATAAGATAAATTAAAAGAACCCGTGCTATTATTATTATCAATTAGATTTAAACATGCAAAAGTTTATTGTTCGTAACATGCAAATTATAATTAAAGCTTTTATAATAATATATGCGCCCCGCGTTTTCGCCCGCGAACCAGAGATTTTTTCGTTCTTTCTGAAATTTATTGCACACACGTTTAATTATTTACTTTGCAGTTTATTTATACTAAGTTTTGAGTGAATCAAACCAAGGAATTTTAATTTTCCATACAAACTAACCCACACTATTTAACCCCCTCAGAGGTTAAAATTTCCAAATTTTAATAGCCTATGCCCTATTCTAGGTCCTAAACTAGTATCTACATACCAATTTTTAAAATAACTTAATTAGTTACAAAGATTAGTTATAAAAAACATTCACACAGACTTTCCCATTTATTATAGTATAAGATATAATACAATTTAATATATAAAGTAAAATGTTATAAATGGTAACTTTTTAGTAAGTACAATGTTTTCATTATAACAGTGATATAGTATAGAAGAAAAAAAAAGGCGGAAGTGCGTGCCAAGCATTGAGTCGGTTGAGAAAAAACATTGAGAACATCCAAAAAAAACTTAAGGTAGGTACTTACAGCTAAACAAATTTTCATTCTTTTGATTGACGGTTTGGAAGTACGCGTGGTTCGATACTGAATTACATACTTAAATTCCTAATAAGTATTATTGTGTCAAAGGTTTAGTGGTAATTTGGTTTTTATTATAATTGAACACTAATTAATTAAGGTGTTACGATATTGGTTTCAAAAATAAATAAAATGATTATGGGTTTTATTTCCCTTTGATTAACAAATTCGATTTAGTATTTACGATTGAGCTAACTGCAACCGATTTCAAACAGTCTAGAGGTAACTCAACTGATCCATCGAAAGTATCCCCAAGACGCAGTATTGCCCTGCTGTATGGCAATGCTGATGCGCTGCGCCATATACTTACCAGCTCTCGGGTCACACGTCGCTTTGACATGCTCATATATTTATTAAAAACTCGGAGACCATCGGTACACCACGGACCTAGGGTCTTGTGTCCAAGAAGCACAAATACGTTGGATCTTGTGTCATACCCTCGGGGCTCTTACCATTGTCTCGCAACATATTTTCTGTTCGGTTTAATAATAGTAGCTAGTGTGTAAGCGCTGACAAAGGACCGCCTGGTGATGTCATTAAGGCTGGCACGGCGAGATATCCCCCCACGTGCGGTCTTAGTACACGATAATCCGTGATGAACAAACTATTCGGCAGCAGTACTACACTGGTATCGATGAGGTGTGGAACACCCGAATACTGTTGAGAAGTAGAGATACGGAAAGTTAGAAGCTCAATTATGAAGCCAGTATAATATGAAGGAAAGGCGTGCAACCAACTTTTAAAAATGGCCAGGAGACGGGCCGATCTGCCGAGCTGGATCACGTTTGTATCAAACTATTCCGTGTCAACTTTTGCATAGGGTCATTCCATGCCTAAATACGTGACTATATACATATATATATATATAGACTACGATGGTCCGAGCTAGGTAATTTAGAATGGAATATACTTTATTGCACAAAAATTGTACATGGGCGAGCATAATGCTTGATAGCATTCTCTAATTTAAATTTGGTGGGTGTGTTCTTCTTAGAATGAGAAAGTAAATTAGAGAACATTTTTTTTTTTAATTACAGGTTCAAAATCTGTTTCTACGTCGATAAAGGTGCAGGGTAGCTCTAGTTATAAAATTAAAAAAAAAAACATCAGTCGTATAAATCAGTAAATCAAAATCTTTATTTCTTTATGCTTACAAAATAAGCACTTAGACAAGTCAAATTTAATACTATAGGTAAGTACATAATAATAAATATTAAGGTAATTAAATCTCCCAAGATCCACGTGAAGTATCGATTCCTAACATTGTAAAAACTGTTCACACGACCAAGTCTTCAATTAGTACAAACATGGTGAACAATTTTATAGAACCTTAACAGCAGCAGATTATCTTAGATAACCTACTGAGATAAGATCAATAGATAAAACGTCACGGCACGTGTAAGAGGTTCTTCGGCCTTACCACTAAAAAAAAGTTACCACTTATACATTTTTGTAGGGTGCTTTTGTTAAACACGTGTCTTAGTTGTGATTTTGTTTTTTGTGACTATGTTTAACCACGTAAAATAATCTACTTTGATTCTCAACCGAATTCAAGGAGGAAGTTCTCAATTAAAGCCGCCACACGCTGAAGCCGTGGCCGGGCCGGAGGCGAAGGTGTGCGTGGTGTATCCTATTGAATTATACGAAAGCCTACACACACACCGCAGGCGGTGGCAGCGCGGTGCCATAGGAAAATCCGGCACGCCTTCGCCTCCGTTTCTCCTCCGGCTTCTGTGTGTGGAGACTCAGGGACTGTATTTTTATGTGTACCTTAAGATTTTTTCTATGTAAATCGCGTTTGATGGTCCTTTTTATGATTGTTATTTGTAAAAATAAATAAGGGTCTAATTATCACTTCGTGGTTTATTTATACCTATATAGTTTCGAGTGAATCGAACAAAGAAACAATATTTTTTCATACAACTGCTCTTTACCTACCTACCTATTCAACCCCTATGGGACATTTTTTCAAAATTTTACTATCCTATGTGTTATTCTAAGTCCTTATCTATCTAATCTATCAAATTCAATCTATATTTTTGACGACCGATGTGGTGCAGTGGGCGAAGGTGTAATATTGTATTAATGAGTTCATCAGTCATCTAGTACCCATAACACAAGCTTTGCTTAGCTTGGGGCTAGATGATGCTGTGTGGACTGTCCGGAATTATTTCTTTATTTATTTATATAACTTAAGTTTTCATTGAGATCATTTATACCAAACATTCACAAAGACTTTCACATTTATTAAAGTACTAGCAACCCGCCCCGGCTTCGCACGGTTGTATTATACGTATAAACCTTCCTTCTTCTTGTTTCTTGAATTACTCTATCTTTAAAAAAAACGCATTAAAATCCGTTGCGTAGTTCTAAAGATTTAAGTATTCAAAGGGATATAGGGACAGAAAGCGACTTTGTTTTATACTATGTAGTGAAGATAAGATTTGTTCAGCACATGTCGCAATAATCAATCTTGTATTATAGGTAAAACATTGCATTATTAAAATTAAAAACTTTGTATAAAAACACAGGTTTTAATAGAAACCGTTATCCGGGTAGTTTAATTCAGTCAACTGATTTAGACAAACTTTACTCCAATTTCTTTAAATTTTATTCAAAATTTGCTATGTAGTTAATTATATAAATAATTTTTAAAATATGTCTTCTAATGAATTTAATACCATTGAAGGATTCATTCTTGAAAAAATTTTACCAAAAGGCTTATTTTTTTTATATGGATCTTCTTTATATCTGGGATGCACTTTAAAATATTTGAACCGCCCTTGCATTTTTTGTCTCTCATCGCTTGGCTTACTGTAATAACATCTGCATACGTAATCCCCATTTTTATTATTTTCACATTTACATGAGCAGTCTTCATTCATTTTACCCATTTGTATATTAGATAATTTTTTTTCAACGAGTTCTTTTTCATTGGCTTTTTTCCCACCGCTTCTCTGAACATGAATGACCTTATGTAAATCTCTCCCATCGTACCATTTTTTTGTGACATTAGGTGTCCAGTTAATTTTTTGTAAACTATTAAATGGATATTCGTAAGTACATTTACAAAAGTACACACCATTTTTGTCAGAGTCACATGTACAATTGGTCTTTGCAGAGTTAGTTTTGGCTAGTACAATATTAGCCAATTTTTTTTCTATCATTTGTTTTTCATTGGGTATTTTTGCTTCCCTTTTCCGAATGGGAATCGTTAAAATGTGTTTATCCCCCAACTTTATTTGGTCCAAATCAATTACCTCATTTTGGGTTACACAATAATTCGTCCAAAGCACGATAAGAAAAATCTGTAACAGATAATAAGATAAATTTAGAGAACCTGTGCTATTATTATATTTATTTATGTCATTTAATTATAAAATTTATTATTCTAAAATGCAACTTATAAATAAGTATAGCTTTTATTATAATAATAGATGCGCCCCGCGGCTTCGCCAGCGAACCAGATTATCATACAAATCTAGGTAATTTACAATGTGATTTTTCGAACCTTGATCAAACGAAATGTGCGGATACACGACAAATATTTATCGATAAAAACCGAGATAAAAAAAATTTATTGTTATTTTTTTTAAACACAAGTCAAGTACAGATATCAACAGGAATCTCAACTGATTTAATCTAAATGGCAGAAAGTACCTAATTTAAATGGTGAATAACATGACAACGGAAAGAGATAGACCCCCAGTTTTTGAAGGATTTGTAGAATAAATTATGAAGTTTAATACAACATGCAAAAAAGTACACCTTAATTACCCAGTTTTAAAATTACAGAGTAAAAATAAAATAAAAATCGTTTTTTTTTGTCTTATTTCTAAAAAAATACTGTTTTTACTACGCTTATGTATCGTATTTGTATTTTTTATTTATTTTATTAGCTAGGTAAACTATCTAGCTTTTAAATGAGACTACTTCGCATAAAATACACCATTTAATCAAAAAGAAACGAAGAAAAAACCAGATGAAGTAGTCTTCATTTTAAAAATTATTAAAACTGCTTTGTTTTTGAGATAAATAACCTATAATTTTTTTTATCTTGATTTTTACCGATAAATATGTGTCGTGTATCCGCACATTTCTTTTGATCAAGGTTCAAAGAATCACATTGTATTACGTAACCCCCCTAGGGGTTATTTTGTAAAATTAAAAAAACATGTGTTTAATTATTTATTTCATTCTTTATTTATACCGAGTTTTGAGTTAATCGAACCAAGGAAAAATAATTTGCTATACAAATTTATCACCCTATTAAAAAGTTTATAAGCCTTATTCTAGGTCCTTAACTATCGACATAATTACGGAGATTACTTAAAATAAACATTCACACAGACTTTCCCATTTATTATAATAGTAAGATACTATCCAGTAGAGAGAAGACCAGATAGATGCGCCCCGCGGCTTCGCCCGCGAAGCAGAGATTTTTTTCGTTCAAATTTTAAGAAATTTATTGCACACCCCCTAGGGGTTATTGTGTAAATAAAAAATAAACGTGTTTAATTATTTACTTTGCAATTTATTCTAGTAGCCTATGCCCTATTCTAGGTCTTAAACTATCTACATACCAAATTACAATACAATAACTTAAGTAGTTACAAAGACTAGTTATAACAAACATTCACACAGACTTTCCCAAGATAAGATGTAATATAATATATAAAGTAAAATTTTATAATTAACTTTTACGTAAGTACAATGTTTCATTACCTATAATAGTGATCTAGTATAGAAGAAAAAAAACTGGCGGAAGCGCTTACCAAGCATTGAGTCGATTGAGAAAAAAATAGTTACATTGAGTACATCAAAAAAAAACATTAGGTAGGTACTTACTGCTAAACAAATTTTCATTCTTTTGATCGACTGTTTGGGAGTACGCGTGGTTCGATACTGAATTACATACTTAAATTCCTAATAAGTGTTATTGTGTTAAAGTTTTAGTTGTTGTAATTTGGTTTTTATTATAATTGAACACTAATTAATTAAAAGGAATAAACTTTATGACCAAGGGAAAAAAATCGTTGGATCTTTCAAAACAACGATATTTACACCTCTTGAGATACTCAACCTAATCTGGCGCCGCACCAGCCCTCTCGGATATCCTTGGAAGATGGAAGGCGCAATTTTGTTGGCCCCAGAACATATATTGTTGTCACGCAACATATGTTCTGGGGCCAAATTCCACTAATGTCAAAACAAAGGTCTCAATAGTGCCATTCAATCAAGATGATTAAAATGAAGTTTGTGCATTTGGTATTTTACAAATTTTTGCGCTTGAAGAAACTTTCATAATTATAATGTCAAATTGGTAGTCATAAACGTAATCGTCACAGCTATGAATGAACCTCAAAAAGTTTGTGCTAGTAGAATGCAAACAAGAGTTTAACACTGACATTTAGACACGATACTATTTAAATGGTGAAGCGATTTATTTAGTTGAATTTGGACCCTGTTCAGTTTAATAATAACTAGAGTGTTAGCGCTGACAAAGGCCCACCTGGTGATATCATTAAGGCTGGCATGGCGAGATATCCGACTGGCGGCGGTCTTAGTAAATGATAATCCGTGATGAACAAACTATTCGGCAGCAGTACTACACTGGTATCGATGAGGCGCGCAACGTCTTGCGTCCAACCGAAGACTGTTGAGGTTGAGAAGTAGAGATACGGAAAGTTACAAGATCGATTATAAAGCCAATATAATATGAAGGAAGCCTTGCAACCAACTTACTTTTAGAAACGGCCAGGAGACGGGCGCGATCTGTCGAGCTGGAACACGTTTGTATCAAACTATTCCGTGTCAACTCTTGCAAAAGGCTCATTCCATGATACCATCTAAATACCTGACTATATACATAGATACATATAGACTAGACTAGAATATACTTTATTGCACAGAATTTGTACATGGGCGATAATGCTAGATAGCATTCTCTACCTGCTAATCTTAAAGCTAGATAGCATTCTCTAATTTAAATTTGGTGTTCTTCTTAGATTGAGAAAATTATTAAAAATTACTAAACATATTATAAGTTTTTTATTATTACAGGTTCAAAATCTGTTTCTACTTCGACAAAAGCGTGGAGTAGATCTAGTTTTAAGATAAAAAAAAAACACATCAGTCGTATTAGGTAATTAAATCTGCCAAGATCACGTCAAGTATCGATTAGAACAGTAAAAACAGTTCACACGACCAAGTGTTCAATTAGTACAAACATGGTGAACAATTTTATAGGACCTTAACAGAAGCAGATATCTTAGATAACCTACTGAGATAAGATCAATAGATAAAACGTCACGGCACGTGTGATACGTTCTTAGAAACACTGTGTCCACGTATAATAATCTACTTTGATTTTTCAACCGAATTCAAGGATGAAGTTCTCAATTAAAGCCGCCACACACTGAAGCCGTGCCGGGCCGGAGGCCAAGGCCTGCGAGATGTATCCTATTGAAATTATGTGATCATATAAAAGCCTACACACACACCGCAAGTGGTGGCATGGCAGCGCGGTGCCATAGGAAAAACCGACACGCCTTCGCTTTGCCTCCGTTCCCCCTCCGGCTTCTGTATGTGGAAACTTTGGGACTGTATTTTTATGTGTAACTTAAGATTTTTTTCAATGTAAATCGGGTTTGATGGTCCTTAAAGTTATATCTATGGTAAAATCAATCTAGTTCATGCGCTTGACTTGGATTACGTTGGGTTTGACACTAATGTGACAGATGTCTCTCTTGACATTTCAGTAGTGTAGGCCTGTTGAGACGTAAAGATAAACTGCCACATACTTCTTGCCATATATATAAAAATTAATCGTCGAGATGTATGTCCTAACCTAGCTTTAAAATAAATGCACCAAATTGGATAAGAACGTTATAATTTCTTTTTGTTTTTAGTTGGATAATAATACGTTTAAAGATCAAATTTTAATACTTAGTTTAATCTTATAATTTTCTTTTAAAGTAGGTCAGAAGGAACCCAGGGCAGTTACAAAAAAGGCATGATCAAGTATCGGCGGTTTTGTCGAACAAAGCTGGGAGCATAAGTTAGTGGTAATATCGAGACAAGTAATGATATAACCAACACAATATTTCAACACCACTCAAACGCCTTCAGTTCTAATGGTTACCAAAATAGGGGCCAAAATAACACCACTTATGCATGCAATGATCTTTAATACGTAAGCATTAGGGTTTCATTTACCGTTAGCCGCGACATTGACTACCGGTTATCAGCTATTATCGTTATCAAGAAGATGACGCACGGCTGTCATAGTGGTAATTTATATGTACAATCATCATCAACACTTCAAACGAAAGAAGTTCACTGGTGGGCAAATGCGTCCTCCTTACATTTTTGGCAGCGACAACCGTTATGACGCGGCAGGCGAAAGTCCGCTTGCGACGCAGGAGGATGCGGGTTCGATTCCCGCCTTGGGACAAATGTTTATAGGATCAGCGCCGCTCTGTGGCGTAGCGGACGAAGGGCCCTCTGCGATGCAAGGGGAGATGCAAGAGATACGAAGTTGCCTTTGGTGGCCACCAAACTCTGTTTTCGTATCTCTACCTATAATAGACAAAATGAAACTACAACAGATGCATTAAAATAGCTTATGATAAGTTTGACAAAATGTACGAGTGAAATTTGGAAATTCCTTTGTATAACGGAATTATGTGATAAAATAAGTGGGGGTGCCACTTTAAATCAAATCAAATCAAAGAAGTTTACTTGTAACTTACTTCCCAACTAGCACGTTAGCGTTAAAATAACCTGTATATTATTCGTATATCGGTTCCAATCGAGTATCTGAGTGTTAATAATACCTGTAGCAGCGGAGCACGCTATAACTCACATATAATCACGAAAGAGGCCCACGATTTTACAGGCAAAGGTTATAGAAAGCCTGTAGAGCAGTGGTATAACGGTGTTAAGTACTTACTGCACAAGAGTGTTTAATCATCCTCAGCTACTACTTTTACCGGTATAACTGTCTTGTAGATGAGTTGTTTAACACTATAGGTCATAGAAGCATTTCGGTTAAGAATGTAATATCTCTTAATATATTACAAGACCTATTAAGAAGAGTTGTTTGACATTTAACTGCGTAGAAGTTATCTATAATAATCTCAAGCGTATAAGGTATTTTGTATCTTACGACTGGAAGTCTATGATCGGTTACTTAATAAAATTATGTGACTATCAGTGAATGGCGTAAGAGAATTGACAGACGAGGATATACAAATACTAAAGAATTAAAGTTTTCATTGTTAA
The DNA here is from genome assembly GCA_944547425.1 of Eupithecia centaureata. Lineage (NCBI taxonomy): Eukaryota > Metazoa > Arthropoda > Insecta > Lepidoptera > Geometridae > Eupithecia > Eupithecia centaureata. The sequence goes on along the minus strand of OX155691.1, from coordinate 5,037,563 downwards.
GTGAACATAATCTGGCGCGGTGATTTTACTGTAAATGTATACCATGTTTCCCATCTCAATTTTAACGCGCCCTGGATTTAATAAAGATTTGAAATAAAATTTATGAAGAAATTAATACATTTCAAATTTTCATCCTTTTTTTTCCTTAATAGCCAGTAGCATGTTAAATGAAGTGTTATCAGTAGAATGACAGAAGTTACATAAATAATGAAGTATTTTGTTGTCAAACATTGAATAACCTAGTCACTATATATATATACTAAATATATAAATCACCAAAACAATGGCGAACTAACAATAAAGCTTTATGTCTTCGTTTAAGTAATCTATTAGACATTTCGAGATAGAACATCCTTAGTCAAGAATGTTGTGAGTCTTTAGTACACTTTACAGTGTATTAATCGTCTTAAGTAACTACAATTACTATAGCCAAGACAATACTACCGACTAAGCATAAAATGAACTGCATAAATGAATTTCTCAGAACTTTCAATTTTAAACTCTTAGCAAACTCTGCTATAAAAGTAATGTCTGCACCTTATAACAAATATAACACCTAAAGACTTATAAGGCACTTTACGGAAAAAACTAAACAATAATAAGTTTTAACGAAAGTCAGTGAGCGCCGTTGTATAGATTTGGGTGTTACGAACAGGTTAAAGCTATAACATCTTAAGTATACTTGTTGCAGTTAGCACTATTCTTACTCTCAAAGTTGTTTAACATCGTTCAGTATAATACTACTAACACTTTTAGAGTTAAATTTATATTTTAACTACCCTATATAGTGTATAGTTACAACTGAGATCATTATTACTCCGTTAAACAGATAAAAGTAATAATAAAACCTGTAACTGACACTAAAATGTTGTGGGTTAAAAATGGGTTAAACATATGAATTATTAGTAACAAGGAAATTAAAGACTAATGTGTTAGAATACTTACAGTAATTTCGGTTTTAACCTTAGTACTATAGTTACAAAAAGGTCCCAACTCAGCATTTGCAGGTTTAATTATTTTAAAAACGGCGCAGGTTTTCCTTTAGGTGCTGTTTGCGCCTTAAAAACCCAAACAAGAGAGAAAAATGGAGGAAATTGCATCGTAGCACCGCATGATCTTAGCTGTTAAATTTATAATAACTTCCCAAATAATTTACATAAAGCTGAAGCTTCGAAATTTACGACGTTCGATAAAAATGGGCGACTACTTACCGTATCTATGGTTCATAGTGATGTCACTTTATCTAATCGGATTAGTAGGTTAGCTAGTAAACAGTGCCCATCTATTTTCAGCTATGTTTAGTTCTACAATCGAACAATTAAAAAAAAATTAAGTATATATAATATGTATATGTATAAGTATAAGTAATGAGTATTGTAGAATCAGTAGATAAGAACTCATAGAAATATAATAAAAATACGTATTTCTAATATAAAACCCAGACAGCCTTGGTACCCCACGGATTTAGTATTTGGTCTTCCCTTCTTTTTACAAAAAAATATTGTTGATAGTTCTGTCGGTAATTATTATTTGGAATTCTTTAAAAGAATAAACCAACTTTAAATTATTAAAAGCAAACATCATAACTTATTCAATATAGTCGAAGTCAATCGAATACAGCCAAATTAATTTGTTGAGCTGTGGGGAATCCGTGTAGAGCAGGGATCGGCAACCTACGGCTCGTGAGCCGCGGTGGCTCTTTGGGTGTGATGCGGCTCTTAAGTCCCATATTGCGTATGGAACTAAATATGTTATGTTAGTATGTATTATTTATTTAAAACATTGATAAATCTTTCTGAATCGATTAATTTGTTGTGAAATAATACTACTTCAATATCAATTAGTTAGTAAGATTAGATTATTGTTTTAATATATTTATGCTACTACTATTTTTGATGGCAAGAAAAATAATTGTGGTTCTTTAAAAACTTTAAAATTTTGTTACTTATTTGTAATTTTTTATTCCGCCGACTTAAAAGGTTGACGACCCCTGGAGTAGAGCAACAATTCGCCAGCAATACGTATCCTTTCGTACCTATTTGTGTAGATTTAGGTAGGTACATTTATTTGTTGAGGAAAAATTAACAAAAAACAGGTAAATTTCCTCTTGTATTAAGGTTCCATTATCAAATGGGGAACTTCCATTGACTTAATTAGTTAAATACATCCTTAGTTTTCTTTACCATTAATTAAAGAACAATTCCGACACTGTATTGGTATTTTTTGGTCATTGCTGGTTGCACGCACATGCTGGAAAAAATATATAAAAAAAACAAAATTCATCAAATACATTTTATGCACGATAACTTGAAAATGGCAAATGCTTAACCAGCGAGTCCAGAAAAAAATGCACGATAAAAATAAAATAAAAGTAGTTATAGCTTGCCAACTCTTATATTATAAATGTATAGTCTCTACGGAACCCACTGCTGAACGATTTATAAAGTGACGTACTTACTTACCTACTGTGACGTACTTTGTTATGCTGTTTGGACGGTGCTTTTGTATTTTATTTCCTTGAGATAGGTATCGGTTCCGTAATTTAAGGAAATATAAATACATTATTATTATTTATTTATTCATTAATCATAACATCATTACATTATCATAATATCTTCGAACGAGATCGTATGATTGTGATAGAACTTCACTCTTAGCAAGTTCGTTTAATCATCAATTATACTTACGAGTAGCTTCGTTTTTATCTGCGAAATGGAACCTTTTAAATGTCCGAAGAATCATTCATAAGAACCATAAAATAAAACAAATAATTTAGGTACTAATAGGGTGGTAGTGAGGTCGAATCTACAACCGTCAACAACGATAGTTTTAGTGCCTGCCTTGTAGAGTGAGTGCCTTTAGTGTACTTCCTAGTCTTTTTTTACTCTTTTAGTCGTCTTACAAAAACTTTTAGGTGCCAGGACCAGAACAGATAGGGTAGTATTTTCCTAAATTATCCTACTAATATTATGAAAGCGATAGTTTGTAAGTCTGGATGAATAGATGGATGGATGTTTGTTACTCTTTCACACAAAAACTACTGAACGGATCTGGATGAAATTTGGCACAGAGATAGATTATAGTCTGGAATAACACATAGGTTATCTTTTATACCGTTATTCTTACGGGAACGGGAACTACGCGGGTGTAACCGTGAGGCGCTGCTAGTTTTGATATAAGTAATTTAACTGTCTCTCAAAACTTCCTTATTACAATATTTTTATTACGAGCCCTTTCCATGTCATGGCAGTGACAACGATAGATACCTAGTTGAATTTGAAGACCTTTTTTTGAAGTGATAGACACCCAGAACACAGTTAATTACTTTCAATAGCTGTATTTTAAAGGTTCTCTAAAATCATGTTTATACTCAAACAATCTCAAATGAAGTGCACTTGACTTGAAAATATACCTAATTCCACGCAGATCTACCTGAGTTATAACATTATCATTCCGATACTGACACAATATATTAATGTTATTTTAGGGTTGTCATGTCAAATGCCTAAATATTTATCGATGCGAAATACTAGATACAAATTGACGACAATAGGTTTCGGTTGATTCGACTCACTCTCCACAAAGCATCATAATCATAGCCCCAAGCCAAGCAGAGCTATGTTATTGGTACTGGATGACTGGTATACTTAATACAATACATTACATCGATTGATATTTTAATTACAGAAACCCTGGAACAAATATTTGAAGATCGTACAAACATTTCTTCCAAGACGGGAATCGAAACCGTAAGCTCCGCTGCGTCCACCACATTGGTCGTTTTAGGTCTGAAAATAACTTCTATCAAGGAAATACAGACACATATTATTTAGTTGACAAGTACCATGCAAACCTAAAAACTAAAAACAGCTGAAACTAAAAGAGTAAAAAAACCTCAACAAAATAATAAATTACCGCCCTTTGGACAGGATGAAAATGTTAAAAACGATTTACATAAAAGTATAGGTTGATATTGTAGTCATAATAATATAGTCGTTAAATTAATATGCTCAAATAGAAAACTATTCATTTTGTGCACTATGCTGAGAACAGTCACATAAAAAAATAACATAAAAAAACCTCGACGTATCTCGATAATATAAGAAAAAAACATTAACATTTTGGACAGGGAAACCATAAACTTTCGTCCTTATTTTGGTTACACCTGTAGACGTATGATAAATATAAAGTAACATTTATTTAGTAAATAAGAACAGAAATAACATTATCAATACAACTAACTAAACGCGTGCCGAGATCCTGTTTTAATATATTCTTTAGAATGTGAACAATGAAACATTATAGATTACCATGCGAGAATACAGTACAGAGCAGCTTAATGAACGAGTAGAATCGCATTGATGGAGCATAGCTCACTGGTTGATTTCATGTTTTCTCGAGCGTTCATGTACATTCTAGCAAAAGCATCATGAAATACAGTATCTCAGAGATTATAAAACTTATAAAAAGTATGCTTACCAATTCATACAAAAACCAATTCATACATAATTATTTAGCCCTTAGCTAAACAGAGCTTGTGTTATGAGTACTAGACAGGTTGTGTTATGAGTACTACATGAGTACATATTTTTATTTACATAGAAAACACCCAGAACAAATATGAATAACTTATTATTAACTAGCGACCCGCCCCGGCTTCGCACTGTTTTATTATACGTATAAACCTTCCTCTTGAATTACTCTATCCATTAAAAAAAACCGCATCAATATCCGTTGCGTAGTTTTAAAGATTTAAGCATACAAAGGACATAGGGATAAAGGGACAGAGAAAGCGACTTTGTTTTATACTATGTAGTGATAGTGATACCATTAACTTTGCTAATCCCAAAGATTTATCTCAAAAACTTCAGAACAATCATAGGCACATTTAAATACCCTTGGAAGCGCTCTCACAATAAGAGCAAATACGACAATGTCTTATCTATACAGACTAATATTTTGCTGAAATAATAATAAGAAGAGCACCCGTAATATCATGACAGAATACGTCTGCCCGTGTTTGTGGCATGCGCATTCGTCGGTTATCAGTCGACCTCTAGTCTCGTTACCCGTACGAACCAGGCTATACTCCATTTATTTATACTTCAGTTACAAATCGGAACTGAATGAACGTAAACAGTTGGTAGCTAGCAAGTGCTCATGGGAAAATGTGGATTAAATTATCTAGTGAAACGTCTCGTGTGTGCAAAATTGCTTGCTGAAGTTCAGCGTAATTTGCGTAGAAACGGTAATTTGACGTGACAAGTGAAACGAAAGACGATCTAGTATATCAATTACGATTCACTGACTCAGTTAACATTGTGTCGACAAAATGTGACTATAATCTAACAGTGGTTGGGAAAAAAATATAAGGTGTACGTACCTTGTGACGTTATGCGCAAGCGTTTAATCGGCTTGCTACTGCTTTGTTTACTGCTATACCGTATTCCAACATACGATAACGTGTGCTGGCGTCCAGTGATTGAACGAGATTCGAAACGCTGCTGCTAAACTAAATTAACGATAAAACAAAAATAGACAAGCACGTCACTAGTCATTTGTTTAGCAGTGATTTTGTTTAAACAATCGATGTTAGAGAGCTAGCGTGTAAGCCGCCAGTTATCATTGGACTTAGCAAAATGAATGTCAATTTACCTCGTAAAATGATAAACAAGAATGATAGAGAAAAGTGCGAGTCAGTGTTGAATTGTGTTTGAATTTAGAATGAAACTGTGATGGAGATCGAGTTTGAGGATGTTATTGGTAAGTTTATGTTACATGTATTTATATTACCGACCATTATTACGCACATTTATAGAAGAATGCTATTTACCTACGACTTACGTATGTAAGTACAAAGCAAATCCATCTCCTCTCTCGTTCAGGCACTCATCATAAAAGATCGATCAGAGGAAAACGAAACGAGGTTCCAACCTCGTTTTGTTATTCTCTCTAAATAATAAGGCACTATTTAGATTTCTGTGGAAGTAGGTAGTACCATAAGAATAAATAATAACTGAGGTAGTACTATCCGTCTCCACGATGATCGTATGTATACAAAACTACTTCCAGTAGTATTGAATACATACGATCCTACTATTCGCAAAATCGCTTGGTGAATTAATAATAGAGAATACAGGTTAAAAAAAAAGCATTAGAAATTATGTATGATTTATCATAAGGTACAGATTAGGATAGGTCTGTGAAGCATCAGTATTTTACCAATTTCATGTCATCACTACATAGTATAAAATAAAGTCGCTTTTTCTGTCCCTATGTCAGTGTCCCTTTGAACGCTTAAATCTTAAAAACTACGCGACGGATTTTGATGCGATTTTTTTAATAGATAGAGTGATTCAAGAGGAAGGTTTATACGTATAATAAAACCGTGCGAAGCCGGGGCGGGTCGTTAGTATTATATATTTTTAGGAAAGTCTTGATTTTTTAAGGCAGATTCATATTGCGAACTACGCCTTTTTGCATTTTCCAGACGTTTATAGGGTTATTGAATCCGATAAGGTACCTAAATGTATATATTACCCATGTGAAAATAATATAAAGACACTGAACATTGCGTAACCTAAGGTAGAGCAGTTTTCAAAGTCAAACATTTGTATCCAGTTTGTCCTGTACAAAATAAGCCACCGGTTAAAATGTTCATTGTGTAAATGCTTATTTTGTCCTATTCAAACCATTTCTAATTTGCATGATAAAATAGCGAACTAAATTTGCCAAACGTAGGTGTATGCTTCAGTCTTGAAAGCCGAAACTAAATAGACAGTTTCACGATAGTGATAAATTGAGTCTAGAAGTAAAACTCCAACAACATAGGTATACATCCACACCCATTTCATAACAAAAACGGGTGTTTTTTTTTATTCTCCTACATTTATTTGAAATCAGATCAAAATCAGACAGAGATCTGAGACAATTTAACCGTCAAAGTCTAAAAAATATCTATAATTTCGAGGATAAATATGCCTTCGATATCCAAGAGTCGTATTTTGAATCGCTCTATTACTTTGAGCCGTAGACCGACTTCTAATTAAAGTTTTATCTTGTCAAAGCTTTGAGCGTTCCACGAAGCTCGATTGCTACGGTGACATATTCTGCCTAGCTTGCAAAAGCGTAGACAAAGTACATTATGGCTGACTCAAAATACAAACTCAGGAGGTTTCGTTTTACCTTAAGCTGCTGAGTTTCATTTCTACACGGTTTTGATATTCAGAACTCTACAATGTGTATAATTTTACCTTGTAAACCTGGATTCCGGGAAAACTATGTGAAATGTACGTAACTTTCATATCCTGCCATAACCATGGCTCGCCCGAACTTTCAATGTCATTATGAAGATTTATTTATGAACTCTGACGATTAGGTAATAAAAAGATTAAACCGGAGTTTAAATAGTTATTCTATGCTAAAGTTTAAATTAACTTGAAGGTGGTGAAGATTCTATTTAAGAACCTATGTAAATAGGTTTTGTCTAGAATCTAGATACATCAATAATAATTTAAGATTTATGATACTATGGATTTAAAATAAAATTTCTCTAAAACTTTTTATCTTCAATTTAATCTTTACACGACTCAAGTAGGTAGGCAAAATTAAAAGAGGTCCCTAATAAAAACATAATAATAATCAAACAAGGTAAATGTTTCTTGTTCGCTTCATTACTTTACATTAAAAAGATTAAAGTGAACAAAAATCAAAGTGATCATTGTATTTCCTAAAAACATCAAAGGCAGGTTAGAAAATGTAAGGTATATGAGACTGCCCAAAGACACTATTCCACGCGGACCAAGTCAAATGAATAGCTACTGTTTCTATCTGTATATGAACTTTTTAACGTGTCCAAGAGCCCAGGGGCCGAATTCCATTAATGTCAAAACAAAGGCCTTAATAGTGCCATTCATTCAAGATGATTAAAATGACGTTTGTGCATTTGGTATTCTACTATTTTTTGTGCTTGAAGAGACTTTCATAATTAGAATGTCAAATTGGTAGTCAGAAACGTAAGATGATCGTCACTGTTATGAATGAACCTCAAAAAGTTTGTGCTAGTCGAATACCAAAAAGAGTTTAACACTGACATTTTGACACGATACTATTTAAATGGTGAAGCGATTTATTTAGTGGAATTTGGGCCCTGTTAGCTTAAAAATAAATAAAGCTCTGTGAATTTAAATTTGAATATGGAAAAAAGGAACAGTTCGGGGTACTTGACCTGGTACTAGTGATCGACACAGTGGCTAGAGATAAGGTAGCGAATTGGCTCACACACGTGTCGCTGTAATCTAGGCGGGTTATTGATTTTCTCCTATACGAAATAGATAACAGAAAACGCCTCTATTCTACACGTAATTCTGATAATAACTACTCACTGAGCCTGGAAAACATTATCGAATAAACCTGTGGCTTGTAAAATAATAATATAATGCTGGGAAATTTAAACAGCGTCATTTTAGCATCAGACTATGACGACCTTGTGTTATGGGTAGGTACTATAGGTGTAGGTGTAGGTAAAGTCCGGGAGTACAGCTTTGGATTTTTTATTATAATACCACTTCATTTATTTTAATTCTCGTAATAAATTATTATTATGACCACTGTTCACAGCTGGACATTTGCATAGTAAATATAAATTAAGTTCCACCCACTTCTTAAATAAACTCAACTACACTGGTTTACTAGACTAGCTGACTCGCTCTTGATTTCATTCGCCTGGACTTACTAAAATATCCCATTGATCCCATTTTAACAATCTTAGGCTACCAACAGTCCGTTCTTAGCGGGTGCCGCCGGCCGACATCCTAAAAGGAACTTTCATGCTAAATTTCAGCTTCCCAGCTCTTGTACTTAAAGAGATCTCTTGACGAGTCAACCAGTTTTCTCTTTTATAAATATAGATCACAAACTTTTTTAGCCGTCACTAAAGTCATAATCATCAAGTGGAAAATTAGTTGTTGATGACTATTAGAAATTCCTTGCATGCTTGACACGCTAAACTATCAACACATTTTTGGCACTGACCTTTTCGACGTCAGGAAGGTCAGTACCAGTGTCAGAGCGACAGCTCTGCCTCATTTCCCATGTCACGATGTTGGTCGTGAGCCAAAACCTAGTGTTTTGAAGATATCTATGTCCACGTTGGTCGATTAGCTGGTCATGACTTTGATTTTGTAGGTGATTGAAGAACCGCGATCAATGACTCCGTCAATATGAATTTAGGAATTATATTATCACCGTATATACGATCTATTTACTGTATTTACTGTTAGCTTTATCATAAAATAACAAAAACATAGTTTTCAAGTAACAACGTTCATACGTTAACGGATCAATATCCTGAATGGAATTAGTTAACGGAAACTATGCGATCAAATGAGACAGTCAGTCAAGCATATTTAGCTATTATGAAACTACAGATTAGAAAACCAATTAAAATACAATCGTATATATATTTTATCAACTAAAAAACAAAACATTATAAGCTTTGATTCTGGTAATTACTTTATTCCCTTGAAAATAATCGAGATATGAAACACATAAAAGGTCGTGTAAACAAAACCCCTGTTCAAAAAGTTTCCGAGAAAGTGATTCCAAATTTGATCTTTGATTCACGGAAAATAATATTTATGTTTTATATAATAAGAGGATCACGAATGACAAAAGTAAACTCTCGAGTACACAAACTTAGCTCAAATATTCATAGAGTTCTCCGAAAACGTAAGACCCATTTCAAAATCTTGTTTAAACAGGTTCCTTGCTCACTCTAAACAAAATATTCAACCCGTAAACACAATAAACACTCGATTTTCACAATTTCCGCATAATCCAAGTTGTTTGTACGAATCGAATAGGTATTTTATATCCGGAAGATTGGCTCTACAGCGTGCAGAGGCAACATCGAATGTTCAATATTCAATTTTCTGCGACTTCCTTACAAATACCAACAGATAAAGTTATCTGAACTAAATTGGACCATATGCAAATATGCGTCGGAATTGCACAGGTAGGGTCTTATTGCCTTTTAATTCTTGAAAACTTCTGGCTACGTATGCTTATAGATAACACAAATCACAGATCAGCGTTTAGAGTAGCCTACTCCTTGAATATACTATTGTACGTACTGATTTATTAAAGGGTTACTTATAATGTATTTTGCAAGGTAAGTACCTTCTGGATCGGCCTATATCCACATTACGTGACTCAACAAATTATTTGAACATTTCCTTCCTAAATTTGGAAGTCTGCCCTTTGAGTACCGGAAATTTAGCCTAATATAGAACTAGAGTTTGACATAAAAATAACCTATAATTTTTCAAGCGATACAACCTGCATGACCTGACTCAACAGAACCTTCGGACTATAGGTTTCAGTTTGCAAATTCTTTGCTATTGATGTGCTGACCCATATCTTTTGTGCATCAATACTACAGATATGAAATGCGCCAACGTCAAAACTAGAGTGTTATAATTTTGTGAACAAGATACAAAAGCAAAGAAGGACCTATATAGTGGATAAAACAGGACTAACTTTTCTATGGCTAAAAAATATATTATGAAATTATCATGCAAATTTCAAAAAATCTTCCGATTACATTTCAAATATCAAATAATTATTTACACTATCCATAAAATTAAACAACATATTTTGTATGTTAGATTTTAGAATGGAATACCTATCAACCTCAGTGAGAAACCTACTGCGGCTAGATACGCTTAAGGTAGACGCATTCATTGCATTGAGAACACAGATACGTTCACGTAGATTCCTACGTGTTGTATTCATGTGAATATGGTTCAGGCTTATTCTCAGTGGATATGCCTACCTGTGGAGAAGTAGGTTAGTATGGAGCAGATACTAGGACGGAGTTTGTTCAGCTCAATAATCTGTCGTACCTGAGCATTTACAATATTACATGTATTGTAAACGCTCAGGTATGGAATGGAATGGAATGGTATACCCGATCTTGAAACATGACATAGAATATTGAAATTATCACCGTATGAAATTATTTTCTGTGAAACATAATTTGTGTCTGTACGTATTTTTCTATTTGTTTCAAAAAAATAGATTGATGAATAAATAACTTAACAGGATACCACGACTTGTCACTACTAAGCACAGGGACTGTATCCAGAGAGGATCAACTTTTTTAGTTACTCGAATTTTATGTAAAACAATTGTGTATTTTCTTCATAGTTGTGTTTTCTTACGGTTGGTATTCTTACAAAAAATTGGACCATATGTATGTAAAAGCAACTTGAAATCGTTGGAATCAAACCCGAATAAAACTATTTAGGATGGTACAAAATGTGCACTAGGCATGCTAGCCAGCGCAAAAAATAGGTAACAAAAAAATAAACAATTAATAAAATTTCAGTAATATGCCAATCTGCTAGTAGCAAAAACAAAAGCGAAAAAAAAACAAAATGATTCGCAGTAGAGATGTTGCAAATAGTTGATGACGGACTGCAACACTAAACACAAGGTTTGTTTTGTATTCTTGAACTGACTTCGTTGGCCAATTGCCACGATTTCAATGAACCTGGATGATAAAGCAGGAAATACACGAAGTCAAATGTTTGTTTTTTACTAAAGAGTTATAAAATTTTATGGATTATAAATAAAAAAATTATTAAACCAAAAATTAAAACATCGTTAGTGTACTTAGTCTTATTCTATAAAATACAGATTATTAAAACAAACTATAAAACGACTTCATATTCTTTGAAGCAGAAATGATAACATCGTTAAGTTAATGTAGTCGAATTCTATAAAATACGGATAATTAGGGATTACACAAAAAGGTCAGTCTGATCTTGATCAATCTAGATGGGATCGATGAGAATCGCCCACAAAAAAAAACTAAAAATCGGTTCACAAAGAAATAAGTTCTCAGAAAAAATACAGTCAAATTCGGAACGGCGGCGGCCGTTTTCTTTTGAAAAGCGAATGAACGAACACGAAGAGTCATTCACTTTTAGCGAATGAAATAGTTTTGTAGTCAAACAGTTGTTTGACTAGACAAAAAAGATAGCGCTTTAGTTTGGGGCTGTCAACGTGACAAAGTTTGCGCCATCTATGTCTATGCCAGACTGTACATAGACTGCGCAAACTTTATCATGATATTCCAATGACAACCTTTATTCTTCCCTGCCATTTGACGATGTATAAACCCCTTTTTCCAAAATACACCAACGTTCAGTAGACATAGGGTACATTCACTATCAGGGTGAATCATGATATGAAAATAAAAACACATTAACATTGATCCCGTCTGTGAACTCACCTACATTATGAACGTAATAAAATTCTTTACAGTCAAAACAGAGATACAGGCAATTACTGGGTAAAATACTGAGATCGTCGGTGATTTAAACTCTATTCGTTCTTATAAAGGGGTCATTATACCAACAACCCATATCTGTCCAAGTTTGGACACAAGCCTTCTCGTGTCATTATCACTTGTGCAAATGTCATATTTACTTACGTACCTAGTAAATACTTGAATATTTTCGTCGATATCGTGTTGCTATCCAGACGGTCGTCAATGAAAGATAGTAACTCCAACGTCATTGTTCCTATCTAGATTATCTATTAAAATCTATAAACACATTACAAACGAACATCATGATTTAGCGGAAAGCTTTATATCCAATCATAGCCAATCAAAGCTTGCTACATGAACAACTATTCCCAATTGACCATTTTGGGGTAAACAACTTTAAGTTTTAACCGGACTGAAAATACGATTTAAAATTGTAACTCAATTTTTGGGTAATACAAACTGGATTTAATTAAATATACGAATAAGCCATAGAAATCCTTGTTTCTGTTATCTATGGACTATGCGTTTTATTTGACATTTTATTAGGTTGCATTTGCTTCCCTTGGAGTAGAGACCCTTGGTTCGTGAGGTACCGAGGCTCTCCGGTGTTTAAAGAATTATCGATACGACGCGTGACCCAAGAGCTGGTGAGTATCTGGCTCAGCGCATCAGCATTCCTAAACAGCGTGGTAATGCAGCCAGCATTTTGGGGACGCATCCGACTGGTATACGGATCAGTTGAGCTACCTCGAGACTATTTGCAACCGTCTGCAGTTAGCTCAACTTTTTCAATTGTAAATATACTATAGTTTTAAATAGTTTCTATTTCTTGATTGTAATTTTTTCTTTGTTATTTTGTTAGGAAACACGTACATAAAACGAAATTAGACCAAAATATCACGAACGATTTAATTGGTTATTTGAAATTTATGAAAACTTCTTTGAATATACATGTAGCACCGAACAAAAGTAACAATTATATTTAAAAGAAGGCACTTTTATCGGCGTAGACTCGGTAAGAATTTTGGCTTGTTTTACTTTTAATGAGATATTATTTATTGACGAAATATTTTAAATATAAAATAACTTTGTTATCTAGTACCTAGTAGTATTAGTACTCATTATTATAGAACCTCTGCTTACTTATGAGCTATAGCTGGATTGATGATGGACTAGTATAGGTTAATGATGATCTTTTTTATTTATTTCAAGCCTCCGTTATTAAATGATGCCTTAACCTTTTTACCATTAATTTAATTTAATCGATTACTGTAATCATAGATAATTACTTCTCTTTGAAATTGTCTTGATATAACTACAGTCACGCTATAAACTTGGTTTTGTCTATTGAATTTCTCACATTTCCTTGATTAGTGATAATAACAAGATTGTATTTATCTACTCTATGAGGACGATACTTCAGGTATTTCAGTATATTTTATTTATCAGATAAATTTATTAAAAGACAATTAAGATTATGGTTTATTCTTAAGGAATAGAAATAATTTAAAACTAAAAAGTAGGTATACTAAAATGAAATAGCTAACTGCAGACGGTTGTTACTTTTACTTTACTATTTATTCGATATTACGTATAATAATAATAAATCATTTATTTTTTTGACACACAGTTATACAATTAGTAGTCAGTATGAACTATAACAAATCCAACGGTACGTTTCAAGTCCGAAAACAAAAGCAGTAACAATGACAGAAAAAATACTTGTTTTTTATAATACCTGTGTACTTACAGCAGTACTTATGTAAAAAATAATTTACCAACATTTACGGACTATAAAAATACTTTTAGAAATTCTTATTTTTATCAAGAAGTCGAGAGAAACAAGAAGGTAAACAGAAAGAAATCCGCCATGTCTTTATCGCATACGTCAGTTTGCGTGTAGATAACACCGAGGAGAGCGTTGCGTTCAGTTTTTGTTGTTTTCCAAGACAATAGTACGTTTTTGTAGTGCCTCTAAGATGACGCTGGACTCCTGATGTTTCGTCACAGCAAAGTGAGAAGAAGTGAGTGTTTTTTTTATTTACCCTCTATAACAAAGAGAGAGGTGGTTCTATGTGCGGCTGTTTTTATTTTTCCGAGTGGACGGGTTGTGTTGTGATGATTCCTTTTTCTATGTTTTGTAATAATTATAGTTGAGATATATTAACACTGGATAGGGCTATTTATTCTTTCTTACAGATAGCAGTATAATCACTACATATTTATGTAGTGATTATACAGAGAAAAAAACTTTGTTTTATACTATGCATAGTATAAAACAAAGTCCTTATGTATGCTTAAATCTTTAATACTACGCGACGGATTTTGATGTGGTTTTTTTAAAGATAGAGTGATTCAAGAGGAAGGTTTATTCGTATAATAAAACCGTGCGAAGCCGGGGCGGGTCGCTAGTTATTTATAAAGTAGGTACCTACAGAAATGCTAAAAATAGTAGGTATATTAAGCATAGCCGTCATAGCCGTCAAAAAATTAGTTCCTATCAAACACAACCTACAACTGAATAAAACATGATAGTTTATTTTTATTCATAATGTAATTAATAAGTCATGAAAAACCTTTGAAATCTACAATTACATTCCATAGCGTGCAAAGAAACACGAATTAAAAATTCCTTATGCAAATGTTGAACCACCCTTTGAATTTTTACTGGAAACTGGTTTTATTGCGTGTTATTACTGGGAAGGAATAACTTAAACCATGATTTAATAAAACTTTTTGGAGTTTATGGATTTTTAGACTGCTTACCTACACGGGGTAGAATATTTATAAAAAAAGATGCCTATTCAGCGAATCTTGTTCAAACGATGTTTGATCGATATCGATAAAAAACCTTAAAAATTTGTATATTAGCTATCTCAAAGGCAAAGACGATTTAATAAAATAAAAATTAAAAGTTCTTTTAACCCTTTTTACATTTTGAATTTTATTCAAATAATCTCATTCGAAAGCTAGTCTCAGAAAAAATAACTTTTCTTAAGGTTTACAAAAAAAAACACTTTGGTAAGTCAAATTTTAACCTATAAATAATTGTCAAACTGATATACGACCAAAAAATAAAAAGTAAACTGTTAATTAATTAGCACTACGCTTAAACTTTTTGTCCACTTGTGGAAGAAGCCAAAAATAAACATACGTAACCGTACGATTGTATATACCTTATTTATCTTATACATAGGTATATTTATTAAATAATTACATATATATACATAGGCCGAAATGAAATCGTCTCAATGACCTGGGGCCTGAGCCTGATTAACGATAATATTGAGATTTGATTGTGACGTCACATTTATAAATGGAATTTGCAAAAGTTTCCTTTCCGTACAAAGAGGCGCTCTACCAAAACTCATAGAAAAAAGAGATGATAATTTCACGATCGAAGCTATCACGTCTCTATTTCGTCAATCGGACTCAGTTCTCCGCGGCTCGCATCCATGCGTTTCCCACTTCCACCTTGTAAAGATCTGTCTACACTGTATCATCTATTTGGCACACCACTTAAAAGCCTATTCCATCGGAATTACACCTAAATCTCTCATAGTTTATTCGTAGAGCAAGAGTCGGGGGCGCCTGTACCGTAGAAGTAAAACATCGTAAACCACGCAAATGATAAGATACTGAGGTAACGCTGCATAATTTATACGTCTGCTTAGTGGATTAGATAAGTTCCCACATATAGCCAAACTGTGAAGTTTTAGACTGTGTTACTAAATGATACAAGCCTCCTTACACATACGTCCACTGTTAGACCTCCTCATAAGATTAAATTGCACGCCTTTTCAGAAGATTCGCCCAGAGGAGGGCTCTATAGAGAAACTAAACTTTTCTTTGAAAAATCTTCTATTAGTTAGAAAATCTCGTATAAATTACCTACGTAAAATAAACCTGCGTAAATTACAACCATCAGGTCTCTGCGGAGTAATAACGACGATCTATGTAGAGATAAGTTCAGTGATCATAGTAATAAATATAACACAGCAGCGGGTTATCAATGATAAGCTTAATAATGAGATAAATTATATTTTGGAAATTTTATGGGATGGATAAATGAGGGAAAACGATTGAAAGATATAATTGGTTTTTATACCGATGACGTGAACGCGTGAACCACAGTCGCTAGCATAGTAATTATCATTTGTTGTAATTTTATTCAAGAGACGTAAATATGCAGGTCTCGACAAAGCCTAAGCATCTGCTTCCCTTAAAAGCGAGACCTTAGGTACGTGTGGTACCGAGGCTCTCCGGATAAAAATTGCCTTAGCGACTCGATGCGACGCGTGACCCGAGAGCTTGGTGACTCAGCGTGATACCTCAAGCAGCCAGTGTCTTGGAAACATCAGACTCGTATTATGGTATAAGGATCAGTTGAGATAAAGTCTAGACTTTTTGCTACCGTCTGCAGTTAGTTGAATAGTTTTAGTTTTATTTACTAGTTTTAATTTGTTTGTAGTCCTTGATTGTAATTTGTAATAATCTTTGTTAATAAAGATTTACATTTTTACATTAGTGCGATATACAATATGGCTTACAAGATCTTGACTCTAATGTTAACTTGCTTTGTAAGAGACTGGTGCCTGAAAAGGGTTAAGAAACATGTGTTCCCTGCAGTGATACTGGGGCTTCGTTCTATTACAAAGGCCAAATGGTAGCGCAATTTTTCTATATTTTAAAAATAACTGATTACAAGAATGTGATGACGGAGTGGAAATTGCACCTATGTTATTATGAAATTATCTCATTTGATAGTACTTTCTTAGTGAATTGAATGTGTTTGTAGGTTTGTCTTTGCTGCAGAATTGCAGCTCTGCATTTCCTGTTAAGTAATTTTAATGAGCAAACATTTCTCAGAAAGGAACGTGGAAGGAACACCTCCGTGGTGTTTCGATTGTCAGAATACTAGTCCATATTTTGTGATACCTTTTATAGAGCATTTTACAGATATGTTAATAGTTTTATTAGATAACTAAAATATAATAAACCAGCTGATCTCCGCGTCTTCATTTGCGTGAAAATTTATGAAAAGCAGCCTTCGTTTTATTCCAGGCCAAGAACGACGTTAATTCAAAATTTCAGCGTTCTGTTCAGTAGTTTTGTAGCGGGAAGAGATAACAAACATCCGTCCAAACATTCGCATTTATAATTATTAGTATGATGCGAAAGTTTTCTATCTTCTCGCTAAAACTACTGAACGGCTGTTTTTATACCTAAAGATTGTTTTAAATTTGAAATGAAACATTAACTTTTTATTCTATTAGTGAAATATCCTGAGAAAGACATAACCTTGAAACTTTTCCATGGAAGCAAGAATGAGTGGAAAATCACTGGCAGAAACTACCTACTTTAGTTATATAAAAAGCCTAACTGTTTGGGAACAAACCACGAAAAACCTACGCCAGCCGGTCGGTCTATTAAATCCTTAGTAAACATTTTCCTCACTAAGGAAAGAGTCCCTTTTCAACTTAGGACACGATGGAGAAGACACGCCTTCCAACAGGAATCTAATCTACTATCTATCAAATTTCGACGACCGATGTGGGGCGGTGGGCGAAGGTCCGCCTGCGACGCAGGAGGTTGCGGGTTCGATTCCCGCCTCGGAACAAATTCGTGCACGATCTGCAGAAATTTGTTCCGTTGGTCTGGGTGTTTTCTATGTACAATAAAAAATATCTATCTATTTATATAATGTATTAAATATATCAATTATCTAGTACCCATAACTCAAGCTTTGAGTAGCTTGTCTGGATTGTCCAACATATTTATTATATTATTTATTTATTAAATTGAATAATCCAAGATTCTAGTCATATGGAAGAACAGACAGAGAACATAATAAGAGTAGGTAGGTCATTGGAGACGACTTTAATTATTTTTCCTTGTTATTTCAAAATTACTGTCTCATCTAAAAATGTAACTTGACAACCACTCAACAATACAATTATTTCCGCTTCTCTAACTTGTCGGTGTTTCTAGCAAAGAATATATAAGTTATTGTTTGTTAAAAAGGTATTGAGAATCGGGAAGTGTCTGTTTGCATTTGTATTCAAGACATCAAGCAATATGGCCGTGAGAATTTAGATGCGGTTTCTAAAATTGAATAAATCGAATACTTAAAAGACTAAAGAAAAGGCTAAAGACAACACGGCTACTATACCTATGCATGAAAAACTATTAGTTTTAACGAATGAAAAACTATCATTCGTTTAATTTGCCAGGACGAAACATATTCATTTTAAAACGAGGATATGAAAACTCATCTAACACACGCAAAAGATGCCACTGTAGTAGTTTTATTTTGTCTATTATAGGAAGAGATACGAAAACAGTGTTGGGTGGCTATGGCCACCAAGAACAACTTCGTATCTCTTCCTATAATAAACGAAATAAAACTACAGATAGATTAAAAAAAGCTTATGATAGGTATAATAAATTAAACGTTTGAAATTATGAAAATTCTTTTGTTTAACGCAACTATATAATATAAATAAGTGGTGGCGCTAGTGTATATCCTATTTAATGACGACAACACTCTGCTGTGTTGTCGACACGCTACGGGACTCCAATCAAATATCACCGATCTCACATATCACTTCACCTGTCATGTTAACAAATTGGTCTTTAGCCCCAAGTATACGATTCAACTCAACTGCCGCGACCAGACATCATAATAACGACCTCGAGTGCAGCGAGTGACGATCCACCTGCGACGGAGGAGGTTGTGAGTTCGATTCCGTTTTATTTATCTGTAGATTCTTCCAGGTTTTTGATTTGTATAATAAAAATCATCATGTATTTTGTATATTTTTATACAAAATACATGTTAACAATTAACTATGAGCTAGATGATGCGAAATTGTACAGCATTTTTTCTTCTTTTTATGGCTAGAAGCATATAGCTTTATGTGGTTTAGCAATATTTGCATTTTTTTGTTAGGTCCAAGTAGAGTCTATATTATAGAGTTCAAAACAGTTAAGTAACATGCGCCCGCGCCGCAAATCGCTATCCTAATATAGACAAGACATGCTCGTTAGCTCGATAGCCGATTGGCCCAAATAGTTACCGCTCTGTAACTTTGAAAGGTGTTGCTAGCTTTATATCCAAGATGTGCAATAACGTGCATTGTATTTACGTGAACACTCTTGAGTATGCTAACAAGTACCTAGATTTTTACTAGGTAGCATACTTTCCATATTTCCCAAGCGGGGTTTATTATGGAAAGTAAGCTGCTGC
Source organism: Eupithecia centaureata (assembly GCA_944547425.1). Taxonomy (NCBI): domain Eukaryota; kingdom Metazoa; phylum Arthropoda; class Insecta; order Lepidoptera; family Geometridae; genus Eupithecia; species Eupithecia centaureata. Next base: position 5,017,977 of record OX155691.1, on the reverse strand, counting down.
ACAATGTTTTTTAAATATCTAAACATGTTTAAAATAGACGTCTAATCATTTTTAAAATTTAAATTGTATGATTTTATATGATACCATATAAAATCCTACAATTTAAAATTTAACTCTCATTTCTACTCTCATTCCACAGTTTTATTTCCTGTTGGACTGACAATAAAATAACCATGTCCGGTTCAATTTTTCATTTTTATATTTTATTTCGATACATTTTTTAAAGATTCATTTTTATGAGCCGTCAAACTCCATAGATTCTATTGAAATACTTTTTCGATGTCCCATCATATACCAGTAATAATTGAGATATCGAAAGTAAATGATCAAAATTTTCATACAACCAACCAAATTATAAGGTTCACGACTCACTTCGCAATATCACACAATATTAAAAATTATGTAAAGTGGTCAATATAAACCATTTATGTCAATATCATTGATATTTCATATCACATGGTCAAAATCCTCTGCTCTACCATTCAGTTTTCAACTTTCAACTTGTTGTGACAAGTGTCATTTTTCAATAAATCGAGAACTGTGCACGTGTTCAACTGCAACACAGAATACATAATTGCGAATTAAGCGAATTTTCACTTCAACAAAACTGGTGTAAAATCAGTCAATAATATGTTTATTTCACACAATAATAAATAATAATACAAACATAAATTAAAGTGTCCACATATTGTGTCTGAGACATAAAATAATCGTAAAAGTAGACCTTCCATACAAAAATACGATCTATCCCTCGATAATTATTACATACAATACAGAAGAGCTGAATCTAAGCACTTCGTGCTTGTTTGCAATACATCCAGCACTGTCCAATAACGTCCATCGGATCAGAAAGCCTCAAAACCCTAACATCTATGATGAAAGCAAAAGGGGTCCATAGTTAAGTACCAAAAAAACCCTTGAATATGCTGAAATCTGTATAGAAAGTATTTTCTGTCCTATAGGTATTTCCTGTCTCTCATGTCCTATATCCTATATTATAAATGCGAAAGTTTGAATTTAGAAGACCCGCGGCTTAACCTGTAGAATCCATTTTGTACCTACAATTTCGTTATTTCACTCCTTTCAATCCATCATTATGTAGTGTAAAGTTGATTCCATGCTTGAAATGTAAGTACGTACAGATCGACTGATTTGTAAAGGGGTTACTACACTACACGTTATTCAGGGACCCTAACCCTAACTAAGAGTGGTGTAATCAGATTTAGGGTCCCTAAGGGACGGACCTGGCAAGCCTTGTTCCCTAATCACCGTAACTACCGGACCCTGAATAACGTGAAGTGTAATACCGCTTTAAGTTATTAGCTCGAGTGATACAGCTCCCAAAGCAACCGCGTCGCGGCCGAAGGCAGTCCACTCGCCATGCTCACTCTAATTGGTGTCTTGTATCTTTCAGTCAACAACGGTTACTTGGGCGACCTGCACGCCTCCTCCGAAAACAAACCCAACACAATCGTGATAAAGTTTACTTTGGCAGGATTTCAATTAATGTTTAAATACAGTGAAGTTTTTGGAGTAAACTGTGCTAGTGAAATTTAATGTAAAATGCTTGTGATGTTTTAAATGTGGCGATATGATAGCTGTCCATGGATTCACTTGTGTTGTGAATTAGGTTTCTCATATGTTGAGCACTAATGACCAAACCTTACATTGTACTGTGTCTTCGAAAATATTGTTACTTCGATCCCCGTTTAATATCATTGACAGTATTCATCTTTTGACCTCGTTTTACTTGATTTGCACGAGCAGAATAATCTTACAAATGATTATTTTCGTTATATCCATTAGATTACCTGGTCACGCGATTTCATCTAGCCTTAGCAGATAGCCGATTGTCTTGAAACAACGATACCTAAAGAAGAACTTTGATATCGGTACATACGTGTTAGTATCGTATTCATTGACTAGAACAATAAGCAACTTTGGGAAAGAACCCGTTAAGTTCTCTAGGGTAACAAGTGGTTCTGCCGAAACTGCGGGTCTTATCAAAATTCGGCAAAGTTTTGTTTCACAACACACAATCCCTGTGTATAAACCCACAGTACAGAATACACATCTAGCACCACAGTTTGATTATGAAGAAGTTTTCGTACAAAGACTTCAACTTCTATCTCCCTTACATATACAAATATATTATGAGACAAATACAATATATAACTATATATACTATGAAAACAGTCTTCGTCAAATCTCTGAATTCCATTATAAAACCAAATTCAATATCGTTTGATAGCAAAGACTCTGTAACGTACACACATTTAATACTATTCTACAGCTACCAACATATGAAAATTACTTAATTCCTTTCAATTCGGTAGAGGTTCTTTAAGGCGCCAAATGTATGGAATGAGACGGTAACTTTTATCGTCATCACAAACGAATGCACAAGTGATACTAAGGACCCAAAGACTAAAGAAGCAAGTATGGTCTAGGGAAGTATAAATTGACAGGGCCATGCATGCATCCTTAGTATTCGGGTCCTTATTAGAACATGTATAAACTACACATCAAGTGAATTATTTCATACTCGTACGCTACTAGAATCTTTGTTTTATTCGAATTCAATTTTGATTTTCGAATGGGATTCCAACGTCTTCCTAGTTGGAGACCAGTTATTTTGTCTTCGTGACAGTATTATCTAAGCTTTGTCATTATGTCACGATTGTCGTGTACATTCGTATACGCACTTATTAGTAAGTAAGAGATAAAAAATAAATCAATATTTGACAGTCTTATGTCACGAGGAAGATGAAAGTTAAAAGGGTGTTTATTATTCATACATGATAAATGCAGACTGCAAAAGTATAATTATACACTTTTCTCTTTACAACCAAAGAAAAAAAAATCAATCGAAACAATCGAGCTTACTTCAGACGGTTACAAACAGTCTAGAGGTAGGTTAACTGATCTATATCAATACCAGTTGGAAGCGTGACCAAGACGCTGTCTGCATTACCACGCTGTATGGCGATGCTGATGCGCTGCGCCAGATACACACCAGCTCTCGGGTCAACCGTGGCAACGTCAAAACACTCAGATATTTTTTTAAAACTTGGAGAGCCTGGGTACCCCACGGACCTAGGATCTTGATTCCAAGGAGAGCAAATGCGTAAGCTCTTCTCTTAACTTGAAAAGTATTGTCATTTTAATTATTTAATTCCGAAAGCTTTTGAAATTTAATGTTGTGAGTTTGTAAAGAGTCAACGCCAAAACTTCCGCACGGATTCTACCGAAATTAAGTAAACAAGGTGAATTAAAAGTACTTATTAAAATAATTTAAATACTTAGAATGAAAAGTTTTATACAACACCATTAAGGAGCTAGGTATATTTCGAGAGGGAAGATAGAAATGGTGAATTTTAGCGAGTCACAAACGTTGTTCGTTCCGATGTCTTTCTCAACTGTTAACTAAAGTTTGACTTTATACTTTAAGCTTTGACCATACTTAATTGTTATACTTAGTAAAACAACTTAAATGAAGCGTTTTCGTGAATGAAATTTCACTGAAGATATGCGATCAAAAGTAGTGAAGCGGGAAGCGAATGTGAATATAGATTTTATAGGAATAATTAGCTAATTTTATAAATGTAGGTATTATTAAATTAAAAAAGTTCCCTAAAAGAACAACATTTAATTTAAATGAAAAATACTAAAATTAAACAAACAGTATGTATACAACAATATGAATGCTCATGGCTATAAAACAATAAGTAGATTTAAGTATACCTAAATAAAACTCCGTTCCCTCATCAACCAAATTCTCCCCAAGTTGCAGCACGAATCTAAAACCTCTCGCATAGGCCTAGCCAATAAGGCCAGGTGGACACTATTAATCACCCGCTATCTCCACACAACCTCTTGCAAAATGATTTATTCCATGCGATACCGACATTGTATTATCTATTACTGGCCATTTTATCAATGGTTCATAAAGTTTAATGATTGCAGATAGGGCTTTTGTGCAAACTAGTAGATATTGGGTTCATTCGTGTCAATGGCTCACTTTTACGAGAGCCGACATGTTTATAGGTATATTATACTTCTGCTGCTCTATTATAAATTGCGTAATGCCTCACGGAATTTAAGAGCTTAAATCATAATATGTGTTATAATCACTACATAGTATAAAACAAAGTCGCTTTTTCTGTCTCTATATTCCTATGTCCCTTTGAATGCTTAAATCTTTAAAAGTACGCAACGGATTTTGATGCGGTTTTTTTTAATAGATAGATTGATTCAAGAGGAAGGTTTATACGTATAATAAAACCGTGCGAAGCAGGGGCGGGTCGCTAGTAATATATACTATATGATATCATGAGTCGGATGCTTACTAGAAAGCTATCTATCGTTTTGAATATCTTTTTAGTTTTACTGACTTGTTCTGACTGACGCAATGTACTTATTAGGTACTAGAGTTATAGTAGTTTTGTAATTATATACAATACTACAAAGAACCAATAAAATTAAATAAAGCTCTTAAACTTTATAACGAATTACTCATAACACGTTATTTTTCACTGCAATTTATTAGTTTCGTTTTAATGGGCCGCAAAAGCTATTAAAAGGGCGGTTATTTGAACGTCAAAAAGAAAATAAATGTATAAACTTTTAATTACTTTTTATTGAAGTATAACAGCCTATTACTCAATATCTGTAACAGTTTTTGTGCTATAAAAATGTAAATGCTGTTCTTGAAATCAAGGTGTTCCAGTGATGTGAACCAATGGAATAATATTACAAATGATTTTGGAGAAGCGAGACTTTTATCCGTTGAATTATTTATTTATACTTATCACTACGCCGATGTGGCGCGGTGGGCGAAGGTCCGCCTGCGACGCAGGAGCAACCTCCTGCGTCGCAGGCGGACCTTCGCCCACGGGTTCGATTCCCGCCTCGGAACAAATTTGTGCACGATCTGCAGAAATTTGTTTCGTTGGTCTGGGTGTTTAATATGTATAATAAAAAATATCTATCTATGTAGTATATTGTATTAAGTATATCAGTCATCTAGTACCCATAACACAAGCTCTGCTTAGCTTGGGGCTAGATGATGCTGTATAGACTGTCCGGAATTATTTATTTATTTATTTATTTACTAACATAATAACCACCAAAACATGAGTAGTTTCCTGGTATTTTTTTTAATTTGTTACGAAATACGAATGAACTCGGATATATTTGTCTCGGAAATCAAGTTTATTAAATTATTTTGTTACGTTCATACACAGACACAAACAAAAATAGGAAACGATGTGAATTTTACAGAAAAAAACATACTAAATGGTAGATCGCAAAGTCTACCAACGGGCATAGAGTTAGATTCAGTTCCATTGTAGGTACATAAACTTTTATGAAATTATTTTAAAAAGTTCATGGGAATTCATTTAATTAATTGGCTATTAAAATAAGTCAGTTATTAAAATAAGTCAGCACGTCACATGATAAAAATATTGAAATCATCTATACATTTTTATTGATATTTCTGTTTTACACTCCACTTTACTTTATACAGATTTTTACAGAATATGTTCGCCGAAATTATTTATGGCAGGTTTTTTTCTTTAGTTCTGAAATCCGCGATTAAAGGTCGTGTCTGACATTATCAAGTTGAACTGTCAACGGCTAGGTATTTGCAGGAATGCCCCGAGATAGAGTAGCATTATAACTACTTATATTACCTCTATAACTCCTATAAACAACTACTTATTGATATGTTACCGGTGTAAATAGTAGGTGATTACCTATCGCAATTTCAAGCTAATAACTTTATTACTGAGCGTTGAAACTCGCTTTGAGAGGGTAAAGCGAATTATTTAAGTTCTAATGATATCTAATGATATTTGTGCGTCAGGTTAAAGTTCGCCTGCGACGCAGGAGGTTGAGGGTTCGATTCCTGTCTCGGAACAAATTTGTGTATGAACTGCAGAAATTTGTTCCGGTGGTGTGGGTGTTTTCTATGCATAATAAAATATATCTATCTATGAAATTATTGTATTAAGTATATTAGTTATCTAGTACCCATAACACAAGCTCTCTTTAGCTTAGGGCTAGATGATGCAGATGATGCTGTGTGTATTGTCCTGCATTATTTATTTATTTATTATTAATTTATTATTTATTTCACGCCCACTGTACAATTCCACCTCATGACGTAGTTGAACAGTGTCAATTATGAATGTGACTCTTCTCATGACAGCAACTTGTCATTGTGACGTCATACTACTATCGTATAGTCTTATCTATCGTATCGAACGCAAGGACGTTCGTGACTGTATTGTGTTAGTACTTATTATGTATTAAAAAGGTTAAGTTATATAAAGTACATATCCGGTACGATACCTAATGGGGACTATTCTATGGCTTAAAACAAAACAAAACTGTTGTTTGTTTTTTTAATCGTTGCTTTTTCACACAACTAATGAAAGATCATGTGAATCTATGCAAAATAAGAAACACTTCAAGAGATCGTTAACCGCAAAATGAAATGTTTGGAAAACTAGAATTTATTTGGAAATATATTATACTATTATTATACTAAATATTATACTTATATAATTATTAAGAAAGAAAATTACAATCAACTAATAGCAACAATTTAGAACTAGTACTAACAATTTAGAACACAGTTTTCATTTGTGACTATGCTAAGTGCATTGCGGTATGTATGCCTATGTAGCAAAATAGTTTTAAACTTAATAATAATATTTAATTTAAAATTAAAATTGGCCCTTTTCTGAATAAAGAAACATTGGACTATTACTTTTTATAATATGTTATACACTGAATTGTAACTTAATTATTTTCTCAGGAGAACCAAAAAATCTTGCATAACTTGAAGAGGGTGATTCCTAGATTTTATAAAGAGGGTGGTTATCCTCAGAACAAAATTGATAGAAATAACAACCTCAATAGGTGAGTCTCAGAATTCAACTAGAGTAATATTATCACTTGAAAGCGGTAATTACGGCACCATTATGTGCCATTATAAAGCCGTCGTTAGCTTGATCTTTGAATGCCTGAATTTAACTGAAATTAAATTACTTGGTGCGAAGCTAGACTTAATGATGACGCTTCAGGTGAACGAGGTCAGTCACCTTAACAAAATGGTAAAGTGAATGAATGTATGAATGAAATACCTACTCATGTCAGCTGACCCAACACACGTGGACCTCGATGATATAATACACATTATATACATATTTTGTGATATCTCGTGTTTCTTATATTGTTTGTTACTTTGTATCTGTTCTTTCTCTTGTATTTTTTTCATATTATATTTCTTCATATTTTCTTGTTTCTGTTTTAAATGTGTTAGATATATGTTTATAACTATGTAAAAGGCCAAATAAATGATATTTCATTCTTTCTTCTTTCTTACACAAAAAAAAAGCTAAGAATTTAAATTCATCAAATTCTATGAATTATTAAACAATTTTTGTGTGGATATCTACTTTTTGATGATGTTTGTAGAGTTCGTGTCAGGAAAATAAAGAATGACACGAAGCTAAAGTGTCTTTTCAAATTATTTTTTCACTAAGTATATCTTATCCTAAAGTTGCCTGTAAAGATCGCTTATAGCGATAAGCCACCCTTTATACTTCCTCTATTCTTAGTTTCCTGTTTTGGTGTGGTATGAATGTAAAATGTGTTAAGTGTGATAGCACTTCAAATCAGACTTAATAAGATTTGAGTTGTTTTGAGTGTTCCGATTTTTCGGCATAGTTCCATGCGCCATGATCACGGAAAACTGAAGTCACTACGAGAGAGCTTTGATTGGAAACTTTTTCAATCAGCCCTAATTTTTAGATTTTTTGCTAATAAGTTTACATACTTCAATTTTTTGTCAATAGTACGTTCCGTTGTATAATTTATTATTTATTATATTAGTATACAATATAATTACAATATAATTCGCTTCCGACTGGTATTGACATGGATTAATTGAGCTACCTTTAGACTGTTTGCAACCGTCTGCAGTTAGCTCAATGGTTTCAATTGTAAATACTAGTTGTAATTTTTTTATTCCTTGCTTGTAATTTTCGTTGTTAATAAAGATATAAATATAATTACTAAAAAGAAGTAAGTACACTAAAAGATTTTTACTTTAGATATCAGAAAAAAGTGATTTTCGTTCCTATTTGAGATAATATTGGATCACGGTTTTTCGCAAAACTGCCGTTTGGTATTCAAATCTATTTTGCAAGTTGATGTAACTCAATCAATGGTGGGAATTGAGTATTGATGCATAAAGAATTTAGATCGGAATCTTACTTTTCATACGTTTTATTCTCGTGTTGACACTCTAGGGTTTAACTTTCAAACTGCAATAAACTGTTATTTTTATTGTGTACTTAATATATTAACGTGCAAATAATTACTTAAGTACGTTTAAGCAAAATTTTTATAATACTAGTGTATAACTGTATATGTATTTACACATCTCTTGCGAACTCTCTATAGAATTAGTTGTTAGTTTAGTTTAGTTTTTTATTTAGTTGAAGTTAAATAGCTAGCAAGGATCTTCACAAATAATTCTGTAAAGTAGGTACCTAGCTACCTACTCACCAAGTATCAAATAGAGACTAGGGTCAGTGTTCTCCGGAGTTCAGTCGGACTCAAATTATTAATAAAGTAAATAATATTTTATTAATAGATAAATCAATGAAGCTTATAAGTGATAACTGTCCGACTGTCCTTTGGTGAACACTGGTCTAAGAGGCTTTCAGACAAACCGAATCACGGTTTTAGTTAAGCTTGTTGAATAAAATAAGTGCTTATTTGTATAACATAAAATAAATAAAAAAATTAATAGCACTACAGAATTTATGGTTTAGTGTATCGTTTAAAAAAACTGCAAACCGACTTCAAATTCTTTATATCAAAAATTATAATATCATCAATTTAGTGGAAGTTATATAAAATACGATGTTTTAGGATAACTCCAAAACTACTGTCAGATATTGGTCAGATTTATACGAAACCATCCATATAAGAAGCACTAGCTTTCAAAGAGTAATCAATTTTATTTAAACAATATTATATAGATAACAAAACGACTAATTACAGCTTGTATTTAAAATTATATTATTGCTTTGAAACAAAAAAGTCATTCAATCTGACGAAAAATTCTGGAATAATAGGTACAGAAAAAAACACATTCGAGTTGAGGACCTCTTCTTTTTTTTAAGTCTGTTATGTAATAAAAACAAAGTGATCTCATCACTTATAAACCATGTTTTAGTAAAACAACTATTGACACTTGGTTAAACGATCTTGAACTTTGATTGAACGTTAAACAAGGTTTTATACGAGACTCTTAAATACCATACCAGTAATTTGGAAGTGTCTATTAGGTACACATCATGGCTAAATCTAAACTAAAATTATAATGACGATTTTTTTTGTTTGTTTGGGTGTTTTGATGTTGTGAGTGTTGTATGATTTTATAACTTCTTCACTCTTCACGTTAAAACCGCTTTATGGGTTTAGATAAAACCTTGGTAATCAAGATAGCTATCAGTATATAGCATCTATATCAGAAATGGGCTACTTTTGATCCTGAGCAGTTTGTAAGAAAAAATAATAAAGATGAAAAATTTACTTAACTGCCCCATTAAGAAAAACATGACTCTTTACAAATTGTAGAAAGGTACAATATATCATATATATATAAAGTACCAATGGTACCAATAGACCCATTAATTGTATTATATAAGGGGCAAAAAGGCCCCTGTTACAGCATTATGCCGGTAAAAACCGCAGCTAGTAGCACTATTGATTTTCAGAGAGACGTAAAATTATTGCAAAAAACGAACTTAATACGAAATGCAACAAAAAAAACAAAATAAACAAGAGCGACACCAGGGTAAAGAAGCTCTTTATAATACGGTCTACTTTTTTATACGGTCCAAAAAGAAACTCTAGTAGTCAGATAGGTCTTATGTAGGTATGACTAAACATTTCAAAATATTCTAACTTATTAACCGCGGGTAAAACCGCGGGCACATCCAGTTAGAATATATTAATAAAATAGATAACACTCGTTGACGCAAGCGAGTGTCGACATATCCCAGCGAGGTTGTCTTCGAGCGAGCATGATCCAAACACACCTACTTACCGATGTTTTGGCTTCATTTCGTCCTACATTCACCCCCCTTCGATCAACTGTCTCGACTTGACGGCCATTACCTAACAAACCGCTCTACAAGCACCACACACCTTTATCACCTTAGAAAACCACACTTCACTTTTGTTCCCTTACGATAAAGGTTAATTTGGAACGTCAGACACTGTTATGCCAACATTATTATTTATGTTTCATCTACTATGTTTACACGCGCTGTCCACCATCGCTATTTAATTAATTCGATATTTGAACGCTGCAAGGAGCTGTCAATAGTTCGATTGCTTTGTTTCTAATTTTAAAAACAGTTTGATTAATATTTTCTACCCGTATTTTTTTTTCGTTCTATTCAGCCAGTGCTATGCCAATAGCTGTATAAAGTTTAACGACCGCGCAGGTTTTAATGTAATGGGCGGGTGAAAGTGCTCAATCATATGAATGTGACCACATGTGCGATAGTGTTTGTCAATATTAGTGCTTTGTGATGGATTGAACAAATATGTGATAGGAAAATGTTAGCTGGTCAAGAAGCCAGCATAGAATTAGTGCAAAAATGGCTCCAGAGACGAAGCAGCGACAGTGCTGTAGAAACAGGTAAATAGATTATTTGACGTGGTTAAATGATCATTAGATACTATAATAATTATAAATGCGAAAGTTTGTATGGATGGATGTTTGTTCCTCTTTTACGCAAAATTTACTGAACAGATCGGGCTGAAATTTAGAATAGACGTAGTTCTAGCCCTGGATAAACACTACGTTTCCATAGAAACAACGCGTGCAAATCTGCGGGCATATATTAGTAATTCAATATGTCTACAACAGTATTAGAGAACAGGGACAGAAAGTATTAAAAGAATATTTTTTGTGAGCATCTAATAACCTCAGACGCGTATTGCATAAAGCCCTTATAAATTATCCTAATTAAACAATTTAACTATATAATTTATTATTTTATGTTCGTTAACAAATAGCGTGGAATCGTTACAAAATGTTAATCGTTCTATATATATTAAAGTTCTAACCAAATTTAGTATTTAAAAAAAAAATAATGCTAAACAATCGACACAGAACCATTTAGTTGAATAGTGATAAGTTTTAAAGCCTAAACTAGCTACATTATATCTGTAAGTACTTGGCTAGAAAAGCCTTTATTACTTAACTAGCGACCCGCCCCGGCTTCGCACGGTTTTATTATACGTATAAACCTTCCTCTCGAATCACTCTATCTGTTAAAAAAACCGCATCGAAATCCGTTGCTTAGTTTTATACAAAGGGACATAGGGACAGAGAAAGCGACTTTGTTTTATACTATTTAGTGATTAATATGGATACGCTAGATATCTTGCCAAGATACTAACTTCTATTCAATTGAGAATTCTGTACTAACACAATCTTAACATTAGGTCGCTACTGAATATTTTTATGCTAAAATATATTCTCGATAAATCTCGAGTTTTATTCCCTCGTTGAAGACCATTCAAATAATTTGTCAGGGATATTTCTAAAAATCCAATCGAGACGGTTTTTTACGTTGATTTTCTATTCAATACTGCCAATAGGCTTTGATTTGCTTTTTGGATATTTGAAGAAAAAATAAACCATATCAGGTTTTTTGTTGTTTAAAACGTTTTATTCACAAAATATACATATAACGTTCATGTAAAATATATGGTTTTGGCAGTCTAGCTGAAACATTGCATTATGAATACCTAAATACTTTAAACGTTTAAGTAAATTGTTTTTGTTCCTTTGTATAATTGTGTTTGAAATAATCCATCGTATCGGCTGCAGACTCATAAGGGTCAGCAACCTTTACATTCTCAAGAAGGACGTCATGGCCAAATGGATTACCTAAAGCCATAACCTTTCACTTACATATATCTACATATACATTAAATTGTATTCACTGTTAAGGTTTTATTTTGTCTGTTTCTGACTCAACATAGACGACTTTTTTCCAAATGTGTTATCAATGCCTCTATGATGGAATGCAGGTCTTCAGCGAAGTTCATAGTGTGCTCCGAAGGTACTATCCTTTTTTAATACAAAAACACAAAAAAGAACACAAAAAACCAGTGCTAAAGGTGCGGCACGTAAGATCCAAAACAAATACAAGAGTAACTTCTTTATACATCAAATTCGTTAAATCATGGAGATTACAGGTCTGCTTTAGCTCTCTTAATAGACCATAATAACTTAGACCAAAGTACTAATTATTTTAATTGAACCTAATAAATTTCGATGCAGGTTTAACACCGGGAATCTTGGGATTCCAAGCATTTCACTTTCCCTGTAGTTGTTTAAAAGGTCTTTATTCATACAAAATGTACTCAAGAGTTATGTATCTAACGCTGCTAAGTTTTAACAATTTATTTATTAACATTCATACAACACAAGCTCTAAAAAGGCTAGATGGAGTTGTGTAGCAATGTTTTGATTTGTTTTTTAAATCATACACTTTTTTTTGTTATGTGTCTTTAATGTAGAATTAAGAATATACATGTTCAACTGTCCTTTGGTGAACACTACTATATGAGACTTTCAGACAAACCGAATCACGGTTTCAGATATGTTATTGAAATAAAATATTTACATAATTGTAAAACATAAAATAGGTTAAAATTTTGCACACACTGAAGCCGGAGGCGGAGCGGAGGCGAAGGCGTGCCGGTTTTTCCTATGGCACCGCGCCGCCACCGCCTGCGGTGTGTGTGTAGGCTTTCATATGATTCAATAAAATACAACGCGCACGCCTTCACCTCCGAAAACTTAAAATAAGCGAGTTTATTTTTATTATTTTGTATTGTTACAGGCAGTTCTAGCGGCTCGCCCGGAGCGCGCGCTGGTCGCCGCTCATCACTCGCGCTCACGCCGGAAGACGAACCTCTGGTCGACGTCGCTGTAAGTACCTATAGCAGTTCTATAAGAGCATTATCTTCTTGATCAGCGTCATCGACATCAATATTTATATATCCTTCAACCTCTTTATGTTAAACATCAGCGTAATCAACATCGTCTGCACCAGTGACATTGTCTTTATCACAGACTGGAGAAATTCATAAATTATCTAGCATTTCTCTGTCTTTATCACAGACTGGAGAAATTCATAAATTATCTAGCATTTCTCTGTTCATTGTTCTGCTGTCACTAGAATAGAAGAATAGAATAGAAAAACTCTTTTATTATACTTATACCTACCACACAAAGAAAAAAACAATACATACAATGCTCCATACTAAGAATAGGTAAAGATTCTTATGTATTTACATAATTCAAACTTTTCCACAGATGTATGATAATTATAATGTTGATTGAGTTAGTGAATGGGATATTCTGGCAAGATAATACCAGTCATGTATTTTTATAACTGAAATTCCAATGAAATTACAAATATAACACTTACGCTTAACCACATATAGGGATATCTGCCAAAAATGTATGGACTCAAAATAAAATTTCCATCTCAATCTACACTAAAGTAAAACCAACCATCGGCAAAGTCTCAGACACCGTTGAATATTCATAAGGCTGTCATTCACCGATAATCCAGGTCAGATCAATTACAACTGGATAAATTACTGCCAATCGAACTGTTCAGTTGGACGAAATCGGATTTACAACCGTCTCCTCGAAATTACTAAAAGATTCTAATAAAAATACTCTAGCTAACGCCACTATTAAATGAATGAGTAAGTTGGTGTCTTTATAGGTGACAGCTGAGATTGCTAAGCGGAATTCTAATCACTTGCTCACGCTTTAGCATTTTATTTGACGTTCGAATGACAACTCTTTGAATAGTAATTAGTGAAATACTGGCAGCCTAGATTAAAACCTTGACCTTTTCCGTTTATATTATGAAGGGTTATATTTTAGCGCGTGCTTTCAGTATCTTCATACGCTTGAAGCATATGAAAATGGTAAAGGCGAAAGTATAACAAATACTAGCAATGTATTGTATATCAGTCATCTAGTTCCCATAACACAAGCTCTACTTAGCTTGAGGCTAGATGATGTTGTGTGGATGTGAAGCATTATTTATTCATAATTATTTTCTTGTTATACTCTGAATGGAAAGTTTTTTGAACTTTGGTACCCACCAACATTTATCACTGTAGATTCTAGGTAGGATAAAAATGTTAAAAATCACAGCTCTGTCCACTAGGGCACTACGAAATGTAGGTACACAATCAGTGCACGGCATGCGGCACCTTGATAACCGTTATCTACAAATTATCATACAATTGATAAATAAAATTTTAGTTTGAAGTTGAATGGACAATAGTCCTGTCGTTTTCAGTATCTCAAAGTGTAAATAAAGAAGTTATTGTGTCATAAGGATTGAAAAAATGAGTATGTGACGATCGAAGTGATATATTTGTGCGTCTAATTGGTTAAAATATATAAAACGTTGGGAATTGGATTTATAGGGAGTAGGTATTCAAATGCGATGATGAATACCTACTTATTCTTTCGAAACTAATCGTTGATATATGTAAACAAATCGTTAAAAATATAAAAAAAACTTACAGATAAACCGCGAATTAACAAATATAACAATTTGGTTTGTGCACTAAGCAGACATTACATACAATAATAGACTAAGTATCAAAACATTTAGGTCGACTTGATAACCTAAATTTTTTGTCAGTCTTACAATGACACTTAACTACAAGGAAAAAAACAAGTATTCACCTATCTTTGATTATGATAATCAACAGGAATAACAATATCTCTATGTGTAATCATAATCAGTAACACTAGTGGTTATAATAGCTTACCTACACTGATTTTTTGGAATTACTGGCATAGATACTAAAACGTAACTTATCGCTAAACTAATTATACGGAAATCAGTTCATTAGATCTTGGTTATAAGATCTTACACGGAAAAGCCGAAGTCATTCAAAATGGATAAGAATACATCAGGTACATATAGAACTGAAACTGAAAAGAAACCAGGCTGCTGGTCCAGATTCAAAAGCCTCTTCGAAGATAGAGGCTTCGATCTAGAATATGAATACACATCTCACCAGCCACGGACAGTTCCTGTCTTAGGAGAGAACAAAACTGAAGAGGAAAATAGAAGAATAGAAGAAATAACAGCAATAGAAAAAAACAACGCTACTACAGTGAACACACTGGCCAATCATAATGATTCAACGCTAGTGGATGGTGAACTGACTGGTGTAAGACATTTCTACGAGCAGTTTGCGACTCTAGGTGACGATGATGATGATAAGAGTGATGATCTGTGGCGTAAAAGTTCTAATTATAGAAACAGAGTGTCAATGAGGCCTAGCATGATGCTCACAAACATTGCTGAAGAGACGAGTTTGGAGGGTGATGAATTAGAAGTGGTACGTATTTATTATATTTAAAAAACTAGCGACCCGCCCCGGCTTCGCACGATTTTATTATACGTATAAACCTTCCTCTTCAATCACTTATCTATTAAAAAACCGCATCTAAATCCGTTGCGTAGTTTTAAGATTGAAGCATACAGAGGGACATAGGGACATAAGGACATAGGGACAGAGAAAGTAACTTTGTTTTGTATTTTGTAGTGATGTGGCACAGATTTAGAGAGAGAGTGTTGAAAAAACTTAACCAAAAAAAAACAATCCAAAAACTGATTAGATACTTTCATAGAAATCAATTTGTGTACTGAGTCCTTAGTATTGTAGTAGCCGGTTGTCCATATGTTAACGATAACAAACAATTTTTCGTCTCTTTCCACACATTGGACATCTTGCAAAATCTACTGAATAGAGAGGAACTCATTTTCGTAGTTTGACAGGCAGTAGAACAGGCTACTAGGCTACTAAAATCTCTGTTTCTTACGAACTTAATTTTAGTTTACGAATGGTTTCGGAGACTATTTGATAAAATACTGAATTTTTCTCATTCTTTTTTTGAATGTGTAAGCGAGATAGGAGTTAAAAGTCGAATTTTGAACTTTTGAAAACTTTTTTCTAATCGAACTGTATGCACCCTTAGCATACAGTTTGTTTCGTATTCTCGTTCGATCATGTGAAAAAACCTTAAATACTTTCCATCATGCTAAACGGCCTATAATACCAGACTATTTTCGATTGCCTAATAACTTCCTGTCATTATCAGTAATCAGCTGATACTGATCTTAATGAGTGGTTGTAGCCTCGAGCTTAATCTGTAGACGTAGGTGAAGCTTAAACTGGTCTTCCGGTCAACTATAGTTCATATATGTTCTGGGCCCAAATTCCACTAAATAAATCGCTTCATCATTTAAATAGTATCGTGTCAAAATGTCAGTGTTAAACTCTTTTTGGTATTCTACTAGCACGAACTTTTTGAGGTTCATTCATAGCTGTGACGATTATCTTTATAACTACCAATTTGACATTCTAATTATGAATGTCTCTTCAAGCGCAAAAAATAGAAGAATACCAAATGCACAAACGTCATTTTAATCGCCTTGATTGAATGGCACTATTGAGACCTTTGTTTTGAATTTAGTGGAATTTGGCCCCTGCTCATAAGAAAATTACAATCTAGGAATGTAAACAAAAAAATTAGCATTATGCAATCGAAACAATTGAGCTAACTGCAGACGGTTGCATACTGTCTTAATGTACTTTAACTGATCCATTTCAATACAGTACTATTTATTCTACTCATACTTTAAACCATTATTAAATGGTTTCTATTTTGGCCGTCGATGACTTATACTTATCCATAGGCTTTAAAAACAGTTTCGCGATGGGTAATCAAGAAACTTGTTCAACTTCAGGTCCAGCGATTAATTTTACAATTTCCAACTTCGTCTGCGCATCCACCTGAATCGATAACTGACGGTGGCTTGTCCCGATAACCAAAAGGCAAAATAAACTTAAATTGCCTTCCACCGTTTCCGTTTTATCCTGAGGGTGGTAAATTAACGCAATTCACAAGAAATACTGACGTGAATTTTATGTTTGAGAATGAGAAAATGAGAATTTATGGGATGAAAATGTGTTATACTTTGTATTATTCCAGTACTAGAACTACGTATATTCCAAATTTCGGCCCGATCCGTTTAGTGTTTTTGCGTGAAAAAGGAACAAACATCCATACATGAATCCATACAAACGCTTTTATAATATTAGTAAAGATAAGAAAGTCAGGAAAAGGATCCTACACTACAAATAATAAATACTAAGTCAAATTACAGAGTAACTTTGGGTAGGTACGATTATTTCTGTGATTTTATTATAAATTTAAAGAGTTTACTCCAAAAGTTGTTTTAACCTGTTCCCCAAATATTTTCCGGCCAGTATTATTTTTCCAGAGCCTTTGTCAATAATGGAGCGGGGTTGTTTGTATTACCATTTCAACAAACCTTCGTACAGAGCCTATAGTAAAAATTCTACTATACTATATTTTACATCATTCATATTTTACTATATTTTACAACACTGTCTGCATGTTTGTCTGTTACGCTTTAACCTATAAACCGACTAATATACCGATTAAAATGAAATTTTGTACAGAGATAGTCTAGAGCCTGAGACCGGACATAGGCTATTTAATGCGAATAAAGGATTTTAAAAGGTTCAAATGGGTTGAAAAAGAGGGTGAAAGTTTGCATCGAAGTTTCGTCTTTTTTGTAGAACTTGAAAATAATTTTGCTTAGATATAAAATATGACATTCAAAGTTTGTATAAATTGTACCATTGAGGGTTAAAATAAAAATAAGGATTGAAAGTTTGTAAGGAAATGCTAAAAGTTTAAGTGACTGCCCAAGTAACTATTCCAGACAAAGTCGCGGGCTAAATTAGAATAAATCCAAAAATTTAGGCAATGCTAATTTATTTGCTGTACGGCAACAACGGTTCGCTCCAGATCTGAGAAAGCCTTCAAATGGTGAGATTTAAAAGAGTCATAAACTGCCCTACTTCGGTCAACTCTTATCTCAGAAGATTAAGAGATGACGTTATTGCTTCCATCAAATGAGCCGTTGACCTCGACACGTTTTCTCATTTTAAGCAAAATCGTAAACCTTGTTAGTTATTAAAATTGTACATTATGAGAGTGACTTATTTTTTTAAGATCCTGATGAAGATTCCTTCTCGGAAAGCATGTTTCAAGACCAAGTTGGAGCATGCTTTCCCAGAAGGAACTTACTCATTCTGGATTTGAAGACTCCGAGATCGTATTCTCGCTTATCTGATAGTTATTTTTAAGAAAAAAAGTTACAAACAAAAAATTTACAAACAAGAAATACAACAAATTAAAACTAGTATGTATAATTGAAACAATTGAACTACCAGCAGACGATTAAAAACTGTCTATTGGTAGCTCAACTGATCCATATCAATACCAGTTGGAATCGTCCCCAAGACACTAGCTGCATTACTACGCTGTAGGGCTCTGGTGAAGCGCCAGATACCTACTCACCAGCTCTGATAGCTTCTTACTTTGTATAGCTTGCGATCTTTAAGTTTTAGGCAGTAAAAATATTCAGTCGAATTGAGGAATGCCCCCATTTTATGAGTCCGTTAAAGAACTAAGATCAAGAAAGTATCAAACTACTTAGCTATACCGAACCATTTTGATTTGAATATTAGAGCAAAAATTAAAAATTGAATTAATGAACGGTTAGGTATAAATTTTGGTGGCCATCGAATAAAATCTCTTTTGATCCGTAACCGACTCTCAACGCCCTCGGAATTAAATCACTTTCGTTGCCTGTCTGTCATTCATTTTATTTCACTTTTATGAGTCTGAACTTTCGATTCATTATTAACTAGTGCTTAACTAGCCCGCGGCATCGCATGACTTTTTAAGCGCGTGTTTTAAAGGTTATTGCTATCCCATAGGAATTGTTTTTGGGATAAAAAGTGTGTTCTTATGTTTTATTCCAAAACTAGAACAACCAATTTGCCAAATTTAAGCTGCTTCCGTTCAAAAGGAGGTAGGGAACAAACGTCGAAATATTTATTAAAATTTTCGTATTTTTACATTCGTGTGTGATTACGGCTTTTTCTTAGAAGATCAAAATCATTAAGGCCCTGTCTGTCGACAATCGGTCATTTTTAAGTAGAAATAGGTAATGTTTCTGAGCAAGCTACATTTCAAATTTATAAATATATATTACTTCACGTTCGTACATAGATTAACAGCTAAGCTGAAAACATAACAGCAGAAACTTTTCTCAATTAATATATGTTTTCAAAATGGCACGTTTCAGAATTTAATATAAAAATATATTGATAGCTACGATAAACATCAACTAGGGAGTTATTGTTAAAGTTAGGTAACATTTTTATCTAGAATCCGGTTAGCTTAGTCTTTTGATGAAGATTCTCAATAAATTTAAATATTAATTTATTCGATTAACAGCAGGCGCTGAGCCCGCCGCCCATGCATCAGTACCGCCGTGACCTCTGTCAAGGCCGGACGTGTGCTTGATGTCGTCTCAGATATCAATGACAAACCATACGTAATATTTATCGTGAATATTCGGTTAGAGCCTGTCCAGATGGGGCGTTTTACGTGCGCTCCTATGCGCGGTGCGTTAGGGAGGGACTCGGAGACAGACAGTTATAAACATGGAACCAAAAAAAAATAGTTCTGGAAAAGTCGGAAGCAAAAAGCACTACAAAGATTTAACATACATCCAATTCTACTAATTCTTCCGTTATTAGTTAATTGTAACGTTTCATGGTTCTATTGGATTATCTCTGATTGATTCAATTTTCCCATACTGCTACTTTTTTTTCAATTTCGTCTATGAAAAGTACGGTAATTTGTTTTTTTTTTGACTGGACGAGGAATCGCGCACCAGCATCTGGACGGGATGTAGGTATAGTGCTCTAGTATCTGGAGAAAGCGCGAATGTTTAAACGCGAGAGAACTCGCGAGTAAAACGCTCCATCTGGACAGGCTCTTAGCTAGCGTTCCAGCGTTCATTTCGATTGACAACTAGGATTTAGGCAAATCGAATTTTTGAATATAGAATACCACTACGCTACACAAATTATCAAAACTAAATTTCATTTAGCATCCAGAGATATGATATCGTTTTGCATAGAGTGGAACTGGAACGTAATAGAGATGGCACAAAAATTATTATGATGGTAAATTATAAATTAGGATTTGCGCCCGGGCATTCCAGGTTCTAAATTTCCCGGGATTTCCCGAAATTTCTGGATGATTTCAAAACCTGGTTATTATACATTATTTCTCGGGAAATTTCGGGTCTTTTATAACAAAACTTTATCTATTCCATCATCTTGTAGCATTTCGGATATATTCATACCTTAGCGGTATAAGGTATGTTAGTTAGCATTTTTATTTTGCAGCAGACAGTTAGCTTTGATCGAATTTGAAAATAAGGAATAAACGAATTTGAATTTTGAGTATTTTTTACTCATTATTAAAAATAGAGAATTATAAATTATACCTCATATTCGTTATATTTCGCAATATGTTTTATTTTATCTGAATTTACCTAAAAAGCAAATAAGATTTTCTTTAGACTGTTTGCAATCGTCTGCAGTTAGCTCAATGGTTTCAATTGTATACATGTACTAGTTGTATACTAGTTGTATTTTTTCTATTCCTTGATTGTAATTTTCGTTGTTAATAAAGTTGTTTATTTCCTTATTTTATATCTTCATCTACCTCTATATCTGCAGGCAGACTCATTCTGTAAAATCTCGAATTTGAACTCGAATCCACTCTAGTGACCGAGCTACGTCATTCTTTAGCATAGGCTCTATGCTAAAGAATGACGGGCATAGGGGAACCTAGGCTAATGAAAGCTGTCGGGCAATGAGTGATAAGGTAAAATTGAATTGATGGTAGCCTAGCTAATATTTTGAAAAAGATAAATTATGTGCAATTTTTTTATATACTGAAACATGTAGAGATGTGGTACCGATGATGAAAAAGTGTACTGGCAGTGATAGTCCAGATTCGAGAGATATTTTGTACATTTTGTTTGGATCCATAAAATCTTTTGTTTTCCATCAATATTTTTATATTTATTTTCTCCATTTTGTTTGCCAAATTAATTGATAAATTTTGATTGTAAAAATGTTACGATTTGAAAAACTCTAACGGTAACACAAATGTTACTGATAGAGTTTTGCAATTTTTTGATCTAAAATTAATTATATTTGCTCTAGCATTAAACGGGCACTCATTCATTGCAATTGACAGGCAAAAGGAGCGACTGACTGGTTATACTGTAAATTGTACCTTAATACATATCTATAGTTAAGTACCATTTAATAATAAAGAAAATGTTTTTTTTATTCTTCATATTTCGAGACTTTTGTATGCCAGTCCCGTATTTTAACTATAGGTATACTATACAAATATATGAAATTGAAAATAATAATAGGAAGAATTTTGACAAGTTTGTCAAATTTTTATTAAAACATTCCTGGAGTAGGCTCCTGTTGCCCTGTTCTCCCCTAATTGTCAAAATCTCAGCATTTTAAACTGACAGCGGATTTGTAAGGGTCATACCACACGGGAAGTTCTCCCGCTGCGGGAATACGCTTCTGGACCGCACTAATCACATTTTAATATGAAATATGAAAGATATGATTTTCCTTCGCGGTTCACAGCTAGGCGGGAGCAATACGACCGCCACATGTAGCTTCAAATCACCGCTGATAACCGGTTCTTACTACATGGACGCTTTCGCGCTATACGTCATTCTGCGCGGGTTTATCATCCCCGCGTATCCCTTGTAGTTTGATGGTCTACGGCAGCTTTGCCGAGCGGATACCCGCGACGGGAGAACCGCCCGTGTAGTGTGACCCTAAGTGATATTCGAAATGAATTTATAAAATGCATAGGCTGATATAATAATATGAAACACTGCTGATAGATGCTGAATGCTAGGAAGACAGGGCGCTATGGCGCTCATTAGGAAGCCTATGTCCAGCTGTGGACTAATACATCATCATCAGCCTATATTAGTCCACTGCTGGACATAGGCCTCCCCTAATGAACGCCATAGCGCCCTGTCTTCAGCTGGACGCATCCAGCATCTGCCAGCAGTCTTTCGCAGATCGTCATCCCATTTTGCCGGAGGGCGTACTACACTACGTTTGCTACGTCGCGGTCTCCACTCAAGAACACGTTTACCCCAACGGTTGTCGTTTCTTCGCGATTATATTATATTTGATAATGATAATGATGAAATATAGTATAGGTACCTAGGCATAACCATACATATTATTAATTTACTTATGCATTACCTAGGAACTTGGGGAGGTCGTTACATCAGGTACAAAACAGGGTAAAGTTACCCATAGTAAAGCATTATTACCTACCTACGCAGGTACCAGCAACACGATCTTATAAAAACTAATATACTAATTAACGGTAGGCATGCGTCATCTATGAGGTAGCCCTTGTCAACTCTCCTGGTTTTTCTGCCGCATTTTTAGCTACTTAGCGCGCCTTAATATGAAATGTCAAATCAAAGATCGAAATAACACTTAGGTACTTAACTCCTTGTTGTGTGCACATAACATTCATTCCATTAACCTTTGCAATAATGAGCATATCATTTCGATAATTACTACTTACCTACGCTTAGAACTTCGACAAAGGGTTTGCAGGTCTAAGGGTAAATCGACTTCAAATGACATGACATGACAAATCGACACAAGACAATTTAGAAAAGTATTATTTTTTTCAAATTTGAATCCTGCTGCGTGCTAAAGGTGCATGTGATACCATCTTTATTGATTCATTTCATAATTCTATCGTGTTTTAAGAAACTAAAAACTAACTTCAAATTCTTCAAAACAAAATTGAGAACCTTCGGTGTACCTATTCGAAGTCAATAAAATAATGTGTATTTTACTGACTAGTTATTAACTATTATCAATAACTCAAAAAGATCTTGATTATTATTATATTATTATACCTATGGGACCATATGAGGAGCACTATCTTCCAAGTAAAGAGAATCATCAAAATGAGTTCACCTGGAAAAAAAAATCTGAGGTGCCATTTACTAAAAAATAAAGCGAAATTGAGACTCTTCTACGAATAAAATTCCAATTTAATAAAAAACCAAATAAAAAATTATTTATAGTGCCGTCAGCTAGGAAAAGGTGAAAGATAGTAATAGCAAACTTAACAGTCGTCGTCATCACTAATATAACTTTTTTCGCATAATCGGGTGCAATATAAAATCATAAATAAAAAGGTTTTATTTCTGACAATACAAGGTTTACGAGAAAACACGATGAAAATACATTTTAAAAGACACACAAACATAAAATAGAAATACACTCGAGAGCAATGAATCCGGGTCACTCAAAGAATCCAAAAAATCTCGGAAAGTAAGAATGCTAGGTTAATGCAATAAATTGTATTTAATAAACAATTTAATATACTCCTTAAATGAAAGTATTAAAACTTCTTAGTTATTGTAAAGTTATATCATAAAAAAATCAAATTTGAAAAGGGAACACTGTCGAAGATGGAACTACGAAATTACAGGATTTGTTTTTGCTTTTGTTTGTAATCTGTCATTTATGTTGGTACATAAACCAGGTTGATAGTGCTCAATATTCATTATTCAAGCTGAAATCATGTCGCTTACACTTGAAGAATGCACCAGAATACTTACATTGGTGGAAACCGGCCGGAGTCAGCGCG
This sequence comes from Eupithecia centaureata, assembly GCA_944547425.1. Taxonomy (NCBI): domain Eukaryota; kingdom Metazoa; phylum Arthropoda; class Insecta; order Lepidoptera; family Geometridae; genus Eupithecia; species Eupithecia centaureata. Next base: position 4,994,180 of record OX155691.1, on the reverse strand, counting down.
ATACAGCCAGGACTGTCGGTGTGTCGCTGTCAACAGTACAAAGAGTTCTCCGACGTTACGAAGAAACTGGTTCTAACCTACGCAGACCAGGAACGGGCAGAACTAGGTGTACCACAGCACGAGAAGACCGATACTTGGTGAACACCATGCTTCGAAATCGCTTTCTCACAGGAACTGAACTCACAAATCAGTTTCGACGCCTCGGAGGAAGTAACCCAAGTGCATGGACAGTAAGACGTCGGCTTGCTGAATCTAAATTAAAACCCCTTAGACCTGCAAGCGGCCCTTAACTGGAGCGTGGCCATCGTATTTCAAGACTAAGATATGCCCAGAACCACGTAAATTGGAGTATTGAAGATTGGTCGAAAGTTATGTTCTCCGACGAATCAAAATTTATGCTCTACAAGCACGATGGAAGACACAGACTGTATAGAAGACCAGGGGAAAGATTCAAGCAAGCATGCATCGAAGAAAAAGTAGCCTACGGTGGTGGGTCTGTACTTGTGTGGGCCGGAATTTCCTCTCAGAGTCGCACAGAGCTGATGATCATAGAAAACGGCTCTTTAACTAGCGTAAGATATGTGGAAGAAATCCTCAACGAACACGTTGGTCCATTTATGGTCAATTTGGGTGAGGATGCTATATTTATGCATGACAATGCCCGACCTCATACAGGTAGGATTGTGAATGACTACCTTCAAGAGATGAACATTACTTGTATGGAGTGGCCAGCGCGCAGCCCGGATATCAACCCGATCGAGCACGAGCTAGGGAGATGCGTAAAACAACGAAACCCTCCCCCAATCACGCTTCCTGAGCTCAAAATTGCTCTCACAGAGGAATGGGAGAATATTCCCCAAAATCGTATAAGGAACTTGGTGTACAGCATGCCAAACCGCGTAAACGCAGTAATGGAAGCACGAGGAGGTAATACGAAGTATTGAAATTCAAGAAAATCGTCATAAAGTTCAAAAAATTCATGTTTCCTATTTTTGTTTTAAGGAGAGATCAGCAGTTTTTTTTCTTTATGTAATTTTGTGTAAATAAAATGTATGGTGACTCATATTTTTTTAACTTTCATTTAAGGAGTATTAAATTGTCTATTAAATACAATTTATTGCATTAACCTAGCATTCTTACTTTCCGAGATTTTTTGGATTCTTTGAGTGACCCGTATTCATTGCTCTCGAGTGTAGAAAAACATATCACAGAAAATAATCATAATACTAACAATAAATAAATACTGCTGTGCAAAAGCAATTTCCCAGATTCTATGAATTGCAAGTAGTATAAGTTACTACTTGCAAGTAGCATAAGTTACTACTTGCAATTCATAAAATCTACTTCAATAAGCTCAAAAGTGACTTGCCTGGCACTATCGCGAGCACATCAATTGCATAAATCGCTCAATCGCATAAAACCTGACTGCCAGCACTAGCCACGATCCAGGTATTGTGCGCAGAATAGAACTAGCTTTTATGCGTAGAGGCTATTGGTGAATAATTGCATCTATTGTTACTCGCCTGACGCAAAACGGCCGACCGAATAGAGCAGATTTAATGGGCTTTTTCAATGGAATTTCCATGAATTTCAATACGATAGGTTATGGCCTACACTATCGTATTGACTTAAATATTAAAAATACTAGAATCCGCCCGCGGCTTCGCACGCTTTGTTTCTATGGAAACGTCTCAAGTCTATTTCTGTCCCATGGAAACTGATTTATGGCATGAAAAGTAGCCTATGTGTTATTACAGGGTAGAACTACTTCTATTCAAAATTTTAGCCCGATCCGTTCAGTAGTTTTACGTAAAAGACCGCAGTGGGCGAGAGTCAACCTGCGACGTAAAGCCGCGTACAGATTGCTGTAACGTAACATGCAATGTATCACGCAATGAAAGAATTTGCCGTCCACACTGTCGCAATGTATCACGCAATGTAACAGAAATCACATAGTGTGGACGCCTCGCGCGCACGAACCGCGCACACTTCGCGCACGAACAGAACATTTCAACTCGGGCGCGGCGCGATCCGCCATTTGTCGGTTTTTTCGCCGAACACAAAGGGGCACGCAGTGTGCGCGGAGCGCCAGTGTGGACGGTTGTTTACTCGAACGCGCGCGAACGTTGGAAGAATGGAAGAAAACACAGCTACAGCAGAGCCGTTTACGTTACGTTTTTTTTCACATTAATGATGATAATCATTGAAGCATCGACAATCATCGTAGCCAGTAATAATTGTATAATAAATTCTCTCCGCGTGTTCTCGGCAGACTGAGCTATGTTCGCCGCGCGCATGCCGGAAAAGATGCGAACACGTACGTGCGCAGTTCGAGCGCGCGCTGCGTCCACACTTATGAAATGCTCCTTTCATGTTACATTGCATGTTACGTTACAGCAGTCTGTACGCGGCTTAAGAGGTTGCGGGTTCGATTCCCGCCTCGGAACAAATTTGGGTACGATCTGCAGAAATTTGTTCCGTTAGTCTGAGTGTTTTCTATGTATTATAAAGTATCTAGGTATCTAAAATGTATCAAATAAATAAGTTATCTAGTACCTATACTTAACTCAATCTTTGAGTAGCTTACTTTGGGGTTTAGGCTAGATGATGTTGTATGGATTGACCAGCATTATTTATAAGAAATCAAAAGAAGGCAGGGAAAAGTAAAGATGTTAAGAAAGAACAAGTACATGAACATTACATAAAAATAAAAATCCTATTTCATAGATCGTCAAATGTTTTAATACAAATAAAACCAACGGGAACTTCTGGGTTCGTGGCTTAGGCCCCCAGTGGTCGACGCACCTGTGGTTGATGCCCCCGATTCTATTAGTTGTATTATTATTATGATTTGAACTTTTCCACTTAGTACAGTAAAAGTGAAAAGTGTATCATATATACAGTTTTATAGAAAAGCTCACATGGCTTTTAAGTTATTGTACTTTACCAATAAAATACTTCTGTCTTTAATCCTACTAATATTATAAATGCAAAAGTTTGTAAGTAGGGATGGATGGAGAAATGAAAGATGGATGAATGTTTGTTCTCTTTCACGTAAAAACTACTGAATGGATTTTTGCGATTGGTCTATTGCGTGACGTTGGTAAACGGACGGCCTGACGGTTACTAGTCCTTTAGACATTTAGACATTAAATTTATTGAAGTGTGGCGTACTAGCCTCTAAAAATTCAAGAACAAGAACAGAATTTGAACAGAAGGCTACGTTCCAAACATCCTGACATGCGGCGCACGCAGCAATCAAATTTTCGTTGACAGATTTAGCAGAAGAATATGGTTTTGGTTTTCCTTGTAAAATATTTTTTTTTGTAGGTAATCTTTTCATTGATAAACCCAAACATTATGTTCATGGTTTTGAATTGAACACTTTTGAACAACTGATATTAAAGTTTAGTGTTCCATCTCACAATGTCGAGCGAAGGTACTTCGCAAGGGCTGGTGCGAAGTAATTATGAAATGGTGAAAAATATACTAGGGGGAAAAACATTGCTACATGCTGAATTTGCGTATAATTTTCATAGAAATAATAAACACGATAGTGTGTGGACATGTGTAAATAAAAGACATGACCGATGTGGTGGATTAGTGAAGTTAAGAAATGAAAGCGATAATGTTCAGATGCAAAAAGGACATAAGCCAGAGTGTAAGCCGGATTTATTAAAAAACGAGATAAAAGTTGTTATGAACGATATAAAAAAAGAAGTTACAACAAATTTTAGTTCTATACAGAAAATGTTTGAAGTGAAAACTGCAAGATTACAGAATAAAGGGCACAGTGAGAAAATTCCTATCTACAACAATGTTAAAAAAGCAATCTATAGAAGTCGTAATACATCCCTGAATGTAAAAAAACACGATTTACGGATCCAGCTGAAGTGGTTATACCTGAGATTTTTAGGAAACACATGTTAGTCGATTATAATGAGGATGGTAACAGAATCATCATATTTGTATCAGATAAAGCTTTGGAAGATATTAAAAATATACACCACTTCTTTTGTGACGGTACATTTGATTGCTGCCCCTGTCCATTGAAACAGATTTATACGATACATGGAGATATTGGGAACAATACAGATGACACCAATATTGTGCCCATATTTTACGCACTACTGGTCAATAAAGAAAGAAAGACATATGAGATAATGTTCACAAAAATAAAAGAAGCTTTGATAGAATTCAAGCCCTTAAAATTCACTCTGGATTTCGAAATATCAGCAATGGTCGCAATTACTAACGAATTTCCCATTGCTGAAATTCATGGATGTTTTGTACATTTTCAAAATGCCATATACAGGCGGGCAAAGTCTCTTCGTTTATTAGATCATGAAGAGACCACGCACTACGTTAGACTGTGCATCTGCTTAGGCTATCTTCCTGAAGAAGAAATTGAAGACGGATGGCTTTCCATAATGGAAAACAGGTAATATAAGTATTAACGCTTTAAAGCTTGTACATACATTCCTGGTATTTTTACTTTTGCAGACCAATTTGATCCAAGACTTTCATTTCAGTATTCCAGACGAACAAATAACTAAGTTCAATGATTATTTTCTTGAGCAGTGGCTTGAACCTAAGGAAAAAATTGCTAAGTGGTGTTGTTATAAATAAAAACATAGGACTACAAATTTAGTAGAGGCTTGGAATCATCGACTTATGCGCCACCTGGGGAAGAACCCATCTTTATTATCATTTTTGGAAATGATAGCGATTGATATTTCTACCTACGGCACGGCACAAGCAAGGCAATATATTTATTTTAAAATAGCAATAATATTTATTGGTAAAATAATGCAACTATTATAGATAATATCTTATTTCAGACTGAAAGCTAAAAACACTCCTGTTAGCAGGCGAAAGAACGCGACAAGAAAGAATGAAACTTTAGGATTGGTTTATTGGACGATCAGTTGCTTCAGACTAATTGAAACCACGAATAAATAGTGTACGACTGTCAAGATCGTTAATGATTTGCCTAATCGAAGGCGATATCAGATTTCGCAACAAAACCCTAGATATTGTAACGATATATCGACGGTGTATGACTCTTTGCGATCAACGATTTTTATTAAATAACTAGCTGCGCCCCGCAGCGTCGCCCGCGGGGAAATTTATTTATTTGTCAAATATCATATTTTTATACATAATATGCTATTCCCGACCAAGACAAATCCAAAAACAAAAAAATCATAAAAATCGGTCCAGCCGTTCTCGAGTTATAAGTGTTGTAACAAACACGACTTTCTTATATATATATATAGATCATTAACTAAATAATAATTAAAATTAAAGGTCACGTTTTGAATTATTTCAGTACGTCTTTATCGTTCCGTTCAAATAAGTAATTGATCGATCGTACCCACAAATTGTTTCGTATAAAAATGAAGTGGCATTTGAAGCTATCGATCATTACAATTATAGTTTGATTGAAACGATGAATCGTACCGTATATAGGGCCTTATAAACAAATATCCACGCTACATGTTTCATTAAGATCGTATTTTCAAGCCCGTCGTAAGTAGAATCTGGGAAATGCATCAAAAAGAAGAATTTTTCATTAGATGATTCTAGGATTTTTTATCTTTGTTGAGGAAAAGCAATCAACAGGGGTTTTGGATTCATGACATTCATCGGCAGTGCTATAGTACTAAAGAATAATAACGGGTGGGTGTCTGTCACCTAATAAAACTATAGTTTTTTATAAAGGTTTATAATAATTATAGAGCAAACCCTCGCACTAAACAATTACAAACGATTACAAAATTTTTTTTTTGCATATTATTTAATTTAATCATATAGTAGTAGAAAGTAATAAATATACTAATACTTAATGGTCTTTTTTATGGTCAAAATATCAGCTTTTTCCTAATTAAATTAGAAGTATACGCACGGTTCTTTCAGCAAAACACCAAATTTGGAATTTTTTTTCTATCTGATTTTGACTTGAACCTTACTATAGTGGGTATATATATATATATATATGATATTATAACAGACAACTTTGGCTAAATCCAAAATAAATATTTACACGAAAAATATTACCTCCCTTGAAATCGTAAACTCACGCGGGAGAAACCGCGGGCACAGCTGTAGTAAGACAATAAATAATCAAAATGAATGTAGGTAATCCAAACAGGAAATCTCAAACCAAGATTTGAAACACACGCTCACAAACTAGAAGTCATAAAACTATTGGCTCACAGAAATTCACTTCTAATTACATTTAGCCATTAAAAGTTTCTCTACCAAGGAACCTCAACCAGCTAATGCAAACAAATAACACATATTCGTTTATATCATGCTAAAAGACGCGACGATGCAATAATTTGCCACAATCTTTTGTTGAAAGGAAATCCGTTGTAATAGGAAAAGAAGGGAAATTATTGATGATAATAGATAATAAGAGATTATTTTTATTTGACGACCGATGCGGCGGCGCGGCGATCGAAGGTCTGCCTTGCGACGTAGTAGATTGATTTTTTCGATTTCTATTCTATCCTCGAGAAAATATTTGTACGAGCTATAAATATTTATTCTGGGGTTCTGGGTGGCTTCTATGTTTCATAAAAATATCTATCTATGTAATGTAGTGTATTAAGTAGATCAGTCATCTAGTACCCGCAACACAAGCTCTGCTTAGCTTGGAACTACATATATGATGCTGGGTATATTGTCCAGCATTTTTATTGTTTATAATGTAGGTACCAAAAAAGGTTTATATTTTTCGTGATTTCTCGAGTGTTTTATCTTTTATATTTTCTCTTATCTATCCGTTGAAAACGTAAAAATTTAATGCAGCAGCATCTAATCAAAAAGACGCAGTCTGTGCGTTTCAGAGCCTAGACCGCGTAGCACAAGAATCACGACAGAATGTCTCAATCATATGCTTGACGCTCACGACCATCAATATTAAATCACGACTTAAAGCCGCAGTCGCACATTTCAAACACTAGACCACGAAACACATAAATCACGACAAAAAGTCGCACGTGTCTCAACCGTTATTAGTGTTTAATATTTGTCTGGAGAGATTTACACGAGCGACATTAATCTTCGGGCCGCTCGTGCACGGAATCTGATTGTCTAAACAAATTCGCGGTTTGTTTGTCAGTTGTCACTCTAAATCTAGAATGGGAGATTTAGAACCAATACTGTGTAAAATATGTGGAATGGAATCTCGGAAATGCTTTTGTTCTTCTATTCTCTTGCGAGTAGATGCGTTGGTGTTTTGTTTAGAAATCACAATCAAATTTGCGAAGATGATTTGTAGAAGGTCAACCCTTTTCTCTTTAGATTCTTCCAGCACTCTATCTTCATCTTTGTTTCAGTTACTCCGGTAGTTGGCAGGACATTGTAGTGAATATACCGAATAACAGTTTAGCTCCTTTTAGTAAATAAAGTTTACAATTTACATATACATGTACAAAACACACATATTCCATTTTCTCAACTCAGATGCGTAGTTTCATTCAGTTAAACTTAGCAAGGAAAATTCGTTTAAACTTTTGATTTAAGCTTCTTTGTGAACTCCTTCTGCAGTTCTTTCCTCATTACACTATTCTTAAACTCTCTCTACAACTCTTTTTTTCCATCCGCGCCTTAACAGGCCTTAATGATACTCACTATTCTAATTGAAGGTAATTTATTTCTCGACAGATTGCTCTGATGTAATCAAGACGTCTAACCTCGATTGTGATTTATTTCGCTGTAAATTAAGAAGCAACACGAAACCAACTGGCGCCATCCTTGGTTAGGCTTGGCTACGTAATCCATAAAAAGTTTTAATACTTGCAACCCTACAGTTACGTTTAGAAAATAAAATTAGTTAATATAAGGAAAGGAGGTCACATCAAGAAGTTGAAGTACGCGCGGTCTGCTTAGTTTGGAGCTAGATACTGCGGACGCCAAAGTGAGCAGAGTTTATGTTGAACTGTTAACAGTTTCCAAAGCATCAGGTGACAAAGTTACCTTAAGAAACTTAAATCTTATTTACAACCATGAATGAAAATTTAACAATTTTAAACTCATTGATTCCTGATACTTAAGGTAACCACCATCAATCATGATTAAGCGACTTGATACTTTTATAATGCAAGCCCAAAGTTCCTAATTCCAGTTCAAGGACTTCAAACAACCCCTGTCAAAGTGAGTGGCAGTTATTGACAAATTGAATTATAAGGGCGAGACTATGATGGCACCCTCATTTGTTTTTGGGGTTGACATACACAACGATTTTGTTAAATGACAGTGGGTCAATGATAGGATGATGATCTTGCATGCCACTTAAGGCCTATAAAATTGTCCATTATAGAAATTCAACCGTAAAAACGTTTATATGGCCTATAAATCTAGAGGTGAACAAAATAAGCTCTTCCTCTTCTTCTTCTTCCGGTATGATTTGGTTTTAAAAATCGTTATAGCTTTTTCTGTGTATCCTTATCGGAAACAAATGGTTCTGAAATTGGATTTGACTGATCTTTGATGCTTGTTTTATCACGTTTCTACTTGACGCTTCGAAACATTAATGATGGGATCTTCTGTCATTCTGTCTCGCTAAGTTAATCGACTTCATAGTATCTGGGTCACCAGTATTGCCAGTCTCATTATTGAGTGCAAACTTGCTGTGAGATTATTATCAGATAATTGCGGACTATGCATCGAAAATTGTGGTTGTTGGGGGATTATCTGATTCGTCCATTAAATGTTTTGGAAATGCCAATGTTATTACCCTTTATCATTTTATTTCGATCAACAATTAGCTTTGATCGTGGCAATGCTACCATTTTGGACAGTCTGCTTCTGGTCACGGCTTAGATTGTTAGTAATTGATTATGGCATATCAATCGGTTTTATTAGTGTTTATAATTTTTCATTTACAGTTACTTTTTAAACATAGATTCACAGTTTACAGCTACAGGTCAGTTTCAGTTGGTTTGTCATAGTGCGGGGTTCCAAATCTGAATCACCAATATTCTCGCATAATTTGATTTTATATAAATTTTCCTGTACCCAAGAATAGGTAGGTACCTAATTTATTATCCATTGATCGCAAATGTATTGTTTGTTATTTAATTTTCTATCATAGCTTTTTCTTTAAAGAAAATAAATCCTAAAAGTCCTTTTTAGAATCGGGTTAAATCAAAATGAATATTGTGTCCCGAACACATTTTCCCATTTGAGCGCCTAAATTCACTTATTGACCACCCACGTTCCGAGGATGTTAGTAAATACTCCAAGGGCTTTTGTGGCGAAAATTATTGGGAGCATTGACCTTCATGTTCCACTCTTTTATTAGAAAGGGGCGATCGGCCAGAAAAAGGTTTGGCTGTGGATCGGCTTGCCGGCTTTTGCGGGACCGTCATTCATCATTTGGGAAACATTCGTGAAAATTACTATTTTCACTTGTTCGCATTGTAGCTATTAGCCAGTTTTCTGTTTGATTGGATAGAAATAGTCAGCCTAAGAAACTTAGAGTGCGAAGCTACGGACAGATAATAAATAGGTTGAACTTGTCTATAAGCTTATTTTGTAATGAGCTTTATAGTTTTCTTATATTCTGGTCCTATTCCTATTATATTCATCTATGGATAAACATATGGCGGAACCAAAACGTCATCACAGGTACCTATCTGGATGTTCTTACATATACCTCTACATATATAGGACCCCGTGCGTTCAAAATGGCAATTTATTGCCAAATAAATCTTATAAATGGTGGATCAATCCTAAAACCTTAAAATCATCCAAATTAAAGTGAAGAGAAAATCAATTAACAGCCTATTTCTTATATTATTCTGGTAATTATTTATGGTCTAAAGTTTGACTTGATTCAAAATAAATTCCTGATTTTGTAAAAATAAAGACATAAACTTATTGATTTCTGATTTCAATGAAACGGACACGACCAGCATCAAATAGGCGGAAATCAAGTGAACTGACCCAAAAAGTCCGTGTGACTTCATAAATCCTTGTCAGAGGTCCAATAAATTTAAATTGCGCAATACAATCCGTATTCACGATAGCAATTAAAGAGACATTTGTGGAATCCGAGATTTAACCCGTCGACACCAGCCTCGATTCGACCTTTCACGACAATGACACGCGTACTTGCGTACATCGACGTTGTCGTGATGAATACGAATACAGGTTCACGATAAATCTGTTTAGCAAACAAGGTTTCAACGATACATGTATGTTTATTCACACAATACTTTATCCGAATTCAATACAGAAAATAAACAAAATTCCTCGTGCACTTCTTTGAAAACACAGATTGAGATACATACGCAGTCTTGATCGCAATTCTTTTGTGATCCTAAATTCGTCTTTCGTTCATCTCATTGGTATAGATATGATTGAAAGATAAACTCGCCCTAGGTACTATTGATTTATTCAAGTTCTTAAAAATTGATTTATTCAAATTCTTAATAATTATCAATTGAGCTACCTTTAGACTGTTTGCAACCGTCTGCAGTTAGCTCAATGGTTTCAATTGTAAATACTAATTGTAATTTTTCTATTCCTTTGCTTGTAATTTTCGTTGTTAATAAAGATGGGTATTTAAAAAAAAAGTTCTTAAATAATAACAATCTGTACTGAACATTATCTGCCAAGAACTTATTGCAAAATGATCCTAAAACTACAATTAAAATTGAAGTGAAAAGAACATCAATTAACATCAAACATTTCTCACATATTATTTTGAAACTTATGCTTAGTTTTTACTTTTTTATCCAAATTAAAAAAAATTGAAACAAAATAATCCTATCCTAGCTACCTATCATCTATACATTTAGGATAAACGTCCGTGTAATCAAATTCAATGAGTAAATCCCTCGCATTATTCTCAGCTCTCCCGCCTTACATCACCATTTCAGGTCAAGGTTACCGTTTTTAGCAATAGCTATAACTACCCACCATAGTACTCGTACCTGCGTACATTCAGGAAAAACCTCATTAATCTTCACTGAACAAAGCCGAATTTGCTTTGCATATAAAGGACTGTCAGTTACAACCCTAGAAATTAGATCCAATAACCGTTTTTCTATTTTGCTCGGTTCTTTTACGTGATTCGGATTTCAAACAGACTATCACTGTTTTATATAAGTACCCACAATATGGCGAACAATGCACTGTGAAGTGAAATGCTTTCAAATAAAATGTAGAGTCATCGCAGTAGAAATATTTGAATTATTACCATTAAAATTGTATTAATATAATTAGTGGTTTCAATATGTATGTATACTTATGATTAATAAAGTGAATTTAATTGAACTGAATAAAACCATACCGCAAAACAAACAAGTGATGGAATTAAAAAGATAATTACAAATAAACAATGCTGGACAATTTTGACAGCCCCAAACTAAGCTAAGCTTGTAGTGTTATGGGTACTAGATAACATAATAAATAAGTAATAAGTATTTAATATTGCCTTAAAATAACTTCTCATTAGTTTTAACTGGGTAGTTTTAAGTGAAAGCAACACTTAAAACTCCACAATAAAACTTAATAAAAAATACTAAGCTTAAATTATTTCGTCTAAAATATTTCACAAACAAGAAATCTTTCTAAGCTTGAAAAATTTAATCACAATGTAATATAAACTTTAATGATGTTTAAATGAACAGAATCTCATTTAAACAACATTCTCGAGAAGCCTTAAACAAATAACCAGGTCCCTGGAGAAATCTGCTATATCTCGGCTATATCCTGGATAAGCTATACGATACCTATATGGCTTTGATTAATTATACCCATCAGGGGCAATTTAAGATTGTATCACACAGACATCAAAAACATACACAAAAAAGGCATTCATGTATTGTCTTCATCATCATCATCACCAGCCTATAATAGTCCACTGCTGGACATAGGCCTCTCCTAATAATGTATTGTCTTAAGTTCGTCAAATTTAGATATATTTTAGCTTACAGGTTCAAGTGAGTGATAGATTAGATTTGATGCTGAATTCAATGTTATAAAGATTAAAATGTATTTAAATACGTAATATAAGTTACGTGCGACATTTCAATGCACATTTTTGCTGTATGGCAGTGTTACGATCCAGATCTGCGAAAAGCTTAAGGTGATCCGAGTTCCATACGTTTGTATTTTCCCAAATATGAGCGATGTGGACATAATTTAACAAATAAATAACTGTTTTTGGCTTTGTTATTGGTCATTATTTGCGGCAAATTGTGTTTGATTCATGAAAACACTCGGTATAATTAGAAATAACGTGAAAATTTTAGGCCATTTTTATCAATGTGTGAGTGAACACGGATAATGTTGTACGCCCGCTTACTTGAACTTGTGAGTGTGACGGCGGCGACGGAATCGCCATCTCTGTGCTATCTAAAGAATCATCTAATAATACCATAGTCTACCGTTCTCAAAGGGTTTTTCCATCGTCCAAGTATTTATTCCCTTCTATTTTTGTTGCATGTCAAATAAGATCTAGGAAGCCTACGTGCCGTTCCCATGACAACAATAAATGACACTATGTAAACAGATAAAATGTTTGCTTAGAGATACCAGTTTAGAGAGTTTTACGCTGGGGCCACACTACCTTACCGTCTACCGGGCTGTTACCGCAATAATTATGACATTAAATTACCGTTTAAATTACTGCATGAACTGGTGTGGTTACACTAGAGTTTACCTAGATATGTCAATAAATAAGGCGGTAAAAATATCACGTGCGTCGCCGCGCCGGTGAGCTCATATTGCACACTGGACAAACGGTAGTGGCCACAAACGCATTAATTACTGCGGTAATCTTCTTTGATGTGCGAAACAAGACCGCCGCCGGAGCTATTGCCTACCGCCATTTGCCATATTGATTGGCATTGTAAAATTATGGCCATAAATCGTGGTTACACCTAGGTGTTGTATAACTTATGGCAATAATTATCGGCATATCACGATAGTGTGGCCCCAGCATTAGACGTGTCAGAGTGTATGCAAAGCATTTCGCTCATTCATCAGCGACGACCGATGTGGCGCAGTGGGCGAAGGTCCGCCTGCGACCGGTTGCGGGTTCAATTCCCGTGTCGGAAAAAAATTGTGTACAATCTGCAGAAATTTGTTCCGTTGGTCTGGGTGTTTTCTATGTATTTAGAAAAAAAATATCTATCTATGTAATGTATTGTATTAAGTTTATCAGTCAACTAGTACCCATAATACAAGCTTTGCTCAACTTGGGGCTAGATGATGCTGTGTGGACTGTCCGGAATTATATATTTTTTTTTATTTTATTGGACTAATCGTCACTTTTTACAGGAGCCAAAACAAAATTTTGAACATGATTTTTTTGAAAAAATGTTTTTCTTTCATTCATCACATTCATCATTGTTTTCGTAATTTTTTGCTCTATTTTAAAATAATGGTCGCTGTTATATCTATCACCCAACTTGATAAAAACTACAAAAGCCCTTTTTGCATTCAAATTTTGAAGCAAAGTTAAGATAATAATCCCAATAAAAAGAAATAAATATTGAAATGAAATGTTTTCAAAAGAAGATATACTTTATGAGAAATAAAACATTTTCTAAATTTTTTGAAATGTGGCCGTTTTGCATTCAATGAGCGATTTGTAAAAATGCCTGAACATTAGCTGGCGTAAAGAGCTAAAATAAAATAAAAATCAGTTGGTGTTGATAGTACATAATTGTTTCATTTTATTTTTGTCATACCGTTAGAAACGAGGTCAGGACCCTTTGTGGGATGTACGCAGAACAGTCTACCAAAGTTTTATATTACAATAAAATAGACTTAGGAAGGCTTACAATAAGTAATTTATGACAAACATGAATTTGTTTGTACTAGGTCTATGACATTGTTCAAAACATAAAGAATAAAAATGATAAAAATCAAAAATTTTGGTAGTGTTGAAGGGATTCGAGCCCGTACTAACGGGATGTATCAAAATTTTGTGGATATTTTATCATCAAAAAGCAAAAAGTAAATCAAATTTTCAGTGGTTTCGAACCCAGGTACGACTATACATCGTCGCACCCACCCGACTGTTCGAACCGCTAGTCCAACGTGACTTATTGAAATACGGTGAAAATTTGTATTACTTTTAATCTATTATAAGTGGTCGTAAAATCGGAGCTAAAATACCTAAGTACACAAAGAACAGAGTCAAAAAAAGTGGAGACTTCCTTACGCCAACAATTTTATTGTAATTTTATTATAATATTGGAACAACTTTCACAGTGAGTACATTTAAAATTAATGATTGTTATTGTGAACTCATTCAAATTATTTGTCAATTCCAATGATTTAACGAAATTAATAAATAGTGTGAAAAGTATTTTTTTTACCTATAATTTGTAAGATATTCCTTAGCTTATAAGCTAGTTTGTAAATAACATTACCCTTTGCGCCTTTTTACTTAAATTGTTCAAAACGATAAAAGAAAATTACCTCCAATTTTTTTTTAAATGTAAATAGAGCCTGTTTTTATTCTTAAAAAAAACAAGAGTCGAAAATTAGTTCGTTAACTAGTGGTTTTATTGAATTAATTTTAGATGTAATTTAGTTATGTCCCGAAAACGGAAGTATTGGTCCGAAAAATATTTAGTCCTAAGGCGTCTCCAATTATCTCTGTTATTTTTCGAACAGTAGTTATTTTAGTTCCACTGAATTTATAGGGTTTGCCTGTGTGAGTGACTCGTAGCGGCCGATCACTCACACGGGCAAGATCTTTTTTTGTGTGAGTGACTCGTAGCGGCCGATCACTCACACAGGCAAAATCTTTTTTGCTCTTCCCAAATACAAGCTCCATAGATGCTTTCAACACTTGAAAAATTGCTTGGTACATAAAAAACAACATCCCATTTGCGGCAAATATATTACAATTAAACAATTATGCACAATTTAATAAGAAAATAGTGAAAAACTTCAACATAGAAAATCAGCGCCATCTTATAGCGGAGCTATGCTTAGTCCTGGACCAGAAACAACCTTGTTGGTTTTGGTTGTAGGTTTTTTTATTTCAGCTTGATCCGTTCAGTGTTCCTGCGTGAAAGAGTAACAAACTTCCATACATACAAACTTTCGCGTTTATAATATTAGTTACTAGCTGCGCCCCGCAGCGTCGCCCGCGGGGAAATTGTGAGTGCTTGTAATTTAATATGAACTTTATACCATAGCAATAAAGCTCAAATTGACTACGTTTTAGTTACAAATCATTTGTATGGGAAAAAGAAAAGGGCTATTTTTAGGGTTTTTCCAGCAATAATTCTAATTTTTCTCGCCGTAAAAACCATCCTTGAACTTCAACGAACATTTTAAAAAAAGATTTGGCCAAATTGGTCCAGGCGTTGTTGAGTTATGCGCTTACCAACACATTTTGCGATTCATTTTTATAATATAGATTAGTTATGAAGTAAGGAAATATTAAGTAAATCAGTTATCTAATCCTCATAACACAAGCTCTGCTCACCTTGGGGCTAAATAATGCTGTGTGAATTGTCCAGCATTATTTATTTTACCTATATTTTAATCTGTATGAACTTTAAATCCGACAGATCGGATAGTGTGAAAACCTTTAAGACAACCCCCGAGGCGATACCGGAAACCCACCAGACACTTCTATGTGTGATCGGATTACGATGCGATGGGACTTGATACACTTAGCTTAAAATATCTCTAGGTACTACTGCACTCTGTTACTGTGTTCAATAGAGTATTAGATACATAGATAAATAAATGTTTTATTTCTTTCTGCAACACACAATACAATAACACAATAATTTTTTTTTTTTTTTCATCTTTTCTGTCGATAAAATTGGGTGTAGTTTTACACAATTTAATATGCACACTTTATAAAAAAAGCATACTTACTGTGTTACTATACCTACTTCGTGAATAAGTAAAATTATCTATTCTCGATTCTGAAAATATAAGAGTCAGACTCAACTATCTACCGATAGGGATGAGTTGCGTGTACTGTGTACAATACAACGTATTGGATGAGGCTGCGTTTATAGTGTCTTAGCTAATTATAAGGATTCCGTACCGATTTCAAACTTAACTTCACTGTCCGTGCCTGGGGCCGAATTCCACTAATTTCAAAACAAAGGTCTCAATAGTGCCATTCAATCAAGATGATTAAAATGACGTTTGTGCATTTGGTATTCTACTATTTTAGCGCTTGAAGAGACTTTCATAATTAGAATGTCAAATTGGTAGTTATAAACGTAATCGTCACAGCTATGAATGCACTTCAAAAAGTTTGTGCAAGTAGAATACAAAAAAGAGTTTAACACTGATATTTTGACACGATACTATTTAAATGGTGAAGAGATTGATTTAGTGGAATTCGGGCCCTGTTTGCCCGTCTGTCACCAGACATAATCTCATGAATCGTGATAGTTAGATAGTTGAAATTTTCACAGAGGATTAATTTATGTTGCCACTATAACATCAAAATAAAAAATAAAAAACAGAATAAAATATATACTTTAGCATTAATAACAAACATGTTTGCCGATTTTCTAGATAATGTTACGGAACCCTTGGTGCGCGAGTCGATTCGTACTAGGCCGGTTTTATTATCTTTTAATTAGAATACCTACCGCATAGTCTAACGCGAGGAATATACAGATTTAGATTGTGACGTAGTCGATTGGCTATCAAAGCTGATTGATAACTTCCGTTTCGCGGTATTTGTGGAATTCTGAAACACGCAATTTTCCTGTATGTGTCAGTCCTGTAAGCTCTAAAGAAATCAAAGAAAGCACTTTGAGTTTGAGATTGAGTTTGCAAAATTATTTTTGGTCGTCTTTAACGTCGAGTTTAACGTTTTCTTTTTTATCCTGACCTCCTAATAGACCTGAAAGGAGCTCTACCAAGATGAGCCACTTTATGACGGTGAACTTATAATATCCTATGAACTCGATTAAAATTTTAGAATTATTTTGAGTGATTTGTTGCATTCTGGCAGTACCAGTGTAGACTATCACTTTCTCGAAAACTTATTCCGTTTTGTTATTTTACAAACTCATAAAAGGCGTTTAGAGATGTGGAAAATAGACAATAGCAAAGTATCAAAATACGACCATTCAGATATTTGACCATGTAGTATGTGCGTTTACTTGAAAATTTTTATGCGTCTCCACTCCGTTTTCTTGAAGATCCTAACTAGAAGTCTAGTTATTTTACACCTACATCTTTTTCTACAGTCAAAGCTAAGGAGCTTACAATTTACTGAAAATGCCTGGATAAATCTGAGCATTCGTTATCGCAGCAAACTCGACAGAAATATGATTTCAATCTCTATGGAAGCGTTTATACCGTGGGTGTAAATTCTATTTCATATAGCAGAAAGATTAAATTTTCTTTTTCATAGCAGATTAATTAATATCAGAGTCTATTTCTATTTAAGGACCTAAGCTGGATCAGCCATAAAGTAGTAGGCAGCAAATGATACGCCGGCTTTATAACAAAAAATAATAAGGCGGTTTCAATAAATTATAAACTGACTTTAATCCTATAAGAACAATAAGAACATCAACAATGCGGTATAGTATAACTCAAAAACTACTGTCAGATCATAATGTTCTTATAACCCTCTCAGGACCATAAGACTAGGGGAGGTGCTGTTATAGTTATGTCTGCTTAAGATGATCTATTTAGTGTCTACAAAACAAATTTCAAAGCCAGAATGCGAATACCTATTCTAGTTTTTTTGGAAATTTTTGGGACATGGCTGTCCCTATGGTCGCTAACAGTAAATTTTCTATGCAATTACTTACATTTTTATTTCAAGGCTTATGCACTGTCTGGGGTATTAGTATCAATAAAAAGATGCAAATTTACTATCTAAAACAATTTATTTATCCAAATTCACTCGTGGTACATAGCGAAACAATTTCTGTCATTAGTATAGCACAGATGAACTTCGCATATTACACATATGTTGTTTGTGCGATTTTCTTTTTTTGTACGTGCACAATACACGCATCGTTTTCTGATTATCGCTTTTTCCATGGGGTGCAATGGGACGGATCGTTTTACTGATTTGCGTACGGTACTCATTTTTGACGACGGAACGTCTCGCAGCCTCACAGTAAAACCATTGATCAAGCTTCGAGCGACGACTTGTCTGAACTGTAAGCTAGACAATTGATTTCCACCCATTTCTTCTTGGTTGTGCAGCTTGGTGTAAATGGTATGTGCATTGTTTATTGAGATGTCAAAGAGATCGAAGAATAGTCTCAGATAATATTTTATCTTTGATCTGCGATCGACCTCATACGTCACCTTACGTTGGTCCATAAGATCGACGCCACCCATGTTTTTATTATAGTGTGATACTATTTTTGGGCATCTCACTTCGATCTTATCTGCTGAACCAGCTTGGCGACGTTTGACTGTGTCAGTTTCCACAGGTGATAGGAAGTTTGTCAGTAAGTGAACTCCTTTGTTGTCCATCCACTTTACATAAGATATACCGTGAAAACTTGTGGTATATATATCTCCTCGTTTCATTTTTTTATCGACAGGCGCTGTTTTTGGTAGCTGTTTTCTGTTAGTTCTCACAGTGCCGCAAGCTTTGGTGTTTTGACTGATCAATTTGTACTGTAGTAAAGGCGAGTTGAAAAAATTGTCGATGTATATCTCGCATCCCAAGCCAATAATTTCTTTGGTCAGTTGAAGCACTACTGACTCACCTAATCCGTACTCCGTCCCAGAAGTTCGTTTGCCTGTATATAAATCAAATTCAAAGAGATAGCCCGTTTCCGAATCGCATCTGCACCACAATTTGAATCCCCATTTTACTGGCTTGTTTTTTATGTACTGTTTCATGATATTATGCCCTTTGAATTTCACCATATGTTCATCTATAGATTGGGTTTTCGTATTGTTCAGGGCTTTTTGAAACGCATTATTCAGATGTTGCATTACTGGGCGAATTTTATATGCTCTGTCGTAAGTAGGGCTGTTTGGGTCTCTTACGTCTTCATTATTGCAGAAATGAAGGTTTCGTCGTATTTCTTCGAATCGAGTCCGAGGCATTACCTTCGATATGAAAGGCACTGCCATGTCTGGTTCTGTAGACCAATAATCCCTCAATGATGGTAAAATATGGTATCCCATGACTAAATTCATACCAAGAAATGCTTTCATCTCGTCGGTTTCAATAGAGAATTCCCGCCCATTTTGATGAGCGTACCGCATTGTCTCTAATACTATATGTTGCACTAAAATCTCAAAGTTAGTAGCTAAAACAAATATTTCGAATGGAGTCGAAGTACCAGTAAGATTATCCAAACATATTTGTACTTTCCCATATTCGTATTCCACTGAAGGAAATACGTTTGGTGTGTATGTTCTCTGGCTCCACTTGAAAGCAGGTTGATGGTCGGTGGCGGTTTCTCTTGCTGACGTGGAAGCTTCAGGTAAAATGCTTGTTGTTACCTGGGGTTGTTGTGGTGACGTATCATCAATCACGACATCAGAAACACCCTGGTCATCGTCATCAGCTAAAAACATTTGGTCTTCTGTGTCGAGCAATAAAGCGTCTTCGTCATCACTATTATCGCCCATCAAAATCTGTTGAACTTCGTTTTCACTAAGTTCGAATATTCTACCTCTGTTACGAGACATAATCTGTAACAATAATAGTAAAAAACTGTACAAAACTCTCATAGTATTCAATACAATTATATTACAAAACTTGATAAAAGTTTCTGTCTACGACCACAGGGACAGAGGTGTCCCATTGCATTTATGACTATTTTTCAACAACACGATCATATGTCTTGATTATCTAGTAAAATAAAATAACAATTTACTTACCAGGCAATAGTTTTTTCACGAAATAAATATGTGATCCTCACTTTCGCTCCTCATAAATCTTGTAAAAACTTTTTGTTTTACGCGCCAACCGAACTGTCAATTTTCATAGACCATAGACACAGAGTAGTTCTGCCTACATAGTGTTGCCAGCTATAACTAGTTAAAAGTGTCATTAAAATATTAGAAAACAAAAAAATATATACAGTTAGCTTAATTTTTTTTAAGATTTTTATCCTTTTTGTGCTTGGGACACCCTTGTCCCCGTAGTCGTCAAAGGGATAAGGGACCACATGATAGATAACCCTATGTCCTTTCTCAGGTTCAGACTTTCTTCGTTGTTTTCAGACGTTCTTTGTACCAAATTGCATTTAAATCGGTTCAATAACAAAAACGTAACAGACAGAGAGACAGAGCTTTCGATTTATAATATTAAAATTGTTAAGTGGGATTGTCAGTGGTACTAAGCGACATCTAGCTAAGCTTTACCGTCATTTATATATCATTTTATGGAGTAATACCACTTTTTGATTTGATTTTGTTTTACTTACTGTTTGATTCTACGAAAGATATTTTTCTTTAAATAATTCCCTCAAAGAGTCACGTGGCTTTAATTTATAAATTGCACGCACTGCCATTTTTTAAAGAATCTAGACTGGATATCAATAGGACTCCAGTCCACACGAATGAAATCGCGAGGGGGCTAGTGTACTTATACAACCGTTTTCTTTTTGCAGAACAGATCGCCACCGCCTGCCAATATCCCCTCAGCTTTACTCTACGTACCACAGGAGCCCCTAGAGGTGAGAGTCAAGTGAATCCGTACCATAAACCTAGTCTCTTCATTTATTTAGGATATCTGAAGATCGCGAAACAAGAAAAATGAATTTCGAAAGATGTGACGCGGTGGGTGAAGGTCTGCCTACGACTAAGGAGGTTGCGGGTCCCCGGTTAGGGACAAATGATTTCGGCCCCTGCCTGCGAAGCCAGCGTGAGGGAGGCAGTTTCAGGTCTTTGACCTTTTAGTGCGGAGTTCATCCGCCCTCGCCTACTGACGAGGGGTCATTTGGGCGGCCTTTTTGGGCCTTCGTGTAGCCTTTTTCCAGTGGAGCCTGCTACGGTTTTGTGTCATGGTGTTCTGTGCGTGCGTGCCCTCTCGGTTCGGTCTCCACCTCAACTGTTGGAGCTAGAGCCGCTTTAAGTAGTCCTTTTCTATCCCTCAGTTACTATGAGTGTTCCCCGAGCGAACGTCCCGCGTATGCGCACGCAGTGAAAAAGCGGTAAAAACGGAAAAGGTTCTCATTTCGTCTGTATTTTATATGCGATTCCTCTAACGTTTGTTAACATTATGTCCTTAATTTCAAGTCTAAGGATTCCTTTTCCATCCCCCAGATACTATGAGTGTTCCCCGAGCGAACGTCCCGCGTGAGCGCCGTCGCATGCGCAGCGAAAACCTAACCTAACCTAACGCTTCAAGTCACTTCATAATACCCATTATACGTCCCTTTCCACCCCACAGTTACTTTATTTCACGTCTAAGGAGTCCCTTTCTACCCCACAGTTACTATGCGTGTTCCCCGAGCGAACGTCCCGCGTGTGCGCCGCCGCGTGCGCAGCGACGACGCGCGCGGGCGGCGAGGCGCGCTGCGTGCGCAACTCGAGGGAGGCTCTCGAGGCGCTGCGCCGCGATCTGGACACGAGGCAACCGCACGTCATCGTCATCGACGCGAGGCAGCCGACTGTGGTTGAACCTTTTGTGCTGGCCCGGTAAGTCTCTATCTCAAGATAGATAGATAGATAAAGATATAATATTATTAATATAGTATCAAGCAAAACATAAACAAATTACAAAAATGTGTTACAAGAAAGAAAGATCTATTTTTAATACCACCCTGACACTACCTATGTGTTTTATGGCACATACGGTAGGAATCGGGCACTTTCGCGATTTGATGTACAATGTAGGTACCTACTTGTTTTTATTTTATTTTATCCAATATACCTCTGTTTTTTGATTATCTGTGTGACATTTATTATTCTAATCTTTATGGATCTTTGTGTCTGAAAATAAATGAATTTAATTTTAATTTAATATAGAGACTTAAATAAAAGGTTCTCAATCTAAACTAGTTTTAGTTTAGATTACAAAAAAGGAAAATAACTTTTATGCTTATTTTTTTAGAATACTACGCTAGTTTTTAGGTAAAGCCTGGGCGAGGAGTTGATACTGACTTTTATGGGCTGAAAAGAGACAAAAGACTTTACCATACAAAACTTAAATAACACATAATAAATAAAATAGACATAAAATGAACATTATTATTAGTTTATACTAATCTTTATAGATTGGTTATAAAGTTGGTTCACTCCTATATTTAAATTTATGTATTTCATGAATGAGAATGATTTAGGTATTCCATTATAAAGATCAGTCTTCAGTTTTCCGCATCTAGTAGGTTAGAGATACGGAAGCTTCTCTACGAAAGACTTATGGGTACCTGCCACAGCCTTTCACAGATCTGCTCCTATCGTTATTCCACCAGACCACAGGCTTACACCACTTTGGTTTGGTTTTAAACGTCAATAATAATAAATCAACCGAGAAGATGGTTTTCGATTACCTGAACTTGGATGGAACGCTGTTATTAGAGAATGTTTTAAGACAATAGGAGTGTAAATGTGAACGCTCGTTGGTATGCCACCAGTGTGGTATGTCATGATCGAGTTACGATCGATTGTGAAAGCGATACACATAATTTGTCATTAGACCTGAAGATCTGGTATCCAAGGCACCTACAAGTTTTAAAAGAATTTCCGTTCTATTCGAAAACATTCTAAGGTGTGTTTTGTTTAAGTTCTTTTTACTACACCTCACTTCTGGTAAAAAGACCTGCCCTTTTCAGAGCCACGACTTCATTATCCCTTGCATCTTCTATTGAATTGGACTGCCAAAATACTGCTTTTAAAGTCTACACCAAAAATTAAGCAGCACTTTAATTATCGCGTCATGAAAACCTGACTTTTGCAAAAGCTATGTTCGTTTTTCCCTGTAACTGAAAACAAGTACTTCCCTAGCACTCGCAATTCATTCGCAGCACCCAACATGCTCCAAGTCTTAACGTTTGATGCACATTAAAGTGCGTTTTACCAGAAACCCATGTTGCCCCTACTAATTTTATAAATGCGAGAGTAACTCTGTATGTCTGGCTGTTTTTTACGCCGTTGTGTTCTACTACTGAAATGGTTTAATTAAATGGTATAGAGATATTCTAGAACCTGAAAAAGGATATACTTAGGATAGGACTTTTTTAAATGCCTGAAAAGGGTTGAAATGTGGGGGGATGATGTGTAGAAATTTCGTCATTTTTAAGCTAGAAGCTTGAAACTTATTTTTTAAGCTTTTGATCAGATATAAATAAATATGGCATTCAAGTTTTGTATAAATGTTAAGGTGGTAAAATTAAAATTGGGAAGAAAATTTGTATGGAAACATGTAAAGTTTATGTAACTGCCCAAAGTCACTTATCCATACAAAATCGCGGGTAAAGCTTGTCTAAAATAAAGTCATTGCAAAATGCGAATTGAGCTGCCTACGATAAAAGCCCCTATAGACCAAACAAGAATGAAAGGTTACATACGGGGCACTTTATTATCCTGTGCACTGTGCATGCAAACATTGTGGACAGCTTATAAAGAACAGCTACGTCATACTCCCAAGGGTATGGACGCACATGGTCGTTTGCTACTGACCTGAGTCTTTCTAGGTTTATCAATCTCCCAAGTAATTTATGAAATAGGTATAGGCACGGAACTTCCTTTTTTGAATTTTTGAACTAAAGGCCTTTTTGACTTCAAAAAATATTGCACTCTTCTCACCACATAGCAAAATGGTGAATCGATGCAGACTATAGTGGAGTTTCTTGAAATTTAAGAAATTAAGCCTGCTGCTTAGTATCTTAAATTGAAAGAAACCAAACGTTATCATTTCTATGCCGAAAATTAAACAATCAATGTCATATCAATAGGAAATCGAACGTGGCTTGTTAGCCAAGTGCGATTTTCGTTCGTTGTTACGAATGACAGCATTAAATATAATAAAGGTCTCTGGTTCTGATACGTTAAAGTACATAATATTATAATGGTTGGGCCAGATTAAGCGGACAATAATTGGGATTCGAAAATCGGTACCGCACGTTCACTGGCTTTCACTGTTGCTATCCTTAATTACATTGTAATATTTTTTCGGAAATAAATTTAAGTACCATAGATGTATACCTCTAGTTTCACTTCTTCCCCTAGAAAGGGTATAGAATTATTTTATCTCACAGGCTTAGAGTAACTGGTAAAATAAAAAACGTAAAGTAAAATCATCTTAATTTTATAAACAAACTAAGTTAAACACGAGAAAAAATAATAATAATATACACTAATATATAATAATAATAATATATAATAATACACTGTCGTCGTTGTTATATAACTAGACACACGGTATCTTTGTCACATGAGTTCTCGTTCGTTTTCAAAGAAACAAGCTGTTTCGTATTGGGCTGTGTACAAGAGTGGTAAGAACAGCATGTCAGGTTGCGGGCGCGTGTCTAGGCATGTCCAATTTGTCGGAGACGGCAAGCAAATTGTGTTCGGACCTACTCAGTCTGTACGGTCATTAGTGGCTTGCGTTCTATGTACTAGGTATGGACCACAGAGCATGTATGGACGTACAATCAATACTACAGGAAAGTAATACATTATAAAAGAAAATCAAAAATCTTCTTAATATATAAATGAACATGTAATTTTTTTAAGATAACACCCAGCCCAAAACGCTAGTCTAACTTTTTTAACTAAGTCTGTAACTTTTAATGTAGGATAATTTTAAGTTGAATATTAATATAAAAACACAATTAAAAACACGTACTTATATCAGGTATTTTCGATAAAAATGGGTAGAGATAGAAGAGCAGATAAATCGTAAAGTCCATAAACAAAGCCGCGAGCGGAAAGCTAGTTATAATCTAATTGTAATTAGATTAAGTCTTGTTGCATCGAAATTATTCATATTTTTTTGATTCACTCATCCCATATTCCTATTTCATTGCTATAGACCAAATGTTATGTTCTGTTCAACTTTTATCTATTCCAGCTGATGGTAAAATGTTTATTTTTTTCTAGGTTTTTCAGTTCGCCGCTTTATTAGTGAGATATTCAGAATTCTTGGTGAACCGAGGTCTGAATAAAAAGAAGGTTCGGCTAGGTATTTATAAAGTGAAATCGCCTCGCATCGCATTGACTTGATCCAGAATAGTAATTACACTAGTGGACAAAAATAACTGCGGCTTGAAAGCGCGATTTCTAAAAGCCGCACCGCGCTGAGCCCTGCCTAATCGCAAAACTCAAGACGTAGCTTTGTGAAAGATGGCAATTGGCATGTTTCTTAGTAAAAAAGGTTCCCTGATATCGCACGACGTGGAAATGCGTCGGATAACTTCAATCGCATCGATGAAATCGCAGCAGTGTGTAAGATCGTCTGCGTTATAGTACAAAATTATATGCAAACAAATATCTACAGCTATCGCAACAAATCGCGCGACACAAGACGCGCTTCACAATTTCGGCAGTGAGGTAGACGAATCTAGCAATCTATCATCTCATGGCCCACAAACTGTCCTTTGTAAGTGTACTGTTCATGCAGGTCTTTTGAAAGACTGCATTTCCTAAAAATAGCATCAGCACAAAATAAGGTAATGAACATCAGGCACTTGACACTAATTTGCAACGATTACCATTGATGGATTGATTGCCCCACATGTCTGACGCGAGACAGCAAAGAACATGCATCGTGCATGTACAATATGTACGTACATACGTATGTACATACGTATGTACTGCCTGCTTGTTATGGACGAAACTCTGGTCTAAGACCATGTTGATCATTGTTTCAATTGTATTGTACTAATTTTAAATTTTTCTATTCCTTGATTGTAATTTTCGTTGCTACTTTATTAACAACGACAAATCAGTTTTCTCTGATAAAAAAGGACAAAATCATGAACATGTAAGCAAAATAATGAATGAATAAAATCGGCCAAACGCGAGTCAGAATCGCGCACGAAGGGTTCCTTATAAAAACGGTAATAAAATCATGTCTGTTGGGGAGGGGTCTTAAATGTTTATTTTATTCTGTGTCTGTGTGCTATTACCGCTATAACAACAAATACTTAATATTACGAACGCTGGAGTTCAGTTTTATTTTGTTGTTATAGCGGTAATAGAATTACATCATCTGTGAAAATGTCAACGTTCTAACTATCACGGTTCATACGATACCACGCTGCATACAAATCATGTGAGAGGGATTCGTTCATGCGTTAGATATCTACATAACATCAAATTCTAAATGTAGGAAAGTAGTAGAACACATTGAAACTATTGCAGATTTAGTTTCAAATTAAATACAACAAATATACTTGTTGTTATAGCGGTAATAGAAATACATCATCTGTGAAAATGTCAACGTTCTAACTATCACGGTTCATACAGGCTGGTGACAGACGGATAGACAGATGGACGGACAGGGGGGGGTTTAGTAAAGGGTCACGTTTAACATTTTGGGTACGGAACCCTTATAAAAAGAATGGGGATAGCTTATTAAGTCGGTACCTTTTTCTCTTTTGTAGAAATTCGAATTACATACTACCTACTCAGAACCTACCTATTAAAATTTCAAGGTCAATCCTCATCCAAACTTGTCTGCTTCATATAAAATATTGAGTGAAATTTCTCATACAATCTAACATTGATTGCCTAATATTGGAAATAAGCATCCTAATTGGTATTATTTCCAAAGTAGAAAGTCTGAGTATAATCTCCAATAATTGAGAGATCATCCTTGATTAAGATTATGAAAGGGTAATATCGATTCCTTATTTACAGTAAGTTAAGCAATTATACTAAGATTTCAAGGAAATTCGTGTAAGTACCTACTTTGAATATTTGCTCTAATTCGGGTAAAACCGCAAACATTTCGGCAACTGTCTACAAAGGTTTAAATTGGAAGGCTTGTAGTTCCATTTCAATATAACGAGTATTTATCTTGCTTATTCTTCCACCATCATCATTCGCTTATCGAATTCGAGATCAAAGATCGAGCGATCTAAGACTAGACCAATTAATTATCAGTGCCTTCATCCAAGCAAAACAGTATTCATCTAAGTAAACCGACTTTACTGTACTTAAATTCAATACAAAGTATAAAACAAAGTCGCTTTTCGCAGTCTGTCTGCCCCTTTGTATGCTTAGAATCTTAAAACTACGCAACCGATTTGAATACGATTTTTTATTATATTTAGAGTGATTCAAGAGGAAGGTTTATAAGTATAATATACCCGTGTGAAGCCGGGGTGAGTTGCTAGTAACCTATATAACGTAAGAAGGAATTTAAAGAATCCATACAGAAGGCCTAGGCAACTACAATTCGCTAACGGATCTATTTCTACAACTGCCATCGCTCAAACGATAGTGAAGTTCGGTTCGTAGACAACCGAGTTAGCGAAATCGGTTGTCAAAAGTGCCTCTAGGTTAGGCATTTGTATGGAAGTAAAATGGTTAGATGTTGTCTTTTGCTTGATGGCATCGGAGTATATTATTAATTAACCAATTATCTATTGATTAATAATAGATTGATTAACGTACGTGATATATGTATCTATTTTTTATGTCAAAAGCAAACATTTTTGGATTTTTCTACAATCGTTATCGCTTATAGAATGTTACGTTGTCTAGGCCCTCAGTATTTCCTTCAAATACACATGCCAATTCAAGCCTCGATAAAGCTTTCAGGTTAAAAATATGTTGCACGATTCCAAAAAGCCATCTTAACACGATAAACCAATAAAACCCTGAACGATATTAAAACCGTATTGTAATCTCCATCTTAATGGAAATGTCGGGTCAATAATCCTGTCACTCAGTAGGAGTGAAGAGCCACTGGATTTATTGGCTATGGATTCAATCAATGAATCGTACTTGAAACGGCGATTCAAGTCTTTATCGGATTTTGAAAGAATTTCGAAACAGTCGAGCTTTTTGGCATTCTACTAGCACAAACTTTTTGAGGTTCATTCATATCTGTGACGATTACCTTTGTAGCTACTAATTTGACATTCTAATTATAAAAGTCTCTTCAAGCGCAAAAAATAGTGGAATACCCAATGCACAAACGTCATTTTAATCATCTTGATTGAATGGCACTATTGAGACGCATGCGAAGCCGCGGGTTTATAAATTGAAGTTTTATTTCTGAGAGCTTTATGAATATGTTTCCTCTTATCACCTTAGCAAACATGCAGACAAGTTACTCTAAGCATGCAGATATTTAATAAACATTGTTTGTAATAAGGCGTTTTAAAAGATAAAACTCTATTTTACTTTAAAACTTTATAAATGGAAGAGATATTTTGCGGAAGAATAAAGAGTGTAATAAAATATCATGTCAACCTATAGTATTGAATTTAAAACTTAAACTGCCGTATTTTCAGGCTATTCAACTATTTTCCTACTTTTAGAATTTGATGTTATGTTTCTAACGCATGATCCGGATCCCTCTCACATGATTTGTATGCAGCGTTTTATCGTATGATCGATTTTCTGGCTTTGATGAGTCTTCTGGCTTTCCAAAGATCCTTCACACATTATGTTTAAACAGGTTTGAACTTCATTGATTGGGCAATCTCCAGGAACAGCCTATGTTAGTAGGTACATGCTTCTTGATTTGATCCCCAAATTTCTATCCTGATTCTGTTTGATGATTTTATCTCAAGCATACGGATGGGTTGAAAGTTGTTGAAGCTTTTTGAAATCTGAAACAGCTTGATGAGGAACGGGTGGGTCAAAAATTCCTCTCCCTATCTTTAGTGGATTCTGGGCTTAAGTCACTCTATTGAATTCTCGCCTCCTATTTGTTTGAATAACCTCCTTATCCCCTTTATATTGGACATGATTGGAGCGACGTTGAAAAGTGCTTCGCCAGCATTCCGGGCAGCTGATTCAAAATGGTATACTTTATAGAGCTTTACATCGAAGATTTTGTATATAGTATAAGTTTATCGTTTAGGTAACTACTCAGACAAATTTAATGCGTTTAATATTAATTGGACTTGAAATGTGTAAAACTATCTACAACACGTATTTCTAGACTCTAGATAGGTGGTTTTCTGTGTGTAGGTAGTAAAAATTAGTGTATCAATTATCTAGTACCCCATTGTTCTAACTAGGGGCTAAATTATAACACGATATAAATGTTACAGCTTTATTTATTTATTGGACTTTAGCAACCAAACGAACAATACATGATTGTATTGACAGCAGCATCTCAGTTATGCAAATGTATCTACATAAGTTTATTTAGTCCCATGGCGTCTAGACTTCAGTCTGCTTTAGTCGTGGATTTGATTCAGTGCGCGATATGGATGGCATTCAACCTCGTAGATTGTGCACCGCGGGGTTCAAGTAGTGCGTTGACACTAGGGCTCTTCAAATTCTGAAGCATCTGGCCGCCGCTATTAGCTTTAGCTGATATTATAACCTCAAAATGAAAACTTCTACATCTAATTTGAGGTTATGGTTATGGTAAATTCGTGGTTTAACTGCATGGGTTGGCTGCTTTGGTTTTTGATCAAGTATCTAAATTAAGAGTAACTAGTTCAGCTTTCGACGGCGTAGCCCCGTGTTGGACGCCAAATTCTAGAATTTCGTAACCATAATTTTTGCCGAAATAAAAACAAAAGTTACTTTTACCTAATGAGCTAAGAGTTAAGACTTACCATCTTATTATTTGAAAAACTCCGCATACATACTATCTTAATCTATTTTGAACATTAAGAAACATCGCGGAAGTAAATCTTAATTAATATTAACGACTTCCTTTGAGTGAAGATGCTACCAGTCTGCCATCGGCGGCAGGGCGCGTCTCGTTAGAGAAAACCACAGACCGCTGGCTAGTGATGAGAGTTATCGATGATAAATCTTAAATTATCGATACCGAAGAGTCGATTATTTTACGATATTTTGAATTTGTTTGTTTAATCTTTATAATTTTATCACAGGAGTCATGTTAGGGAGAATTTCTTACTTGAGGGGTTTTATTGCCTTTCTATTTTCAATACAGGATTTTGAGAGTTCTTATTACCAATAACCTATATATTTACTCAAAACGTACATAGTTAGGTATTTTGCCTTTTCTCTAGTAAATAAATAATAATAATAAATCATTTATTTTAGGCAACATAAGTCAAGTACCAATACTTAAAACTACGTCCTATATATAAAACATACATACTTAATATAAACCTATTTACTAGCACGTACGATAAACCTCGGTACTTTGCAATTTGAATGTTCCTTACTGAACTGGATATAATTTATAGTATTTAGAATGGAACTTTTAACCATATTTCCCCTAGTTATTTCCCATCACTGTTTTATCAGTAGGTATATGCACAGTTATTATGAAATTCCACGTATGTTCCTTTGCGTATTTACACAACCTTGAACGCAGAGAGGTTGAGAAAATACTAAATAAAATACTAAATCCAATGTAAAGTAGCTTACAACAGACCGCTTCGTAAATCTTGGAAAAATCAAAATGTCAATGGTAAAATCATAATAAGAGCAATAAATTCTTGTTTCTATTTGTTAACGGCTTTTCCGAATTCATACCTACTTTTTTTACTTTGTAGAAGGTTTCTGAGAAAGAACTATCAACGTTTTGCACAGAAAAGAGGATAATTTCAGAAAAATCAACGACTATTTCGACTTTGAATATAAACAGTTAGCGTGTTTGAAAACAAATGTGAATTTAGCAGATAGTCGTTTTAATTTTTCTTAAGACACTAAAATTCTATACATATCATATCTAAGACAAGACAACGTCGATCAGGTCTAGCTATTATCAAATAGGTAAATATTCCGATCGTGTGAAAAAAATCACGAGCTTTCGAGTTAAAGAAGCAAGTTTTGAACAAACTTTTCAGAATATTTCAGAATGAATTTTTTTTATGTGTTCTTAATATTCAAATAAAGATTAAGTCTGTGTGTTTAATAGCATAATTTTACGGCATCATAATTTGGAATTTCTACGTTCATCTGTGAATGATGATTTAGGAGGCTAGAGTCTAGGAGGGAGTAATTTAAACATTTTCATACATCGCTTATGAAGTCTATACAGCGGAAGCCCCTGTCACAATTTATAAAAGCCCCGTTTCTTGTATTGGGTTAGCTACACAACCGTGTCGATATGCCTATGCGATCGATTTGTGGCGAATCGACAGATGAACAAACACAAAAACACGAACATTCGTTTTCCTCTCTGTTCATGACACACCACAGGATATTGTCTAAAGACTGTGTAAATAACGTGAGAGGCATTAATAAATGCAGTGTTTCAATACTCGCATTTTCATTTATGTAGGAAAAGTTTTCCCCACTGTCACAGATGTACATACATACACAGGAATCTGCCTGGGTATCGTTGTTTTGCTAACGTATTTAGTTATTAAGTAGGAAGGCACTAACATATTTTTTGGTCGAAATCGCGCTCTATACACAATAACATTACTCCATTTATCGATAAAAAAAATCGATCCTTACTAACGCACGCCCTTTCTGACAAAACTCACCTACTGCCGGCCATGCTCCCATGGGATACGTTTTCGTACGAATTAAATTCGCGAGAAAACGTATGATTACGCACGAATGGTCTCAACCTTCCAAGCACTATTCTATAGCTCCCAAATCATACTCATTCTGCGTGTGATTAGTTGCATACCTACGGATATGAACAATAACGTAGTACACAAGTACATGAGTTCGAACGAATTAGTATCAAAAGTGAACGCAGCTTTAGCCATAATACTGCTATGGCAAAATCAGACGTACTTGAATGAAAGCGCATCTTTGGTTCTGTTTGGATGTTCCGGAGCCTCCGAAAAATATCGGTTCAGATAATTTTTAAGACGCGCGTCACCAAAACGCGCTGTTCAAAACGCCTAATGAACACAAAGTCACATTTTGTGCCTAAACATGCTTGTGATACAAGCTTGCCTACATAGGCTACACTAAGCCCCGGGGTTAAGACACGTTCCTTTATCAGTTCAAGCGAGATTCATGCACGACCTAATCCCTACTTTCTGGAGGCAGGTACAAAGTACAAAGCGAATGGGCTACGGTACATTGAATTTCAAGGACTTCGGAAGGAGGATCGTTTACATTGAGATAGTTACTAGCTAGAGTTTCTTTTGTAGAACAAGTTATTATTTATTTATTTATGCCCATGGCTTTGGACGAATTATTTCTTGAAAACGTGGACATTAAATAGATGGAGTAATATAATTACAAAGAGTAATAGGCCTTCTTAATTATATTTTGTTTTATGTACTGTTAAGCCGGGTTGTTGTGTCATCTAGATCTATCTCATAAATGCAAAAGTATGAATTTTTTCTATTGTAAAACATTATTTTGAATAGATCGATGGGTGTTAGTAACTTAACGCTATAAATATTAAACCAAATAGGCTGAAATTGTATAGATGTAGCTTTAGGCTTGGATTAAATATAACCCACTTTATATTCCTGATAAACGGGTGCGAGGTCTCAGGCTGGATCTAAAAGATTTCAAAACTCGTAAAAGCAACTATCACCTTTCAAACGAGCCACAAGTTGATGAAGCCGCCATAATAGAATAAGACTTTACCGATTGGTAGAGACATTTGAAAGAGTGGCCCGTTTTTATCTCCCTTACCTTCTAGCCTAAATATATTGTTCATAGATACTTGTCGGGTAATTTTCTTTGATGATTATAATTCTTTACCTATTTGGGTCAGGAAAATGGGAAAATAAATTTGTGTTTCCTTGTTTCAGAGCAATAAGGGGAACGAAGAACACTCAACACATAATTCTCGTTGCTGTCATCAAAAAAAGGTTAGTAAAATATTACCATTCATTTCATAGGTACGGAAAAGTACTCACCTATCTATGTAGATAGTAGGTGAGGATTACTCATTGTTAGAAAAGAACTCTGAATCTCTCCTTTGAGAATCTGTCTTTTTAACACTCACAGTGCACTGATATTATAAATGCGAAAGTTTCGATGGACGGATGGATATTAAAATTTGTTAGCTCTTCACTGAATTTTGCACTCTGAATTTTTAGAACGACTTAGTCTAAGCCTGCAATAAAACATAGTCTATTATTTATTAATTTCAACGCAGCTAGTGGTGAGATAATCTACTATATATATAAAAGAAAGTCGTGTTTGTTACAACACTTATAACTCGAGAACGGCTGGACCGATTTTTATGATTTTTGTGTTTTTGGATTTTTCTTCGTCGGGAATAGCATAATATTATGTATAAAAATATGATATTTGACAAATAAATAAATTTCCCCGCGGGCGACGCTGCGGGGCGCAGCTAGTAAGAAAATATAAGTGAGATAGTGACCAACGCTTGGCCAATAACAATACAAAAAATAACGTCAGAGTGAGAACAAAACAAAGTATACGCTAAGCTACCTACAATTTACCTTATCACATAGGTACTACTATTTTTAGGGTTAGGGTACATCTCGTCCGAATGAAAACTTGTCCGAGGACGAGATGTCCTCTTCAGTTTTAGATTGGGGTACAACTCGTCCGAGTCCCAAAACTACTGATTTTAGATTCGGACCAGTTGTACCCCAAACCAAAACTGAAGAGGACATCTCGTCCTCGGACAAGTTTTCATTCGGACGAGATGTACCCTAACCCTATTTTTACCGTGGTAAAAATAGAAATATGTGATATCTCAGAAGCTTTTAATTGTTACGAGGAAAATTCAATGTAAACTGGAACCATCCGTTTTATACTGTTTTATCCCTAACAAAGTGAAGTAGGAAGTTAAACCTTTGTTTCTCAAAGCGTTTGATCTAGAGCAAGCTTTTCATTTTAGATGTTATAATATTAATACCATTACAAGAAGCACATCAAAGTTTAATTGAAAAGCTTTTCCTGCTTATACCGCTCAACAATAAAACCTTAAAAGTACCAAAAGCAAAAGTATATCCTTAAAGAGCTTTCTATCTCTCATGATCATTCACGCTATTTCTCTTTCAGACTCTGAAAATACATTTCCTTTACAAACAACTTTTCAGGAAATTCAGAGTTTTGATAAACAATTA
The DNA here is from genome assembly GCA_944547425.1 of Eupithecia centaureata. Taxonomy (NCBI): domain Eukaryota; kingdom Metazoa; phylum Arthropoda; class Insecta; order Lepidoptera; family Geometridae; genus Eupithecia; species Eupithecia centaureata. The sequence continues at coordinate 4,960,140 of OX155691.1, read as the reverse complement.
ATATTTTCGGTATGAAGAGACTTTACAAAATAATACAATACACTTTATTGCACACCGAGAACAACGGAAACAAAATAAAAGGAAAGAAAGATACAAAGTTGCACAATGGGCGGCTTTCTCGCTAAAAGCGATTAAAAAGCGACCTTTGCGTTTTATTTTAGGTAGTTTTGAGATCATGAGCCATGAACCTATCGGGAAAAAGATTCTACAAGAACGATAAATATACCTAAAGAAAATATAAAAAAATACCTAAAAGTGATACTCCAGTGTGATCCCCAACTCTGCAAAGATACCAGAGTTACCAAAGCCAAGTTTACAAGTTAAGAGGGTCTAACAAGACACGAGTCTTTCAATTTCTTTTACATGAAAAATATTCCAAACAAATTCTTCATAAGTACCTTAGAAGTTCAAATCTTTTGCGAAGACTTACGTCAGCTATTGTACAATTGGAGTAACTTTTAAAACTCGGAAACGTGTTTTTTTTAATGAATTTGAGTTGATATCCTTCTGAATTTCAGCAAAGACCATTAGTCTCAACGACTAGCCATATAAGCAGGACGTGTGTGCAAAAACTGATCTAGTCTCATCATTCTTATATTCCAATGCGCTGGTATTTTTTCTTCTCATTACATCAATACTCTCATGGTTGTGCTTTTGTATTTTATAAAGGACCTACATAGTAGCCTACATTTGAAACATTTCGGTAAGAATATATACCAAAGTATTATGGACCTACTTTTAGTAAGTTACTGATGCCAGAGTCTAGACAAAACATAAAGCAGCGCGCTGAATTATATTTCTATTGCATTTCACTGCGTCTCCCAACTAATATTTTACTATCATAAAATGAGATAAAGCCGGTATCAAGGGCTCACATCTGCTTTACTGGTTGCAAGGTAGGGTTAAAGCACATAATACAGTAAAGCATAAATCATACACATAAAGCAGTACCCCTACACTACACCGGCACGTCTCCAGCAAAACAAATTTATAGCGAAACACACGTGATGACTTCTAGCAGAAAGCGACCACATACGGTTAGTTTTCAACAAGCTCGCTTACTTTAGCTGAGCAACAACTGCGATGCAAAACGAGGAGACGTGTTTTTTTTTCCAAAAACCATTACGAAAACTGTTCGCCCCGTGATCATTTGTTGATTAGCTAAGGATAAAAAGGTAGCGCGAACTGTCTGCTATTTTATGATGTTTCGTATATAAATAAAGACCTCATTCGATATTTGAATGTTTATTTTTGTGTTGTGCACACGTTGTGCATTAGCGGCTATATGGGCTGTGACCTTCAGTGTGGCCGAGCTGTGTTCCAATAGTATTATTGAACTCTGTCACGCGCGGTGATTTATCAGGATCGCTGAGAGCCACTCTATTAGAGCCAGAGCCAGCCAGCGGAGACAGATTTCAACGAGGTGAACGGTCTGGGAGAAATATACGATCCTTTAAAAGATGTTACCAGGATACATAAAAGCATTGTAGAAATCCCTCTTTCTTTTCGTTGTATTAGTAACTCGTGTAGCTAGATATGTACTCATCATCACCATTATCAACCTATACTAGTCCATTGTTGGATATAGGTCTCCCTAGATATGTACGTATTACTACATAGTATAAAACAAAGTCGCTTTTTCTGTCCCTATTTCCCTTTGACTGATTAAATCTTTAAAACTACGCAACGGATTTTGATGCGGTTTTTTAATAGATAGAGTAATTCAAGAGGAAGGTTTATACGTATAATAAAACCTTGCGAATCCGGGGCGGGTCGTTATAAAACATACTGATGGACGATTCTCACAAAATCATCTAGCTCCAAGCTAAGCAGAGCTTGCGTTATGGATACGTACTAGATAATTGAGAAACTTAATACAATATATTGCCTACATAGATAGGTATTTTTAATTATACATAGAACATTTTAACCTGCAAGGGCACATGAACTATAACAGTATAGGTAATTAATTATATGCATATAATAAATTATTTATGCAAACTGATTGTTAGGTGTGTATCATAAAATTATTATTACTAAACAAACAGAAAAAAAGGAATATTGAAATTGAAACGCTTCAATTGGAATAGTGTTTAATAAACTGAAATCGAACTGTTATTACAAGAAACTATAAACCGGACGAAGTACCGCCGTTCTAACTAATTGAAGGGTTCTGCCAATCCAGTTCCCCAATCAGGGCAAGTTTTAATCGGATCGGAATGGTTTTTGGCATTGTATCCGAATTGATTGATTTAGGATTCACTGGGTTGGAGTTGTTGCTAAGGAAATTTTGTTATGGGATAACTTTCTACTACGTATCTTATTATTTTCTGTATGTTGATTTATTTGCGAAATATACAATTATAATTATCTAATATAATCATGCTTGAACAACACTTAACGCTCAAAATTATTATTTTTAAACGTACCAAAAAGTCCGCTTCACACATATTAGTGAAATCACATTTTAATTATCAGTGAATAAGTACAGAACAAGATATTGACATACAGTATTATGTACCGAACCTCCTGCGTCGCAGTGCGTCGAGGACATAGTCATCACTACAATACATAGTATAAAACAAAGTCGCTTTTTCTGTCCCTATGTCCCGATATCCCTATGTCCCTTTGAATGCGGATTTTGATACGGTTTTTTTTAATAGATAGAGTGATTCAAGAGGAAGGTTTATACGTATAATAACCGTGCGAAGCCGGAGCGGGTCGCTAGTTAGTTATAAAGTTATGTTGAAATAAACAAAAATTGTATCTTTTCGATTATTCCGCTTTAAAAAGGTAACTCTATCCCGCTCCTTTAAACGCAAAATATTATTCATATCCTATTCTAGAATACAGAAGAACTAGGTACGTATAACAAATTCAATCATAGGTTTATTTTGCCAAAACGTATATAATAATAAAATAAATAATAAATTCGTTTATTTCAGCCATTAAGCCATACACACTTAAAAATAGTACAACACAAAAAGGAAGGTACAAGTTACAATTTTATACTTAAAACTAAAAATACTTAAAAAATACTTAAAAATAAAAATGTCATAAATTTTTCTTACATAGACACTGAAAATATACCTACACTTTATGCATAAGCATATATATATATACCTACACTTTATGCATAAGCAAACAGCAAAAAATGCTACAGATAGAAACTTTGAGTAAAATCTTCGCAAAGCTTATTTCCTGTTTCGACCCAACAAAGGCAGAGCCATTTACTATGCACCCTTTCCCCGAATGAAAGTTTATATTGGACAGTACAATGCAGAAAGAAAGCATGAAATGTACATCCTTTTGTTTTTACAGTGGAATCGAGAAATTCGATTGCATTCAGAAAACATAAACCGCCTATGGCTGGTTTTTATTATACTTTAAAAAAAGGATGTTCTTCTATCTTCGACAGTATTTATCTTATCTATACTTATAATAAAACTGTAACAGGTCCAATTCTGTACATTGAAGATATTTTGAAAATTTTTTTTGGAGGGCACTCTATTATCGATACTCAAGCCAAAACTGTAATTTTTTTCATTCATGTCTGTCTGTCTGTCTGTCTGTCTGTCTGTCTGTCTGTCTGTCTATCTGTCTGTCTGTCTGTATCGTAAACGCGCATCACGCCGAAACTACTTGATGGATTTAAATGAAACTCGGCATGATTATAGGTCATACTACGAGGAAGGACATAGGATACTTTTTATCCCGGTATTCGGTAAGGTTCTCATGAGAGAGGGTATGAAAGTAAAATTCCTATACCGCGCATCACGCCGAAACTGCTGAATGAGTTGGAATGAAACTCGGGACGATTTGTGTTCATACTACAAGGAAGGACATGGGATACTTTTTATCCCGGAATTCGGTAAGGTTCCCCTGGGAGAGATGGTGAAAGAAGAATTCTTTATTCACGCATCACGACGGAAGTGAATGAATTCGAATGGAACTCGGGACGATTGGACATGGGATACATTTTATCCCGGAATTCAGTTTGGTTCTCACAGCATCTGAACGACGCGTACACACGCGTCGTTCAGATGCTGTGAGAAATTTTTGAAATCCCGTATAGCCTAGGGGAACCAAACTGAATTGAACTGATAGACGCGAAAGTTTGTAAGTAGGTATGAATGGATAGATTGATAGATGGATGGATGTTTGTTACTCTTTCACGCAATAACTGCTAAACGCATCTGGATGAAATTTGGCACAGAGATAGATTATAAGCTGGAATAATACATGCTTATTTTATCCCGACAATTCCACGGAAAAGGGAATTACGCAAGTAAAATCGCGAGTACTCGAAATACTAATCATGCGCAGACGAAGTCGCGGGTACCAGCTAGTTTATTAATATAACAGGTTTTTTGTACTCTAAGTGCCTATGTAAAAAAAACCTATGTAGGCATGTTTAATATCTATTTGCCAATTTATCAATAAAATATCGACCATTTTAATGTTTTATTTTTGCTATACAGTTACAAAGTTATATTTATTTTGTTGGAATTTGGAGTTTAAATTACGTTTAAATTTAAATGTATATATTTTTCATACCATTTATATAAGCGAGTATATAAAATCTAATTATATATTTCGGCACTTACAAATGTCCTTCGCGACCCAAAAATGGTTGTATTTCTGAGGTAAGTTTTCCGTCAAACATTTTCATTTTGTTTGTAGTTTTTTGGTGTTCTTTGTCATAACACCATCCACAAATGAATTCAATGGATCTTGCAATATGCTTCAGCATTTCACATTTCAGTGTAGTAAATCATTCTGATAAATCTAGTAACCTACTTCACCCACACACACTATAAGCTGAGCAATGTGTTTTTACCAGGTTAAAAAGAAGTTTCTTAATAAAACAGTTTTTTTGTGTGTGTGTGTGTGTGTTATAACTTATGCTATACCTTTTTACTGAATAAACAGATTTATGGCCGCCAATCCTTTTACCTTCCACTAGTATTAGAAATAAGTGATGCATAAACTATTTTAGATTTAAGGTTTTTGAATAAATAATTATCTATCTATTCTTCTTTACTACGTGTTAAGTAGCAAGTGTACTTTAGTAACACAATTTATTAGTTTCTGTTCTATCTAACTTAGTTTTAATCTTTACTAGCTGGTTTCGCCCGTGCGTTATTATTTTGCGTGGAATCCTATTTATAATAGTTACTTCTGATGTTCGGGACGGCGACAAATCCAACATAGATAGTGAGTAGGTACTTTGGTTCTTATTGTATAACTCTTTACTATTAAAATATTATTTAATGAATAAATAAATGAATCAATTTAATACTCAAGTAAGGATGAACTGATTTTCATGATAGGTATTTGATTTGACTCATTAAACCGATTTTAATCATTTAACGAGATATATAAATAATATATAAAAATAGGTACGTGTTTCAAGTATCTTCCTATTTTTGGAATCTGTCGTATTGTTATTTTGTTCTAAATAAATTTGTTATCTTTCTTCTTGCTTCCGTACGTGACCTGGGTAGCGGCAGTTAATAACGTAGTTTAATCTGCCCCGTAAGTTCTACTTTAACTGCTCGTTTTACGTTATCCCGTACATAGTTACTGCTAGGATTAACATTAAAATTGCTAGGTCTTTTACCTGCATGGATTGGATATGCGTAATTATCAATAAAATTTCTGAAATGGATGGATATGCTTAAGTATAAATAAAATGTATCAAATAAAAACAAGCCAAACGTCTGTACGTTATTTTTGTATCTGTAGATATTGCAATAGTTGTAATAGTATGGCAGCTTTTTTAGAGTCGGAAACGTCCCCAAGGCACTGGCTGCATAGCCACGCTGTATTTAACTATTTATTTATTTATTTTAGGGAACTTTCAGTATGGCAATGATGATGCGCTGCGCCAGATACCTACTCACCAGTTCTCGGGTCACGCGTCGCATTGACCAGATGCTATTGACCAGATGCTCAGATTTTTTTTTAAAACCCAGAGAGCTTAAGTACCCTACCGATATAAAATATTATTGAATCTTTAATACTCTTGTAGAGCTCCAGACTAAAATCCAACTACAGTACGTACTGTAAGTCGGAAAAAAAGAAGTAGGGGTCAAGTCTAGACAAAACATTTTACGAAACATTTATTAAAACACATGATACTCCTAGGTTGCTGAACCCTAAGGCTCGATGTACACTGCCGCGCAATGCGAATAGAAGCAAATTTTTGGTCGGAATTGTACATAGCATAAAGAACCATATGTTAATTGTATTCTGTCGATTTAATTTATATTGATAATGATGATGAGCTGTGATTTGATTGTTCTTAACTTTTATGGAGTTTTATATTTAATTACTAATGCGACATTCATTATTTTAACAATGACATATTATCAAAATTAACGCGATAAGCATTATTTGTACAATTTGGTGTTCAAAAATGTATAATAATGGCATTACTTTTGAACACTAAATTGAACAAACAGTTTAAAATAAAATATTCAGACTTCTAAAGAAAACAAACTTCACCGTGAGACAGTTGTCCAACGTCTGTCAGATGTTATAAGGCGCTTGCAATGTGGCCGAGCTCGTAGGTGCATTTTCTTCATACGTTTGGTTTGTAACTCTGTTAAACAAGCGGATTCGAAAACTTTTGCCATTTGAATTTGGATCCTCAGTTCCTCAGTTTTGGTATGAAATCAAAACAGCTTTCTAAAGATCTGACGGAAATGGAATCGAATTCGAATTTGACGTTTGTTATTTGAATTTGGATTCTAAGTTTTGATTTGAAATCAAAATAGCGTTCTAAAGATCTGACGGGAATGGAACCGAATGAATTAAAATACCTTTACTGATAGATAGTCATCCAAGCAACTATCCTCAGTGTGGACAGGGCCTTACTCTACGAGGTATATCTCCCAACTTTATTTATTAGATTTATACTCGTACCTCAAAGTAAAATAGCTATCATTTACGTTTCACTTTAATAATGTTATCTTTCAAAAATATAAGAAACATTCCTCTGCAGATTATATTCTGTTTATTTTATCTTTGATTTAGACAAATAATATAAACTGCAGTAGTTAATCCAAAGTTCCAACGCAGATTTTGAATTTTTCCTTTTTAATAATATTTCATATTTCTGCAGCTTTTATTTCGTTGAAAGCGCCTTACATTTTCAGGATAAACTTACGAATTCAAAGGGATAGGTACTTCATTAAGGTTCTTCGTTCAGAAGACTGACTTCGTTAACGTGTTAAGGCGATGATAACTTGTATAGTTTCGCCGAGATATTTGTATGTGAAAAAGTTCCTAGGAGGATATTATAGAAACTTTTAATTTGGGTTCCAAAATTTAATGGTAGTCGACGTGTTGGGCGTAGTCGACGTGCTATCCCCGACAGTAAAACTTCTTATTTCAAAGTACTTTATTATATGGTAGAGCAATCTTACAAGGTACGGTCAACAAAAAAATTGGTGAATAGGGTTAACTTTTATAAGGTGATCTAGGTAAAGCAATCTTTCAAGGTTCGGCAAACGAGAAAACTTTTAAAAAGCTATTAAGGATTTAGGTAAATATCGTCAGGAAGATTTAAACTAATCCTAAATCTATGCGGCCCTGTCCTGTTACATCATCGTTTCGCGAGATATGGCCAGCCGACTGCCGCTTTAACTTTCTAATTCTTGTTACAAGAATTCCTATTAAATTATAAAAGTAATGGTGCTTAATGATTTTATATACCATGCGTAGACAGAATGTAGGTAGTTATGTGTTTTTGTGTTTTTTATATTGTAATGTTTATTACTTGTTTTATACAAATTAATACTTACTTGCTTGTAATTACTTGTAAGATATATTAGGGACTGCTTATTTATTTAGCTTAGGTCACTTTTAAAGCTCTCATAATGTGTTGAGAAGTTATGAACCTGAAATGTAATGTTTATTACTTGTTTTGTAGGATTATTACTTACCTGCTTGTAAGTACTTGTAAGATATGTTAGGAACAGCTTATTTCTTTAGCTTAGGCCACTTTTAAAGCTCTCATAATGTGTTGAGGAGAAGTTCTGAACCTTAGTTCAACTCGTCTTATTCTTCCTATCTAAATATGAGAATCTATCCATGTATTCATAACAAAAACTTACGTATAACAGAGGATCCTGCTCTAGTATACTCTTTGAACACTATTTTAGGGCTTCGCCTTAGATATTTATGCCGTAAATATCAGAACTTCGGCATTTTTACCTAAAAATACATTTTCACCTCACTTGTTAGAGCAGATTTTTCTGATCTAAATCCTTATTTTATTTTATTAGTAATGTAGCTGCTTCACATAGAAATTCATGTTTGTTATGACAGTCTTGTCATTTTTTATACGTTTGACATGTCAAATTTTCTTCATATTTGTAAAACTAGCCATAGTTTGCATAGATTTTAGTTCAAACCTCTTGTTAAAATCTTAGCTGAGCCTGGCCGTTATGACTACTTTTAAATTTCCGACTATTCGACGAGATTTCATATAAATAGCAGAACATCGCTACAGTCGGGGAGTTGAATTCGAAAAGTCAACGAAGTAACATCAAGTATTGTAAAACCTTCTGCTCTACCTGGAAGCCTGAAGACTGGTCTACCTCAATCCCTGGAAGCCCGAAGCTTGGTGAAGAACATCTCCACCTTGGAATCCTGGGCCTGGAGAAGACATCCCTAATAGCCGATCCCGAGGCTGCTTCGACGAATTCGTGTCTGACTTCCTGGAGGTCGGCGACCCTGGCTGGCCACTCTACCGCCGCCAGAGGCTAGCCTGTCCTCTATCAGATACTGAAGCTTTCATCTCGGGCTACGGGGATTGTCCCTTTGTCCCTCTGCGGGAGACTCTACTCTGTGACTCCTCTTCTTACATCTCCCGTTGCTCCAGGTCTCACGACACCAGTACCACTTCACGGCTTTCCAGACTCCGGGTCCTAGCGGTCGGCGGTCACCACCTCAACCGTCACTACTCAAGGCTGAGGCGAGACTTAGCGGCTGCGTTCTCTCGCTACATCTACACGTCTCTCAAACTGCCAGTTAAGGACTTTAACCTTGTGCACTAGATTTCGCGATCGGAAAGACTTTGTTTTTATATCAAAACTTTATTAATTTAAATACACTTGTTAAAAACTTCAAGCCTTTTTCTTCTCAACCAGAAGGTCTAAATTCTCTAAATTATTAACTGCAACGTTCAGCCCTTTCATAGATAGCCGGGTGGGCTGTAACGCGACAATATTTCACATTCACTAAAGTAAGTCTGTTAGACTTATTATTTTTAAACTTCCACTACCTGTTACTCTCTTCTATATCTCTAATATTTTCTGAAAGAAAACTCTTTTTCAGGGTTAAGCTCGCCTTTGTACTACATATCCTATTTTATGAGTTCATGTTGTTTTATTGTGTACGATAACATTATTTAATTTATTTAAAACATCCAACATGATATCGCAAGGCGTGACAAATAACAAGTACCTATTAGTAATAAGAGAATAATATAATACAAAGTAGATATGTCTATTATATAGAGAAAGCATTTCCCTCTATGTAAGCCCAACTAAAACGTTGCTCACCTCTGCCGTAGCATGCATTCCAAAGCGGCTTTCAGCAAATTGGAATCGGATAGTTGAAACCCGTAGGTTCTAATTGATTCGGGAAACAGCAAACATTGCCCTAATAGAGCACTATTCCGTTGAGAAGCCATTGCTGGCAACATTGCTTATTTGTTAGTGTTGCCACAACTTGGCAGAGTGTACTTAGTTCCTGCGTGATTGCGTTTTCTGATAGAGCAAGGATTGCGTAAAACGGAATGTCACAGTTGTTATGAAAAAAATGTTGGTTTTAATGAGGTGAGGTGTTCTTGAGTGGAGACCGCGACTTGGCAAACGCAGTGTAGGACGCCCTCCGGCTAGGTGGGATGACGATCTTCGAAGGACTGCTGGCAGATGCTGGGTGCGTCAAGCTGATGCGTGAAGCTGCCCTGTCAAGACAGGGCGCTATGACGCTCATTAGGGGAAGGCTATGTCCAGCAGTGGACTAATGTAGGCTGCTGATGATGATGATGAGGCGCAAACAGGAAGTTCACTAGTTTAAAAGAGACACGAAGTTGCTTTTGGTGGCCACCAAACTCTGTTTTCGTATTCTATTATCATATAATAAACTAAAAACAAAAAGTAAAATATCCGATTACCGAAATATCGTTTTTTCTTCAAACAAACAACTTTTCCTCAATAAAAAAGTTAATGAAAATTAATTTCCGTAGCTATGTAAACTTCCTAGCACCTTATTAACCGTAATTTCATCTGTTATCCTATTAACTTATCCTGAAAAAATATTATACCTTAAGGGCACTTGATGGTTTAATTTCCTTAATCTTCTTTTGGAAATTGCTGCCACGTATGTTACTCAAAAGGGATAAAAAAACGTGAAACTTACCAACCTACATTTGCAGTGGGATAATTTATTATAATTTATAATTTAATTGTATATTATTAGATTTTGATTAGTTATAAATATTATAATTTGATTGTTTTATCGATATCTTTTGGAAGAAATATCTGAATGTCTAGGTAACCAGTAAGTGCGTATAGATCGCGATATGACTAAGTCTTGATTTTGCGAGTTGTCTTTTAATTAATATATTTTTTTAAATAAAGTCTTCTTTAAAGTCTACATCTTAAAATGACTGCGATACGACTGGATCTTGATTGGAATCCCGATTTATTTATTATATTGTTTTTTTAAGCTTTGTGGAACGAGTAGGTACTAATAGAGTACCCTCTGATCCTACAATCTCAAGCATGGGTGGTACTGGATGATGTTGTGTGAATTATTCAGCTATATTTATTTATTCTAGACAATAAACAATGCTGATAATGAGAGCACTAAGTACCTACATATATTATCAATTTATTAGCTTTCCAATAAAGTAACTCTGAACACACTGCAAAAATTTCAATATCCACTCAAATCAATAACCAGATTCTATCCCAATGACCAGATTCTCTCTCCCGGGCTGAAAAGGATATTCCAACCCGGGATATTCCAGCAGAGAATCTGGTCAGTGCAATCAGCTGGGTAAAATCCAAGTGGTGAACCAATGTCGACGCGATCAGAGCTGTTTGTTTAATCCGCGTAAGGTTTTCACGATTTCCGACAAATAAGACATTTTATTTATTGGTTTTCGATGATAGAGCGAAATTGAGGAAATTCCAGGCATTTTCTTTCGTATGATGAAATGAAAGTGGTATTTTATTAGGAAGCAATTTTGAATTACTGGAGAGGAAAGCTTTTTCTCCAGCCCGCGAAAGTGCATTCTTAGGGCTTAAGGTTGTTCGCCGTTTCGTGTAGGCGCTATTAATATTTTTTGAGGCTTGAATTATTTTTATCATCCGGAAAAGTACTGAGCCGCAAATTGTTAACCATTTGCTATTGACTTAGGTATAGAAATGTAATTGTAAAAATAAAAAACTAGCTTTGATTGTCTTTTTGGTACACTAAACAAGAGCAAGCAAAAGATTTTTGATCTGAATTTGTACAGTTTGTGATAGTATATATGAAGTTATAAAAGTATTTTTCATTATTATAGAAATTATGAGTTCTGTTTCACAACGTTATGGATAAACGTTATAAAAACTTAAGAACGTGAGATTTTTGCTATATCAAAGCTCTTGCCGTGCTTGAAAGAGCAGATTCCTGGAATATTTTCCTGCACGCTTTGAGAGTTTGATTACTATAAAAGTTTTCAAGAGCTCTATAGACTTTAACGTCTATCTCGCTTACACGTATGAAAAAGAATGAGACAACCCAATCCTCCGTGACAATAACATGCAATAAGCCTCCATCAAAAGTCTGGAAATCATTCGAAGATTAAAATCGAGTTCTTATACTATTCTAACGCTATCTAACCACTAAAATTAGTTCCTCTCTCTGATCGAGGTGAAATAAATGGAAAGAGACTAAAACTTCGTCATCGTAGAGTAATGCACAGCCCGTACTGATTCTGACCACAATACACATAAAACTTACGTACAAACTTCTTTCAACAACACAATGTTTATTTTCCTTTACTACTTTTAATATCCTAGCCAGAAACCGCAAAACACTGCCAAGGGAAACTTGTTAAAGTCGTTCTATAATCCAATATATTTTGTGTCAACAGATGAAACAGGGATAAATGAAAACTTCAGTCATATTTTTTTTTCTGGTTATATTAATTATTATTTATACGAGACCACACTAAAAGACCTTTTATATAAAAATAATAATTATCTAAATCAGGTTCTTCTATAAGAAAAAGTTCTGAGATGTTATCAATAAAATAAGAAAATATATTCGAATTCAGAACGGCCTTCTTTACATGAATTCGGTATAAAATCAAACATTGTTTCGAAATATTGTGAGTAGCTCCAATGCTAACGATGATGTGCGCCGCGATAGAATTTGTCGACTATTTTGTCTTGCTCTTTTTTTTGCAAAATTGAAATAAATGTACAGCAAAGCCGTTGTGTTCGTCTTGCAGCCCGGCTAATGTCATAAAATATTTTCCATCAACATTTCTTTTTTGGCACAGCCTTTGTTTACAAAATATATTTAGGATTCTAGAACCGAGTAAAGACAAAACACGGTTCTCGTATCGGATAATGTAAAGCTCGGATAGAACAGCCGTGGTTAAAGCCTGTTTTGCAAATGGGTTCGGATGTTCCCCCGGGATACGGTCATTTGCATGGATTTGCCCGGCTTTGTTGATTTGGTTTGGGCAGCTAATGCCACTATCTCGAATGGTCCCACCGTGGTATCGTTGAAGTTGCTTTTGCAACCGATTTCGAAATAAGGAGAATTTTCTTAGTCAAACTGTATTATTTTTTCTTTTATTTTTGATTTCTTCAGATATTTTTTCAAGGTCACACGATTTTGGTCTTTTTTAAAACTCTGAAAGGGCATCTCATGTGTTCAAAATCTGACCAGTAGTTTTTGTGTAGTCCAGTAATGTGTATTTTTTGACTTAGTATTTTTATTTATTTATTAAAAAAATATATTTAAAGAGTATTTATACCAAAGATTTATACCGCTAAAGATTTTGAACACGGTAAATAATTGTTTGGAAAAATCTAGCTACTTAGTAAACTATATTTACACCGAGATAGTAAATTAATCTATACTTATGTAATTTTTTTCTTGAACCTTCATTTACTATTTTTCACTACACGCTCGAAAAAGGTACTACTTCAGCAAGTGATCAACTCTATTTTCTGTTCAACCCTGGTTGAAGTGGGTGATGATTTTACCAAATTCAAACAATTCAAATTTATTGGAATAAATAATTTTATCTATATCTATTTATTCGCTAGTACCCATAACTGTGCCTTTATTAGTGGCTAGACGATGTTGGGTGAGTGGTTCAACATTATTTATCTGTTCTTTTTTATATATATTTTAAAGATTCGTTAAAACATATATTAATTATATATTAGATAGAAAGGGAATATTAAAATCAAACTCAAGTCAAATACTACAACTTAAATATATTGTTGTACATTACATATAAGTAACTAAGACCGAAATGATAAAAGCATACCTTTCCCTATCTCGGTTGGAAGCTAGTCGGATTTTTATTTTTAAAAACGTTGCTGAGTTAGTAGGTATGGTTTAAATTCGCGCACCTGTCTGGGTGAACGGACACGAAATGTGAAAACTGGTTATCCTTTTACCACGTTAAAAATAAAATTCAATAACCATTTTCTCATCATCATCAATAATTGTATGAATACAGATCTTTTTACATGAGTATGTACTCATATTCATCAATTTACTAAATTAATTTAGTTTTTAGTGTATTTATGTGTGGTGAATGTGTTGTTGTAAATGGTATTATTACGACTGTTTTTAAGTTACGAATCAGTATTTTATAAATTATATAATTAAATTTCCCTAAAAAGATTATATGAAAACGACGCCACTTATTGAAAGCTTAAACTGGATTTACTTTTTTATCGACACCAAGGTAAGAGTGTCTGAATATTTTGATGTAAAAGTTTCGTTGGATTTGTGAATCCATTTTCTCTCGCTTGGCTTTTAACCTGAAGATTATTTCTTGGCTTTTAGTCTTAAGTTTACCTACTTAAAGCTGAAGTGAGCTTTGTCCGTTGTTGGACTCTTAGGTTCTCAGGAACTCTGAAAGGACAATTAAATTCGAGAAATCTTAAATATTGAAAATTGTAGGTACTCAACTTGATTTCGTAAAATAATAGAAGAAAGTATCCATATTTTACGAAATCGATTTAATTATTTAAACTATTTTCTTCATGAGCCATTACTTTTGAAACTCAGCGAAAAACTACTCTTGAAATCACCGGATGATGTTAGATTGAGCAGTCAATACACGTTAAAAATTACCTACAGATCATTTTCAATGACAAATTTCCAAAAACGCGTCAACACCTGTGTGACAAATTAAACGCTTTAAATCATCATCTTGTTCAGCGTTTCTGTCGATGAATAAGCATACGTCATCATCAGCAGCCTATATCAGTCCACTGCATTATAATTGTCTCAACTTCTTTTAAATCAAGGAATACAAAAAATATAAACCTAGTAAGTATATGCAATTGAAACCTAACTGAAAGCTAATTGAAAGCTAACTACAGACGGTAGCAAACAGTCAAAAGCTAGCTCAGTTGATCCAATTGGTGTCAATACCAGTCGGAAGCGTCTGACCTTTTAAATTGTGATTGTTTTCTAACCACTTAACCCATACCGTGTCCTATGGCAATCAACAGACTACGTAAAAAGCATTTTTATACATCATCGAAAAACCGAACAGTTGCTTGTTTTGCGTCACGGATTTTATGCGACAAATAACTTTTTGATGCGTTCCGGTATGCAGCTCATAAGGAAGCCCGCTAGATAAGTCTTATGGATTTATAAGTAGCTTATACATATATCTATGGCACTCTGCTATGGCTCTTTACTAAACTGAGCAGTCAAATATGGGCTAAGACTAAGACAGTAATGGCAGAAAATAACTGACAGGCCATTCGCTTGAAGCTTGTGCTTGCATGAACGTTGCTACGTTTCTTATTGATTAACATTGATTTCACTCCTTCGTACTTGAGTGAAAATTAACGATGAAGTCTTGATTTCATCAAACAAGTTCTATTTATAGAAAAAGTTCCTTTATTACAGTTATTTCAGTTGTTTAAGAAGAGCGTTTTGTTTAAAGCGCGCTCTACACTCGCGGCGCGAAAGGCCGCGAAAGCCGCGAAACGCGTGTGTAGGTTTCGCGCGTTCACGTTCACACTTGGCGCCGTTCCCCGTTCGTTGTCGGTTTTTTGTCCCGCGACAAAGGTTCGCGCTTGGTTCACGGCGCGCGAACGCGAACGCAACTACACTCGATGTTTTTCAATCACGTCGTCATCCATTTTCTTTGAGGCCGCGAACGAAACTGCTAGGCTTCACGAGTGTGGAGAGACACATTTAAACGCGAAGTGCATGGCGCGAATCGCAGCGTGAATCCACGGCAAGAATCGCGAGCGAGTGTAGAGCGCGCTTAAGATGAATAATCGCCTCCAATAAAACATCTTTAGTTTTGGGCTTGATGATGCTGTGTGGATTGTCCAGCAATTATTTATTATTTTACACATATTAAGTATAATTTATGAATATTACGTTGCAATACCTACTCCTTTCCTGACTGACGAGTATTCATTCGCCCCTAATGTAACATTGGAAAATTCGTTTGGGAGCAATACATACATGTATTATTTTTGACATGTCAATAATACTTGCCTTGTCAGGTTGTCACACAATCAAAATACCTGCGCAAAACTGTTTACAATGTACCATAATAAACCTGCGCAAATAAATATGTGTTCAGTAAACAAGCTGAACAAATAAAGCCTATGTCAGGAGATTGGTTTTATGTCGCATTAAAAATCTCGATCGTAAACCGTGTTACTGTAATTGGGATAAATAGATTGGATACTTTTTATGCATGGAATACACGCGTTAATGTGCCCGTGGAACATTTTTACGTTATGCTTCTTAGAATTTATTATTGGTAATAGAAATTGTTCGAAGTAGAGCACCGAAAAGTGATATTGCAGCGGTTACTGATCGCTTGCTGCGGTTTGGTGTCAACTGACGTATTGCTCATAAATTAACTTATTTAATACTAATCGCGGCTTCAACTAAATTAAATTTATTTGTCAAATGGAGTAGAATATATAATACATTCATATATATATATCGAAGATTGAGAATGAGAGTTTTTGCATTTTAGAGCCGGCTGCGGCGGGGAGTAGACGCGCGCTCTGGTGGTTATGTACATACCCACGCGTATTTTATTATTATTAATTATTATTTATATAAAGATACATTATTTACATAAAGATTTATTTTTACCATGTAACGGACTAGGGAATATCTTTTTTCTTACAAATTTCGGAAATTTTTACACACTCGCTAAGGGAAGGTTTGTCAAAATAAAAATAAAACCCTATGCAAAAAAGCCTATGCAAAGCCGTTGACATCCTGTAAATAATTTCCCATTTAACGTCCAACAATCGTGAAGCACGTAAATAGTAGAGTACTTTGTCCGCGTCATTTCCTAGAACAGCGCGTCCCGGTAAAGCATGGCAGGATGAATTGCCTTGAGACGGCACCAGCACAATTTAATTTTGCCAAGATAAATTGAATTTGTGGACGCCCTAACTAAGTAGATTGGCGAGTGTAAACTGATGGAGCCAAGTAATAATTTCACACTAATAGAGCA
Organism: Eupithecia centaureata; assembly: GCA_944547425.1. Classification (NCBI taxonomy): domain Eukaryota; kingdom Metazoa; phylum Arthropoda; class Insecta; order Lepidoptera; family Geometridae; genus Eupithecia; species Eupithecia centaureata. Next base: position 4,943,366 of record OX155691.1, on the reverse strand, counting down.
AAATGTTGTGCTGGTTTTTACATTTTTATAGTGCAAGTGTAATTACTAGAACGCGTCACGCTAGCATGGCCTAGGAATTGCGCAATTCACTAGGGCATCAGAGGCGTTGCTTCATCATTCTAAAATTATAATTTTAGCCAGGATAATCCACGTCGCAGGAAAAGCCGACACCTAAAACAAAAAATGTCCAAAGTTAAATCACTAATAATATAAACACGAATTTTGTATGTACGAATGTTTGTTACTATTTCAAGCAAAAACGGCTGAACAGATAGGGCTGATTTTGGATAGATGTAGTTCTAGTCTTGTAATTAGAATATAATAAGTAGGTGTTAAGGATAACTAAGGATGAATGTAAATCGTTGGGTAAAAATGAAGACGAATATCTATGTACGTCGTCTTTAATTATTGTGTCACGTCAGACTTGATTATTAGGATGTCCTTTAGAGTCTAATATAATTAGTCGAGTATAATTGATTTTATGTATGATAGTAATTTTAAATTTTTATTCGTTATTTTTATTTATTATTTATTCTTCTCACAATCGTTTTAAATACCTTGAAGAAAACACACTTAAACAATGAATAATAACTCTTTTATACATATAGCGACCCGCCCCAGCTTTCACGGTTTAATTATACGTATAAACCTTACTCTTGAATCTCTATCTATTCAAAAAAAACACTTCAAAATCCGGTGCGTAGTTTTAAACCTTTAAGCATACATAGGGATATAAGGACATAAGGACAGAGAAAGCGACTTTGTTTTATACTATGTAGTGATTAAGCCTATTAATATTTAACTATTTTAGATTGGTACGTGAACATCATCGTTTCTAATCACAAATAGAGTAGTGCCCATGATAAACTATACAGATCTTCAGTTTATATATCGAACCCAGAACTAGAGTTTTATTTCATGATGCGTCGTAAAAGAAACCTCTCTAAAACTTGTGTTTTATTGACAAAATACACCTTTTCATTTCGGAGAGGGTAATGCTTTCTGCTTATTGGAGAGATGTGAGTTTTCAATTTGTGGAGTTCCCTAGGAGCAGTCAGGCTGTAAAATATAACGTTTTTTAAATTCTGAACTTCAATTAAGGTTGCCTGGAAGAAATTGCTTTCAGCAATAAGGCCGCCTGTTGTACTTTTTTATTATTTGATGATATTTAGATATAAGTTAATTTAAGTTCTTTTATATTTCAAAAGGTACAATAAAGTGTTAATTCATTCATTCATTCACATTCGTAGATTAGAAAAAATGCCGTCGCGTGCATGGAACATTTGAAATATATCAATCCATTGTTACCAAGATAATAAATAGGACGTAACGGTTTGTTTCGTTTTTTTAAGAAACTAAATGAAAAAAGGAAAATTTCAGTCTAATTTGTTAAGAATTCATCAATCGGTAGTAAAAATATGTACGGCTATCATAATTTATATGTTACAGCCATGAAATAGAAAAGTTAACGAATTCAATTCTCTTCCTAATTGAACTTTTTGTTTTGGCTTCGTCAAATTTTTCAATTAAAAGCTGTCGTGAAATTATACAGCGTTTTATTTGTGTTTTATTCAGCTCAGGGTGAATTATCTCTGAAAAGTTTTAATTTTACCAAGAGTTTTTCTCGGAAAGAAAGTCGAGAGAAGAATTAAAATGTTTATATTTTCTATTTTACACGAGCAACTTGCCCCGTTTTACACGTTTAGTAAAACCATGTAAGGCCCGCGCGGGCTTGATATTCTATGCAATAAGGAAGTTTCCCATTTCACAAAAATAAAAACTAATTATGTAAGTTTTAGGGCATATATATTACAATAAATATGGCGAAAGAACTATTTTGATAACTTGAAAAATGACAAAGTTATTCCACTTTTACTGAATCAAAAACGAAGTAGAAAATAAGCGGTAGGCATTTGGCCTGTGACGTCATAAGTTCCCGCGGGTCAACGGCACAGGTGGGGGGAAAGCGCTTTTCGACTGTTTCGAGTGTTTCATCGTTATTTTTCTCATATTAAGTACATGGAACGTGGTGTGGGCGAGTGTCTATGTAAAGTATATTAATTTATTTCGTATAGATACGATTTATTATATATTTATTTATTATATATAGATTTATTATCGACTTTTCTGAACATAATTTAAGTAATAAGTTAAATTATGTATATTATAATTTATTATAATATTGATAGATAATATTATTATATTCTGTTTATATAAGTTTTTATTTTCCATTTCTATATTTAAGTACCTAGCGATAAGACCGCCCTTTATATGCAGATTTAGTATGTAGTATTTTTATGTTCTCTTTTCTTTCTTTGTGTGGTAGGTTTAAGTATAATAAAGTGTTTTCTATTCTATTCTAACTTATATAGATTACTAGCATCTGCCCGCGGCTTCGCACGCGTTTTTGCTATGAAAACGTCTAAAGGCTATTTCTATTGCATGGGAACTGATTTATAGGATGAAAAGTAGCTTACGTGTTATTCCAGGGCTAAATCAATTTAGCTCGATCAATTTAGTAGTTTTTGTTTGAAAGAGGAACAACCATCCATACATTCATACATTTATAATATTAAGTTAGGATTTAAAAAGAAGCTTTTTTGTAGATCTGCTCGAGAAAGCTACGGTAATTTCTCTCATAATAATTTAAGTAGTCATTGGTACATGAAATAGGTACATATACTGCATTCGAAAAGTTAATCACTTGTACAAGTTTCGACGCTAAAATCCGGCCGTATACTTTTGCCTAATATTCGGCTATTCGGTCAGGGGGCTTGCCGAATACTCGGTATACTGCCAAATAGATTTTTCGTTGCAATCCTAGAAATAACTCTATCCCTTACATTTAACCTACGCCGTCCTTGTCTTTTATTTCCACTTTTTTCCGGAACCTATATCTATCTCTGTCATTCCCACTTGACTCTGATACTGCATTCGAAAAGTTAATCACTTGTACAAGTTTCGACGCTAAAATCCGGCCGTATACTTTTGCCTAATATTCGGCTATTCGGTCAGGGGGCTTGCCGAATATTCGGTATATAGATCTGCCAAATAGGTTTTTCGTTGCAATCCTAGAAATAACTCTATCCCTTACATTTAACCTACGCCGTCCTTGTCTTTTATTTCCACTTTTTTCCGGAACCTATATCTATCTCTGTCATTCCCACTTGACTCTGTTCTTCCTTTCGATTCGTTCGAGAACCTTGGCATACCTACCTATGCTTGAAAGTCTAGAACGTTCATAAGATACTGGATTATTCTTTGGATTTCTGCTCATTCCCAAAAACTCTTCAATGTTCGACTATCAAGGCGAAGAAAATAACCCTTATTTACACAAAGGAAGGTAGGTACATAAATTGATCTAGGTAGGTATAACAAACAGATCGTTGTAGAGATATCGCGTAGATAGGTATAGGTACTACCTACTCTATTCTGGGTATGATGATTACATTGATAACTGAAAATTATGTAGGTAATATTTTGAACTCTAGGTATAGGCATAAGAATAAATAATAACTATACCTACTTATTCTTATGGTATAGGTAACCAAATCTTAAGAAAAATACAAGCTAGGTATATTAAAACTATGTAAACGTTGTCCTGCACAGATTCCACAACGGTAATAAATATCCGTTCCGTCTTGATTTAGTATTTTAGATTTGTTTGAGGTTACCGCGCATAGAAACTACTAGACTCGAGCGGAGTTATGACGTCATGACGTTGTTGAGCGGCCGCGCGCCGAGAAGTTTTAAAGCGGACGGGAAAAGTATCATAACTTCGTCATTTATGAAGATAATTGAAAAAAAAAATCAGTGGGCTTTATTGCAAGTATAGTATTATTTTTTTACATATAAATAAAAAAATCGGAAACTTCCTTATTGGTAACTCCCAGCAGCAAAAGACGAATAATTAAAAACTAATGCTGGACAATCCACACATCATCTTCTAACCCGAGATAAGCAGAGCTTGTGGGAACTAACTTACTGATAAACATGTCATGCAGTAAGTATATAACATAGATATATATATTTAAAAATACATAGAAAACACCCAGAAACCCGGAAAATATATGAGTATTTCGTACAAACATACGTATCTATAATCATAGGCCATTTTTATTGGCAGCTTCAACGATCAACTTCCTAATTCAACTTAAGGCGCAAACACCACCTAAAGTGGTGCCCCAACTTATTTTATCACATAACTCCGTTAAACAAAGGAATTTAAAATTCACATAAATCCAATTACAAAATAAGCACTTAGACAAGTCAAAGTTGTAGTACTTAAGTTTTTGTGTTGGTAAAAGGACAATAAAATATTTTCATTCTTCAATTGTAGTTTCTAAGAAAAACGTAATGAAACAAAATAACTAGTCAGTTTCCTTTATCTATAAAATCGAGAGCAAAATACAAAAGAAGAATCATATGTCCTGTGGAAAATAGCAAAAGGATATCATCTTTTATTCGTAGAATCCGTAGATAGATAAATACATAACAACTTTATAGCTCCATGGTTTAAAATAAATTATATATTTTCTTCGTATAATAATGTAATATAATGTATTAAGTATATCAATCAGTCACCTTAGTAGGTACCCATAACATAGACTCTTCTTAGCTTGGGTCTAGATGATGCCGTGTGAATTGACAAACCTTATTTTTTATCATTAGGTATTATTATCTACTCAGTAATCAGAGTACTGAGTTTGATTTTTCGATTGTATCGAAACGTTCATGATAACGTTTCGATACAATCGAAAAATCAAACTGTTTCATTTTTTGAATGAAATGGAATACGGTTTCTTTACCATGTAGAAATAGAACTACGTAAATCCCATTTAAAAATGGAATACGCTACGCCGCGGGTCGTACCAGTTGTATAGCTGACAAGACGCCTTCGAGCTTTATAAGCGACATAATATGTATGGAGATAAAGTTTTAAATTATTTCACAACAGTTGTACCTACACTGAAAGTGTACCTACACCACGTCGATATCGGACACTGCTTACCCGGTTTTATTGAGCCTTAAGTATATGCCCGCAAGGTTCAAAAAAATGTTTCGTTTTTTAAACGTAAAATTAAGTATAATTATATCGGAGCGTTACACGAGAAAGAAATGGTTAACGAGTACCTTGAAATATTCATATAATTACAAACCTACGGTTCATAAATAAAAAGGGTTTTTTTATGAATATTTGTTAAAGTCTTGTTTTCATGTAATTATTAAGACTTAGGTCAGATTTAATTCGAAAATCGCAATTTCAACTTGAAATTTTACAAAGTGGAAAAGTTTTATGGAGTTGAAGTTTGAAGTAAGTCTTTTATTGAAGTAGGTTAGTATTTTGAAGGAGAACGTAACGAGATACTTGAAGAAAAAATCTACAATTTTAGCACCTCTACGGCGGCGTAGCCCTGCTACGTCCGAGCTTTCGTAGAACCGCTACGAAGCTACGAAACTTATTGTGATGCTTTGTCAACGTGACAGCAAATGCTAGAGTTTAATTACTATTACATCGCAATAGCAAAATTTTAAGGAATAAGGTAACTCATTTTAGTTTATTTAATTTCAATAAAAATATCTACGTATTTCATAGAATTAGGTTTTTTTTGTGATATAAGTTACCACACCCTGTTATGAACCCTGAAATGTGATTTTCTGCATATCCGTAAAACAGAGCTTCGCAAAATGGTCGGGCCGTCCAGTCTAATCATGTTTCCCGAGGGCAGAAGATTAAAATCTTAGAGGAGATGGTGTTTCTAATATACATGTCAACACAAAAATAGATTGTAATATGATGATGTGATTCATAAGAAAATACAATACTTTTTTCAAGCTAATGTTACCTAAAAATGACAAATATTGTGGTACGGGAGCAAGCGGTGGTTGGCAGGTGACAGTTTCTAAATATCAGTGAATACCTCGTTGTTGAAACTACGCCACAGTTTGAAACTTTCACAAAGGCTGTGTTTCACACGTCAGTGCATGTAAAAGTTTTATAAAAATATTGTTGGTTAAGGAATAAGCGTGCGTTATTATTATTTATTATTATTATTATATTTTGGTGTTTTGTAAAAAAGAAAAAAACATGGAATTTTATAAACGTAGAGACTTTGTTATCTGATGAATATCTAAAACCATTTGGCTCATACAGCAAACTTCGGAAATAATCTCTTGAAAATAATCCCCCGTTATTTAACAATATTTAATAAATAACTAAATCATTCGTTTTTCTATAAGCTTTTGTTCTGAATTAAATACAAAGCCAATTCAAACCACCTGCAGTTGAGTTATCGCAAAACTACCAACGCAAAAAAAGTTTCTTTTTTGAAACGGAAAACTGAATGGTAGGACAAAAAATATATTTATGAATTCAGTGCGAGCTCGAACTTTGAACTAGGATCAGTTAGCACTGATTTTATCTCTGGTATAGGTATGATTAGAGCAAACCCGATCATTCGTACCGAATCTTATCAATACCAGAGTCTAAATCGGCGCTTGCTGTTTTAATCTATGCACCGTCCACGCGCTACTGGTTTTTGAATAATAATTACTTATTGTGAATGTTTTGTCGGGTCTTTAGTCAACTGAGGCCGCTCGAAGTTATCCCGCGGGATCAGTTGACCTAATGAATTTTTGAATCGGTCAACTCATCCCATTGATACATTTTATGATTTGTATAGACACGTAAAAAAGTGTTTCACGTAAGATTCAGGCAAACAACAATGCAAGTACAAAAGCACAAATATATTGCGCTGGGGAAATGTGCAGTTGAAGGGATTGATCCGATTTTTTTCATAGTAATTATTATATGTGGTATGTATATATCGTAAAGTATATTCAGTAAAAATAAATTTTAACTCCCCGGAACTAAAAATATATATTTGCGGTAGTAATATTTTTTTTTGTTGTTTTAGTACGAGATCTCTATTAACAACGAAAATTACAAGCAAGGAATAGAAAAATTACAACTAGTATTTACAATTGAAACCATTGAGCTAACTGCAGACGTAGTAAATTTTAAATTAATATTAAATCTCACAAAATACGTTTAAATATAAATTATAAAATATAGAGCTGTAAAGAAGCAATAAGTGAATACAATCAACAAACAATAGGTAGGTAATACATATAAATACTTAAAAATTTCGGTATAGATAAAAATCAAGTTGTGACTATATTAGGTACGTCAACGTTATCAAAATATGTATTTACTAATATACGTATATTAATTGGAATCAACTTGACAGAATTTATTATCGCTTACTGTCTCATTTAGTGAGCATAAACATGTGAAAAAGTTAGCTAACATACCTACAACTTACTTGGTTTTGTATAAAAATATTGAAAAAAGTATTAGACATTTTCTTTGCCTTCACCCTCCATCATTTTTCGATAAAAACGTAAATATTCACGCATGAATTGCTTCTCTCAATTTTATTTACGTTTTCTGACGCTCAATAGTCTATCAATGAGTTTACGTTCGGAAAATACTGAGGCTTACGCATTTTTTCTTCAAAAACAAGGTGTTTACGCACCTAATCTTAAACGTAATGAAGTGGTGGAACTTAAAATCCTTCATTGTTTTTGTCATAAACTTGTTATGTTAGCAAAAAGGGTAAAAAATACTAAGATTTATCAATTTTTAAAAATACATTACTTAACTCTTTTTAAACACATAAAGAAGTTCTTTGTAGTTTCGATATCTATATTTCAGCGATACGATATCAGTCTATGTAAAATATTTTTTTTTTTATTGCGTGAAATACATGTATGTCAATGGTGTTTTAGATATATGTGATTCAATGTATTTCTACTGTTATGTATGCAATGTCTCATTTACAATGTCAGGGTGATTAAAATTAAGGAGAGTTGGAAAATACAATAAACAATAATAGAGATTTAAATATTAAAATAAAATTGAAAATAAAATTGAACATAATAATGGAAATAAAATAAACAGAATGTAGAATGATGTTAAAACTATGATTAAAATTTACATTGCAATAAAACTTAAAACTTAAACTAAAAACAACGAATTTCACGTAACTGTAAAATCAGAGTCCATAATAAATTCATTTACACTATAATAACATTTGGTTGAAAGTATCGTTTTAATCCTTCTTTTGAACTCCAAATTTGGCAGTATCCTTATACACTGTGGTAATTTGTTATATATAGAAGGAGCCATACCAAAGATACTCTTGCTCATCATTGTGGTATTTCTATTTGGTAGACAGACTTTATGGTTGTCGCGCCTGTTTCGGACTACGACATCCGAGGGTCGACAAAAAAGATCTGGATTGCACTTGACAAACATAGCTGTCTCCAAAATATACAGTGAGGGTAGAGTCAGAATTTTATATTTTAGGAAAAAAGGTTTACAGGAATCAGTTATTTTAAGGTGGAACATAGTCCTAAGGCAGCGCTTCTGATACTTAAAGACTTTGATGACATCTGTAGAATTCCCCCAAAACAATATTCCATATCTTATATTGGAGGCTATTATACCATAATAGGCAATTAAAAGGGTATCTATGTCGACTATTGGTGATATTTTGTAAAGGACATATGCTAAGCTATTGATCTTCTTACAAAGAGCTTCTACGTGGGATTTCCAATTAAGTTTTTGGTCAATGTTTAGTCCTAAAAATTTTGTATTATCCACCTCTTCGATTTCGTTATTATTGTAAAAAATGTCATTTATTTTTGAAGCTGCATTATCGCGTTGTCGGAAATGTATTATTTTAGTTTTATTTATATTAATTTTGAGATTATTATTATTTAACCATTTTATAATAGATGTCAATGCTGAGTTAATGTCAGTTTTATATGTGTCAATGTTCTTGCACGCTATAGTAACCGTGCTATCATCAGCGAATAAAGACATGGCGTGGGTAGTTGCTTTTGGCAGGTCATTAATGTATAATAAAAATAAAAGAGGTCCTAGCACACTCCCTTGGGGGACGCCATATTTCACAATACGCTCTCGTGAAAGGTGACTTTCTTCAGTTTTGTTTGTATGATTAATTTTTGTTATTTTAGTGAATTGTATTCTATTTTCAAGATACGATTTGATCAATTGTAGAGTATTTCCTCTTACGCCGTATATTTCAAGTTTATTAAGTAAAATGTCATGTTTCACATAGTCAAAAGCTTGTGTCATGTCACAAAAGATTGAACAAACGGGGTTTCTATTATCGACGTTATTTGCAACATGTTTGAGGAAGTCGTAGATAGCCATATTTATAGTTTTGTTTTCTCTGAATCCTTTTTGTTCATTACATAAAATTTGTTTACATTCTAAGTAGCTGTAAAGTGATCTGTAAATGTACTTTTCAAATATCTTAGAGATGACTGGTATCAAAGATATAGGTCTATAATTACCCATACGCTTGAGTCAACAAAAACAAAAAAAAAACTATAAATCCTAGGCATTAGTTAATTACTTTTTTATTTTTGTCATAATTAAAACTAGGGATTAAATTTCTTAATTATAAGTTTGTAAATTTGTTTAGTATTTTTAAGACTAGATTGTAATAGGTACTTCATGAACTACTACCTACTTCACTTTTAGTTAACTCCTAGTCCCGCGGAGTGAAGGGACTGGTGACCTGTACCACAGGTTTTACAAAAACCTATCACAGGCACCAGTCTCTCACAAAACAGGTCCTAGTTTTTAAAACAAGTAGAATGTAACCTTACCTACATGTATGAGTACTTTTTATTAGTTATATTCCATTAGTTATATAATTAACCTATTGTGAGAGAAAAATAAATGCTTTTTATTATTTTATTATTATTATTATCTTCTTTACTTAGTTTTTTATGAACTGGTTTAACAATAGATATTTTTAATGCGCTTGGAAATACACCTGTAACTATGCTTAGGTTAATAATATAGCTGATTGGCGTAGATATAATTCCAGCTACTGATTTTAAAGTCTTCGTAGATATATCATCATAACCAACACTGTTTGTGTTGTTTAATGATGCAATTATCTTTAGAATATCAGTGGGTATGCAGGGTTTTAGGTACATAGAGTCTCGTTCACTAGTAAGTGTTGAAGTTACATTTATTCCGGAAGACTGAATTGGTACTATTTTATCTATAAAAAAGTCATTGAAAGCATTTGCTATGTCCAAAGGTTTATATATTATAGTGTTATCATTTAAACATATTTTTTGTATTGTGTCTGTGGGTATGTTCCGTTTTACATTATTTATTATACTCCATGTGGTTCTCGATTTATTTTTAGATGTTTTTATTTTATGATTGTTTTGTGCTTTTTGTGTAAGTTTTATAATTTTATTAAGAATTTTCGTGTAATTTTTTAGATGTTCTTTACTTTTTTCCGAAGGTTTTTTCCTGTACTCCCATAAAAGTTTTCTCTTTTTTTTACAACATAGTTTAATGCCACGAGATATCCAGCGTAATGGCTTAGTTGTCTTGATAATAATATATTTAAAGGGAAAACATAAGTCGTAGAGCAATTTAAAAATGTCAAAAAATATATTATAAGCTACGTTAGGGTCATTTTCACTGTATACCTCGGAAAAAGATATGCTTGCAAGAGCATTCGTAAACTTATTTACATTTTCAATCGAGTAATCTCGCCTTTTTACCCGCCAATATTTAAACAGAGAAAAGTTATTGATAGGACATTTGATTAGTTGAGAAGTGTGGTCTGAAAGTGCAAACTCTAGTATTTCAGTGGAGCATGATTTTTTGAAGTTATGGGCAAAGTTATCGATGCATGTTTGACTTTTCAGCCGTGTTGGCTGTTTCAGAGCTAGTTTAAGATTGAAGTTCAAAAGAAGGCACTGAAAATCAAGTGAAACATTTGTTTTCTTCAATATGTCAATGTTAAAATCCCCTGCTATTATTATATTATTATAAGGTTTTTTTGAAATTTCTTGTAAAACATACTGAAATTTAGTCATAAAAATCTCAAGATTGGTAGCTTTTGGTACTCTATATACACATAAAATAGCAATATTATAGTAATGTAATTCTACAGCACAACATTCAAATAATCTTGTCACAGATAATTCCTTTATTTTATTTATATCTTTATATTTGTGTTCGTTACGGATCAGAATGCAAGCTCCTCCTCTCTTGCTATCACTTCTACAGAAGCATGAGGCTAACGTGTAGTTAGGGATCTTCAAATATTGCTCATAGCCCTTCATCATAAAGTGTTCCGTAATGCATACAACGTCAATATTATTATTATTATCCTTTAGATCATTTAGACATATGGAGAGTAGATCCGATTTATTTAGTAGACCGGCGATGTTTTGATGTAGAATAAGTAAGTTGTTGTTAGACACGAAATAACTGGTTCTTTTCTTGGTTTTCCATATAATTTTCACTTAACAGCTGCACTCTATATGAGTCTCTATGTCTTGCTTGATTATTTATAGTTTCAATGCAGAATACAAGGTCTTTAAATATCGTACGTAATCCATAATTATTTGTTCTTCCTGACGCCTTGTAAAACATGCTATGATCATAATTAAGGTTTCTATTCGAGTCAACTACGAAGGCGTATTTGTGATCATTTATGTCTTGTAACAATAGATTATTGAAGTTATGTATTAGTTTATTCATTTTATTTTTGTTATATCCGTATTGATAAGTTGGTGTACACAATATAATATTAGTGTGTGTTATTTCTTGGAGACATTCTCTGATATAGTCTATTAGATCAGAATTGCAATTTGAGTGTTGGAAATCTTGGTCACCTATTAGTATGATGCAGTAGTCGTCCATAGTGTAATCCTGAATCTTATTTTTCAGCCCTTGTAGAAGTTGTTTAGTAGAGCCGTTTGTCGTCAAATAGTGACAGGTTTCGAAGCTGGTTTTAGTTGTATCTTGAGCAATCGATAGGACCTTGTTGTGTTTATTATCGCTGATTAAACATAGTTTTGGCTTCCTTTTGGTGACTTTGTTTTGTGTTATGGTTTGTTGATTTTGTACCAAGCTAGAGCTGTTTTTATGACTTTGTATTATCTCTTTTATTAGAAATGTGTCAGTTTGCGATTCTTCGTCTATTTTCTGAGTACATGTTTTATTGATTTCAGTGGATGTTTGAGTTTCTTTATTTGTTTTTTCAGGTATCTTATTCTGTATTTTATTAGTTTGGGTTTGTTTATGTACTCTTAATTTAGGTTTAGGCTCTACCTTTGTATTTTTAGGCGTAGTTAATGTTGACGTCATAAATTTAGCGGGGCTGTTCCCAATTTTTTTGTACAAAATGTTCTTTTTTGTCAAGTCTAAATTATTTTTTGATAACTGTCTGTTTTCAAGCGATAATTGTTCTATTTCAGCGTGTGCGCTGTTCAGTTGTATTTGTAACTGTTCAATTTTTGCAAGGAGAGTTTTTACCTGTTCGCTATTTATTTCACAGGATATATCTGGTAAGCTACCAGCAGTGACATCTAGCGTGTCAATGCTCATATCTGGATCATTGTTTGTCGAAATCGTTAAATGCGTATTTGCTCGTCTTAAAGTAATGTTGTCATACTGATGTTCGTCCATGGTTATTTGTCAATCTGTTTCTTTACACTAGATGTCACTCTTTTGAAGTGAAAAATGTCAAAAATTTCTAGGCACTCGGAAGGGTTTGATCCTGGTGCCGTCTGCGTGCAATCCATGTAGTGTAACCACTAGACAGATGTTAATTTATAGTAAAATGTTCGTTATTTTGAGTAGTTCGATGAGTCATAGTTTTATCGGTGCACCGACATTTTTGTGCTATTGTAAACAGAGTAGTATTTGTTGTTTACTCACGATAAAAACTGCATAGTAGACTCGGAAAAGCACGTATACACTGCATTTCTGATATAATTCCATTTATTTAAGAGTTTTTTTCACAGTATTTGACTCTTTTAAGAGTTCAATCACTTCTTCACTATGGTTCACTTTTTTCTTCAGAAATGAGTCAATTTCAGTAGAAAACACTTTCACACGTACTTTATGTGTTTGTTTTTAATGCTGTTAAGTATTTGATAATAAACGTAGACTTTAAGTATTTTATTACATTAAAATAGCGAAGAGCCGATACAAACGTGACGGCAGCGCCATCTCTCCGTCTAGTATTATAGATGCGACTTCACGCCAAAAATATTGAATAGGGCTGAAAAATGTTCTTATCAAAACAACTAAAAAGTTGTATCGATGAGAAAGAAAAATAAGTCATCCGTTTTAGTTGGTCAGTTTAGTTGGTTGGAGTGGAAGTACAGGAATATTTGAATATACCTAGTTCTATGCCTAGAGTAAAATATAGGCAACTGTTTACCAATTTCCAGCAGCAGGTGAAGCCGTGGCACGCAGTGAAATAGTGAATAGCATGAATGTAGGTCAGTTCGGGCATAGGACCGACGTCACATTGTGTTTATGGCCAGTAAAGAGCTTTGCAGAGTTCCCGATACTTGCTAAAGAGTAGGCCTCTTATGTCAGGCTAGGTGATTTAAAAACAAGTTGACGTGTCTTAAGTAAAACCGGCCAAGTGCGAGTCAGACTCGCGCACCGCGTGGGTTCCGTGTCTTTCAAACGGTCAAAACTTAAGTCAAATAGCGGCAACAGAAATATATCATCTGTGAAAATTTTCCTATATCCCGCATGGACGTAGAGCGTCCTGCAGTACGTTTGCCAAATCACGGCTCAAGAGCACGATTAGGTACTGGCAGCGATTGTCGTGTCGGTTCATCACCAGATATGGCCAGCTGATACTTGATGCTTTTGGTGTCTTATACGTATTTTGTTTTGTTACAGTGCTTACCTGAAGGATGAGTTCGTAATGCTGTCATTCCTGGAAGCAGGCTTTAACAGGGTGAGTCACACGTAAAATACACGATTTCTCACTGTTATGCGGGTTTTTGTGTTTATTTATTAAAAAATATTTTAATGTGGTGGGAGTTCGCAAATAATTCCAATACTTACATGAATTGTGTCCGGGAGGCTTTTGCCCAGCAGTGAGATGAAATGAGCAGTGAAAAATTAACTAATAAGATAATAAAATATTGATAACATATATCTTTTATAATTTAAAACACCAAGATCATTCGGAATAAACATTGGCAAATCTAGTACAAACATTTGTCCCAATGCGGTAATCGAACCCGTAGCATCGGTCGTTACATGCGTACCTTCAGCCGCTACGCCACTGAGTTATCCAATTCACTAATGTTGTAAAAAAACTGTTAAATCTCGACGTTCTCCACAAACATTACTGCTTAATTGTAGAGGAACTGTGTGAACGGATTTTTTATCGATTTTCACTTTCCACGGAAAAACGAATTAACAAACTCGATTTTCTGTAAACCAATATTTGCCCGGTTAAAATCCATTCCGTCCCAATTATGATAAATTGCTCCCAGGATATTTCAGTTTTACAATTCAGTAAAATATTACTTTACGTCTAACAACATCCTCTTTGGGATATAAAAAAATAATCTCTACATTTTTTGTTTCATTATGATTTACGCTACCGTGGTGGTGATAGTCGAGTCATAAATAGCTAAACCACTATGTATATTGTATTATATATTGTACTAGCTGGTACCCGCGACTTCGTCTGCGCATGATTAGTATTTGGAGTACTCGCGATTTTACTTGCGTAATTCCCTTTCCCGTGGGATTTTCGAGATAAAATGAAGCCTAGTTCTTATTCCAGCTTATAATCTATCTCTGTGCCATTTCATCTAGATCCGTTCAGCAGTTTTTGCGTGAAAGAGTAACAAACATCCATCCATCTATCCATTCATACTTACAGACTTCCGCGTTTATCAGTTCAATTCAGTTTGGTTCCCCTGGGCTATACGGGTTTTCAAAATTTCTCACTGCATCTGAACGACGCGTACACACGCGTCGTTCAGATGTTGTGAGAAATTTTTGAAAACCCGTATAGCCCAGGGGAACCAAACTGAATTCCGGGCCTAAAATGTATCCCATGTCCAATCGTCCCGAGTTCCATTCGAATTCATTCAATTCCGTCGTGATGCGTGGTTAAAGAATTTTTGTTCCACCCTCTCTCCCAGGGGAACCTTACTGAATTTCGGGATAAAAAGTATCCCATGTCCAATCGTCCCGAGTTCCATTCGAATTCATTCAATTCCGTCGTGATGCGTGGTTAAAGAATTTTTGTTCCACCCTCTCTCCCAGAGGAACCAAACTGAATTTCGGGATAAAAAGTATCCCATGTCCTTCCTTGTACTATGAACTCAAATCGTCCTGAGTTTCATTCCAATTCATTCAGCAGTTTCGGCGTGATGCGCGGTAAAGGAATTTTACTTTCATACCCTCTCCCATGAGAACCTAACTGAATTCCGGGATAAAAAGTATCCTATGTCCTTCCTCGTAGTATGACCTATAATCATGCCGAGTTTCATTTCAATCCATCAAGTAGTTTCGGCGTGATGCGCGTTTACGATACAGACAGACAGACAGACAGACAGACAGACAGACATGAATAAAAAAAAATACAGTTTTGGCTTAAGTATCGATAATAGAGTGCCCTCCAAAAAATTTTTTCAAAATATCTTCAATGTACAGAATTGGACCTGTTACAGTTTTATTATAAGTATAGATTTATAACAAAGTATGATAAGTTCAAAATGTACTACTTTATTTTTTGTAATACTTTACGCGGCCTGTAAAATACACCGTAGATAAATAATAAATGGTTCTAGAACTGAAAAGATAAATAGTAAATGGTTCTAGAACTGGAGTAATAAATAGATATTTATCGCGGAAAACGCGAAGCTGACGGAAAATATTTCTATTATTTTATATTTGCCATAAATTTTCCGTGATATAAAACAATTTCTAGTCATAATCCGCTTGCTCTAAAAACAACAAACGAGGTAATAGAGCAGCGAATGGTGGGATTCACTGGCAAATTAATCCTAGCTAAATTAAACAGGTAAAGTCAACCTAGTTTAACTTCGTCTCAATGTGACATGAAGAAAACTTACTTTCTCAATGCAGCGCCAGCTCGAAAGCAAACTAGCCACGGCATTATGCAAACGTATTTCCGTTCATGTTTCACAAGTTTCAATAACAGACATGACCTGTTTCAGTCGAGTCTGACTTGAAAATTTTCCTGAATAGCGATAAATGTTTATGTTAATGTAAAGAGAGGAGTAACAACTTGGACAGGGTTGATGTGCTCATTTTAGTAGGTATGATCCAACTCGATACTTTTCGTTCGCGGGTTATATTTTGGGGAAATAACTCTTTATTTTTGTGCTGCTTGTTTAATGTTCAATATACATAAATGTAGATGTTTTAGAATTAAGTTTGTTTCCGTGGATTCGCACGCGGATTCTTCTTCCGGTCCTTATCCCACGTTAAGTGGGGTCGGCACAACATGTATTTTTCGATCTGTATTTTGCAATCCGCAGAGTTTCTAGCCCAAATGGAGATTGTGTTATAGGAACTAGATAACTGTTATGTAGGTACTTAGTACATTACAGTCTGTAGCAAAATAATTATACCATGTTTAAAATATCCAGAACAACCTGATCTGTAGTTATCAAATAACTATAACTTTTTCATGTGTTGGAGTGATGGAATAAGACCTTAGTTTCAACAAAAAAACATTTAAAAGTGATGTTAATTTTGGTCAAAATAAAAAACAAGAACAGAGGAAAATAGCAATTGTTAATCTTTCAAGCCTTGTTTTCTAGGTGTTCACTATTCAGTAAACCTTTACTCCACGAGGCCACTTTGTTGCGGCTGCGGTCTAATAAACTTAATAAGAGACTCCAAGACGGACTAGTTTACTTTGCCGGGACTTGAATTTATACGTGGAAACTTGATAGAAGACGCAAAACTTGATAAAAGGAATGGTAACGTTTAATCCGAATAGGTATCTAGGTAACCTGAGGATATTTATGCAATTCATAGAATTTAATTGCACTTTGTAAATTATCACGTGGGACTTCAATTTAAACGTAGATACTTGATAGAAGATGCAAAACTTGATAAAAGGAATGGTAACGTTTAATCCGAATAGGTTTCTAGGTACCTGAGGATATTTATGCAATTCATAGAATTAAATTGCACTTTGTAAGTTATCACGTGGGACTTGAATTTAAACGTAGAAACTTGATAAACGGAAAGATTAAGTTAAATCTGAAAATGTATCTGAGGACATTTATTCAATTCATATTATTAAACGGCTGTTTGTAAATTATCACATTTCACTGAAACGTTCAGGTTATATTTAAAAAAATTCGAACACTTTTGTTGCGTGGTGAAATGACAGGAATAAGAATAGATTACAAATCTAGACAATTCATTTAGAAATTGATTGTAAAATGCTTAGGTGTATTTAACTAGTAAGTCAAAACATAATTTCAGAAATCAATTAAACATTTTAGTTCTTTTGGCTTACAAAAAATACTAAGACAAGTCAAATTCAATCTATTAAATATCCTATTCAATTTTTTGTCCACTATCGGATAAAGTGGAAAATAAACACTGCCACAGCCTCTTTGCTGTTGACTCTCATGCCACACTAAGGAACGACCCACTAAATGACCAAATCATAACAATGAGAAATACATAGAACACGTTCTTATTTTGGTTTTCCTTGCATCAGTAGGTATTCTGCAGAATCCTAATTTTAGCTAATACAAGTCTTAGCTTCGCTCACTCACGCTTGGAAAATAAATTCCATTTACAAGCATCTGTACCGAAGGTTGCGCTTTTTAATCAAAAGCTTGGAGTAAAATGAGTTGGAATTCTAAGGTAGCTAAAGACGAGTGCAATTTTGCTTTCAAATTAATTAGTTCTCTTGCAAATTTTCTGTAAAATTTTAAAGCTTGCTAAAGGTACAATAACCTACCTGTGTTGTTCCAATCAATTAAATTGTTAAGGTAATTGAATGCAGAAGAAGAACTGGTTTTAAAAGGTTTCCACAATATTTTTAAGTAGGTATGTAATATTTTTTTCTGTGGGTTTGATTGTAAGTCCCTGTGGTATAAGGTGTTCTTTCTTAAATTATGTACTTATGTCAAAAATTTTTTTTGCCACGTAAACCTCTTTTTTGCTTATGAAATCTCAAATATTAAACGACTATTAGATAGTACCTACGAGTAAACGTCGCATGCAATCTGCATTAAAACTTGACCTGCAAGCACTCGAGACTCCAACTACATTAACGAACCCCCATTTACTCCCATTTTACCCCCATTTTGAAGCATCGTGCACCCCCTTTGTGTTTGTGAAATAGATTCCATCGTTACGTCAAAGTTTTTGACTCGTCGTAAAACCTGGTGAGATTTAATAACTCTGATTAAGAGTTTTTTTTTATCCTTAAACTAAAATAGTATTTAGATGATTATGAACTAGGTACCTACAGATGTTAGCTTAAAAAAATGTTGGCTCTTAATATAATTTTTGAAACGAAGTTTCCGAGATTTAAAATCTATTATAGCAATTTAGGTATGTTGTCATAATTTCACACGTTTTAGGTAATAATAATCGTCCTACTATGTTACAAAAATACTTAAGCCTCATTTGGGTTTGAACTGTCTATTGATATCATTGGTGTACAGGTTTTTATGACCAATAATTTTGCATGTTATATTGATAATTTAACAAAAAAAGTATATGAAGCTATATACTACATATGTACTTACGTAGCCTAAAAAACACCTACCTAGTCTTTACTGAAATGCAGCAAAGTTTTACCTACCTATATTTTTAATCTAAATTTCTTTGGAATGAACCCAGCCCAGTCCCCTCTTAATGATCGAGACGAGACTAACTTTCACAAGTGCGGTCTGTATCGGCTTTGAAGTCGAGTGTGCGCGAGAGTATCAAATAGAAAACTTTCCCCACCGAAATTGTAAAAGTTGCGAACACAATCAATACCTAGAAATGAGTTTTGTACCTGTCTGGTCGCTGTTATGAAAACTTATTTGAGCTATTATTGGAATAAAATTGAATTCGAAATTCGAATCGTATTCAAACCTACCATAGATAACTATCTAGCGCGGGCAGGTTATTACTACGCCTACCTACCTATTTCAAATGTATTGCACAGAGATCGTTCCAAATTCAATAATTTGAATTTCTCGAATTTCTTTCTTCTAAATTCTGTATCTCTAATATAAGGATAATGTTCCTCCTTATTCACATAGAAACCTTTTTTGTAGGTTTTTGCGAAAAATAAAAAATAACTGTTGTGACGTTGTTGAGCGGCGGCGCGCCGAGAAGTTTAAAAGCGGGCGGGAAAAGCATCATAACTTCGTCATATAAAAAAAAAACAGTGGGGCTTATAGCAAGTTTGGTATTTTTTTGAACATATTAGAAAAATAAAAATTTGGAAACTTCCTTAGTGTGTGCCGTGTGAAAGTGTTGCCAATTAATTTAAAATTAACCCTTGTTGCAGGTGATGGTAGAAACAGTAGGAGCGATAGCGTGGTGCGCTGAAGTGCTCCAAGCCAGAGCGCTGGCGGCGACCACTCGAGCGCAGGTCGCTGCTATGGCTGCCTTGGCCGCTGCCACCGACCGCTGTCGGGATCTTATTGCTGTCACTGATGATCAGCAGCGGATACTGGTAAGAAACTTTTAAACACTTCTCTGAAAGTCTGTAATAGAGCATTTTTGGGACGGTTTCGACTGGTTGGATGATTTCCTAGACTCAAACTCCTGGACTCAAACTCAAAGAGTTTATTTCCTGTAGACCTTACAGGACTCTTGTTGTGGATCTCATTTATCGCAACTAGAAAATAAAGTGATCCCTTTGACTTTTGTTCACTTCAATCTTTATTGATTGATTGATCTGGACTCAGTATCTACAGTTAGCTGAACTGTTTCAATCGTAAAATTATAATTAAGGAATGGAAACAAATCAAAACCTTCCAATTTACTTAATTAATTTTCTTTTTAAAATGGTAAAGTATTACTAACATGACAATTCTTCCAGCTAACCAACAAGTCCTGGTGCCGCGCCCTAGGCTGGCGCTCCGACGAGGGCCCGCGGCCTCTGTCCGAGGCGGCCGGCGGCGAAGCCCTACGGCTGGCGGCCAGCGGAGCCCGAGACTGGGAGGCGCCAATCACGCTGCGACGCCGGGCGGTCACAGACCCTGTGCTGCTGCCGTGTAGAGGCGCTGCTATTGGGTTGACTAGGTGAGGATTTTCAAATAATGCTGGACATTATCGAACCCACAACCATTGGGGTAAACGTGTTCTTGAGTGGAGACCGCGACTTGGCAAACGTAGTGTAGGACGCCCTCCGGCCAGTTGAGATGACGATCTGCGTAAGACTGCTGGCATATGCTGGATGCGGCTAGCTGAAGACAGAGTGCTCTTGTGCTCAGTAGGGGAGGCCTATGTACAGCTGTGGACCAATATAGGATGATGATAATGATGATTATTATCTAGCCCAAAATATGTATAACATAATGTATTTTCCTTACTAATTTAATATTTTATGTGAAAGTTTTTATGAATGTATGGATATTTCTTCCTCTTTCACGCAAAAACTACTGAACTGATCGGGCTGAAATTTGGAATTAAATAGTTCTAGCACTGGAGATAACACAGGCTACTTTTCATCCCATTCATCAGTTCCCGTGGGATAGAAATAGCCATAAGACGTTTCCATAAAAAATCGCGTGAGAAGCCGCGGGCAGATGCTAGGCCGGAAAAAAGCAGAGTTTTGATATGACCCCAAACAAACATTTTACAAAACGTACAAACATTCCTTCTTCTATCTCAGACCTTCGTTCACTGCGTCACAGACGGCTTCAGAATTTATCTCTCACCCACCATTTCTTGGAATATGTCTCCGATTTTGTAAAAGGGAATAAAGAAATATAATATTTCTGGCCATCACAGTTGTTGCTATGAAACTAAATCCTTAGTTGTTAGCGCTCGTTATTTCATTTTCCGCGAAGAGAAATAGCAAGAATTTCATAACATTTCACCTTGGTGATAAGTACTTAGTTTTCTACCGAGGAAAATTGCTAAGATGATCTCGTATTACTCTTTGTTGGTTATTTTAATATATATTTTAGGATTAGCTTCCGATTTTTAAACAATAGGGCACTTTTATATTAATCTCTTGAGAATAAAAACCTTCTACAATAAAAAAAGAAGGAAACTTAACTTAGTTATCTAACTTTACCTATATAAGCACCGTTTTGACTCAACATTTTAGTAAGTTCGTACTTAAAATATTTATTAAATAAATGCCTTTCTAATGCTGGACAATTCACACGGCATCATCTAGCCCCTAGCTAAGCCAATGCTGGACATAGGTCTCCACTAATGAGCGCCATAGCGTCATCAGCCAGCCACATCCAGAATCTGCCTGTAGTCAATCACAGTGTTTACGCTTAGTAGGTACAGACAGGGGGAGAGCAAGACTTCTTACCGTAAAACAGTAATTAACTAGTACGGAAGACAGTCACTCGACCACGAGTAACAACACCTAGATCATAATAATAATATAATAAGATAACCTAAATTGTTACTTTGTATTGCGTTTTTAAATTTTAAATAAACTTTACTTTACTTTACTTTCGCAGACAACTTTTGTCTAATCACATATATTATGTGCGGCTAGTAAAACCTGTCTGAACACTAAAATCACTATTAACCACGAGCCTTAATGCTTCAAACTTCATAGTACAAAACAAAGTCGCTTTCTCTGTCCCTATGTATGATTAAATCTTTAAAACCACGCAACGGATTTGGATGCGGTTTTTTTAATAAATAGAGTGATTCAAGAGGAATGTTTATACTTATAATAAAACCGTGCGAAACCGGGACGGGTCGCTTGTTAAATAATAATTAAAAACCATGTTATTGATAGAACGACTAAAATCAATCTCTAAAATAAACACCAATTTCACCGTCAGATAAAACGATATAAACCAACTAACCCGCAAAAATAAAAGCTTTCATTCCATATCCATTAGCATCGTTCTACCATCCAATATTGTCACCCATTAGGGCTCCGGCGTCACAGTTTGTTACGTTAAAACATTTACAAATACAGAGATAAACAAAACGATATAGAAGTCACGAATAAAGCCTGAAATGGACGCAAAAAAAGTGAAAAAGAAAAAAGTGTCTAAGTCTAAAACGTTATGAGATATGGTTGTTTTGTTACCTTCGTAGAGCTAATCTAATGTCGGAAAATTCATTTAGTTTGAGTCCCATTTTCTAAAATCTTGTGTTTTTATGTCACAATTGCTAGAACTATTATGGTAAAATATTTTCTTCTAGTGTGACTCACTCATGACAATTTGGTTTTCGTCTGCGTAGGTATACCTAGAGTGGTGATTTTATGGATTTTATGTTACAAAATTGCTAGTTCCAATATGTATTTTTTCGAATTTTGGGAAAACTTACAGCTACAAATACAAAACAATGATTATTAATGATAATACTTACATAAAAGTGTTTAAGCTGAAGTATAATGAATGAAGTATAATGGTAAAAACTTTTCTTCTAGAGTGACATCCCACGTGGTATTCGTCTGCGAACAAACCAGTGCAGTAGAGACGGAGCGTGGTCGCGGCTCGCTTCACTCCATCCGGCGCGGTTCCCTGGATGTTCGCTCCGTAGCTTCAGACGGTTTGCGGCGCACTTCGCTCGCCAAACTGCAAGGCTTGCCGCTCGAAGCTCCTATTACGAAGGTATTTATTTACTGACTAGCTGGTGCCCGCGACTTCGTCTGTGCAGGATAAGTATTTCGAGTGATATAAGTACACGCGGTTTCACCCGCGTAATTCCCGTTCCCGTGGTAATTCCGGGATAAAATATAGCCAATGTGCTATTCCAGACTCTGTGCCAAATTTCACAAACATTCATCTATCTATCTATCCATACTTACAAACTTTCACGTTCATAATATTAGGACTAACATCTTCGAGTGACGTACCTACATTTATACAAGTGAGATATTGTAGGAACGAGCCAAAGAATAATTTATCTTTAAAACCGCAATGTAGCCATTTTTATTGTATAGACGCAATGTATGTCAAATGCCCCGATCGGCCCTTATGGATTCACTATTTTGTAAACGTAAATTAAATAAAATAAAATTAAATTAAATTAAACAAATGTGCCTATAGCTTCTACGCAGTATAAATGTATACTTATGGCTAGATTCCAGCCACATAGAAATGCATCTATATGTTATGCTAGTAGATAGACTATCTTAGTAAAATTAAACTTTAACTAAAACCTCACTCTACTTTGAAGACTTCACTGAAGTTGTTCCTCAGGGAAGTATCTCTTTACCTTATTTATTTTAATTGCCGTGCGTTGGTTTAAAGTTACAGCTGTTAGGCATAGTGTTAGGTGTATGTAGGTTAGGTAGAAACCTATCCTTTGTGCCGGTCTCCGGTTTTGTTTACTATGCACAGAAAAGAGCTCAAACTAAGAAACACAAATATTAAAGAAATATGTTTTAGGCCAAAAGTCCTAATCGTTTTCAGTCACTAATTATCTACTTCAAACGTAATAAGGAGATTTTCTATAAAACACGATAATTTGTTAGAAATTCACAAGAAATTTTGTCTCAGATGTGATTCCGCGAAGCAAGCACCAATTGAAATGATTCCGTGAAAAGTTCGGTTAATTCCAAACCGTAAAGCCAAAACTTCCGTGATCGCATTTCCGTTTCCGAGCAAAATCAATTCATTGTGCCATTTTGAATTGCAAATTTAACCTACCTACCTATATGGGACCACATAAGAAACACCAGTCTCCAAATTAAAAAATCACCAAAATTAGTACATGTATAAAAATCAAACGTGTGTCTCCAGACAAAAATATAAAGTCGAATTGAGAACCTCCTTCATTTAAGAAGTCGGGAACCTTTAGTAGGTACTATATTTATTAATTTGTGCGGACAACAACCTCAAGCCATAATTCAAGGCTTACGCTATAAAGGCAATAAGTTGCTATTGATCTTACAATGTGCATACTTATCTGATAAAAACGCCAATTATAACACCGATGGGATGTCAGAACCACCATTGCACATAGCAATTTCACTTGAATCAGTCTTTTATCATTATTGCAACAACTTTTATATTAGACAGATATTACGTGTTTTGTAACAGGAAACAATGACCGATATCTGCATGATAGGATTATGAATGAATATAGAAAATCATTTGTAGTCAGTCTTTGATTGTAAACGCTCGTGAAAGTTAAGAACAAATCTTATGTGATGAAAAAATTTTGTGCAATTTCACAGAGTAATACGTAAGTTATTCAGAATTATCCTTTCTTATATTATAAACGCGAAAGTTCGTTTGGACAGAAGGTATGGATGTTTGTTACTCGGGCAAAAACTATTTAACGGAACGGCCTGGAATAAAAGATGGCTACTTTTCAACCCCTGAATCAGTTCCCATAGGTAAGAAAAAGCCTTGAAAACTTTTCATTCAAACAACGCATTCATAACACGGGCAGATACTTTAAACGCAAGAAAATATACAAAAGAAAATAATAAATATACAGAGGAAGGACAAAATTGGAATTCCCAAATGGACATCATGTGGTAATTCAAATTTTGTTCTTTTAACCGGTGATGTCATTTCGTGAATTGTATTTCTGTAGGCCTATATAATATTTTCTTTCCTTTCCCCTGCACGGTTTATAAGCTCTGGCCGGGGTGAAAACTTTGTGATACTTAAACCAGAAAATAACAAAAGCTGTAAGAACATGTTTAAAATAACCAGCAGAACCATGAATTCATCTGATTTTCACTTGATTCTACGAGTACATTATACACGTCTCCGCTTTGATTTCTTTCGCATGATTGATTTATTCTCCGTATAACTGATTTCTTCTATCCTCCAGGTGATATCTCTCCTCTCAGCGGCCACGGAAGGCGCCCCACCATCCACCGTGGCTTGCATCGAGCGTGCTGTCGATATGTTGCGAACTTCAGAGCTGTACTCGCCTCAGATGAGAGACGAACCCAAACTCAGGGTTGAAGACCCTATAGCCACTGATCTGATTGGAGCTTTGTTATCGGTAAGTGATTTGGTCCTATAGTTCTAAATGCAATGCTAGGAGTTCAGTATTTTAAATATAACTGGGAAAAGGAATAAAGGAATGACTAAACGCATCGTAGTTGTAAAGTTACTTATAGTGTTCGTTTTGGTGATTAGTGAAGATGTTAGCATTAGTGCCACAAATGCAACTAGCATTTCTGGCAACGTTTATAAAAGCTTTCTTTTTTGTCGCTATTTCTGACTGTGATAATTATTTAATAATATGTCACTAAAATCGATGACATGGTTCCTCAGAAGAGATCTTCGTATGTCTATGTATGTATAGTTTCAGACTTTCCCATACTGACCGATTTAAATTTTACACCCTGTATATACAGACCTATCTAATATTGATATATTTATTTATGACCCCTGTAGCGCTGTAGCATTTGTTATTGTTATATAATTGTCCCATTCAGATGAGTCTCAACATGTGGCGACACATGGCTAGTGTTAATGCATCAATTCGATATTGTCTCCCATCCGCCTGCAAAGCAGTCGGTTGCGGGTTCGATTCCCGCCTCGGAACAAATGTTTGTACGATTTGTAAATTGAATTCGTTCCGAGCGCTCTGGATGTTTTCTATAATTTAATATAATAAAGTATATACATATTTATTTTAACAAGTACATTATATAAGTTATAAATCAGTTACTTTACCTCCGCGAAACACAAGCTCTGCTTAGCTTGGGGCTAGATTATAGTGCTGGGTGGACTTGTTCAGCACTTTTATTTTTTGAATAATAGATTCTATCACAAATATATTTATAATCCTCAATTAATTAAGTCAAAAAAATTAAATAAAAAGTTAATCACAAAAAAACAAGTGCTATAATGGAGTTAGAACACTCTCCTATGGTAGCTACAATGTAGCTGTTTTAGGTACTTAGAAGAGAACAGCTTCTTTAAGTATTTCACATATTATCTTACTATTAACTTAACCAATCATAGTAATCTAAAAATTTGTGTTTAGTTGGAGTATAAAAACAATCTTCTAGATATCATTAGCAGGAAAAAGGAAGTTTCCTAAAATATTATATGTACAATAACATGTATCAAAACGGAATAAAATGAATTGAATTGAAAAAAAAAATATTGAATTATTGCTTATTCAAATCTACTACCTACCTTCTCATCCTCTATCGATACTAAAAGCTGAACATACTACTCTTATAAAATCACATATAAACCTAACAAGAAAATAACAACAGGTTTAAAAAATTGTAGACAAACCTATTCAGCAGAATAGCGTCTGAGTAACACCATAAACAACAAATAATTGTATCTCCAACATAAACCAGAGTTAATAGTGGTCAACCCAGCGTAGTATCTATATATTTAACCCATAATAAATATTGTAGATCCTTTTTTATATGTGTACTAACATGTATTTATTTTCTCCGATCCTGAACGACCTGGATAGCGGGAGCAAGCGAGTCTAAACCTTGTGTTGATGGTAGGAGGATTATCTTCAGATCTATGCCTTCGCAACTCTTCTTAGTGCATAGTATGAATGTTTAACGATTAACTTTAGCAAGCTTTGTAACATAGGAAAGCTAGTTGGATTAACTTAGTTTAACCTCTTGTAAATCTGTTAAGCTTTATGAATTTTTCTGTTCTCTTTGTTCTGTTTTGTTTTGTTCCTTTTGTGTTTAATCGGTTTCGTTCTTTCAACTACTTTTAATTTATTTTTCTTTATTACGAAAGTCTGAAATCTTCTTGAATGTTGATGTAGATTTTGGTAAGAGATTCAACGTGATTTGGAAAATGATGATGGTAAAGCTTTCAACTAGGATTTATTAAAAGCTCTAATATAGCTTATATACAGTTATATTAACGATCGTTTGAGTCACTACCACCTATGGCACCTAGTTCTAAAAACATCAAAGGTGTTCATCGAAACTTATTCAATTCACTTAGACATGCCAAAACATTTGTTCAATGTACCAAGATTTCAATTATTTTACAATATCGTATCTTCAAAAATTAAGGCATTATCCGCCATGACTTCTTCAATTAGTCAAAACAAAAGTTGATCTGATCACAAGACTGAATAAGCTACCCACATTACCTACCTAGTATCTACGTATTCAAGATAAATTGCCTGACTATAAACAAAAAACCTTTATTAGACCTTATCACACTTTCTTTTTATTTTATAGCAAGGACCCACCAACGTTCTATCGTCTCGAAGAAGCAGCAATGATTCTACGGTTGTCCGCTCTCAGACTAATAGGACAAACATCAAGCACAAGGTACGTTTATAGGGAAACTAGCTATATCCCGCAGTTTTTGTTTAACCGGGACAAAAAGTATGTCACAGCCTAGATTATTCTCCATCTTTTCAAATTACTCTATGCCAAAAATCAAGTAGAATGGTTGCTCAGTTAGGACGTGAAAGAAGAGCAAATAAACAAACACACTTTCGCGTGTTTTCGAGTTTTTTCAGATTTGCGCTCACTATTCTAACTATAAGAATAGTGAGCGCAAATCTGAAAAAATTCTGGTAGAAATGAACGAAAACACGCTTTGGTAAATATTCAATTGGAATAAATTTAAAATACCTAAACATACATTTAAACTTTGGCGATGGACGAGACATTTGCTAAGACCGAGATTGGTACCCGAGGGATAGCAATCGAGGTAGACAAATCAAAAGACGGGAAAATAATATTTGGAAAATAGCCGGTCTACTATGGAACGTTGTTTCAATGGAAACGTCTCAAGGCTATTACTATCCCATGGGAACTGATTTATGAGATGAAACGCCTATGTTATTCCAGGGCTAGAACTACGTAACTTCAAAATTTCAGCCTGATCCTTTTGATCCGTTCGTCCGTACTTGCGTAAAAGAGGAACAAACATCCATATAAACAAACTTTCGGGTTTGTACTATTAGAAAGGATATTAAACATTCAACTCTATTATACAATAAAGGTTTCCTCTCTTAGACATCAGGCCAACTCCGCGAGCTTCTCGACACAGCGCTCAGCTGGGACTTCGAGATATTCCGCCTGGAAGACTTGACCCGCGGCCGCCCCCTGGCTCACTTGGGCCTGGCGCTCATGGGCGGTCGATTCGACGTGTGCTCGGCCCTGGAGTGCGACGAGCGGACATTGCTCCACTGGCTGACCGTTATAGAGACTAATTACCATGCTGTGAATACGTATCACAACTCTACGCATGCTGCTGATGTGTTGCAGGTAAGAATCATTTAGATATAGTTCCACATTAAGTCTCCAGAGATCTAAAATAACAGCATGGGGTCCAAATTAGCGTGAGGTAGCCATACCAGTACTACATAGGTAATTTTATTTTAATACAAATAGATAGATTACATCACGGCTTGTCTTTTCTGGAATCTAGTTATTTATCATAGGCCTTCAATACCTCAAACATTTCATTTAAGACCCATGTGTAAGTGTTATTTTTGCGTGTTCCTTATATGAAATCCGACATCCACTTGATTCAGATTCAGATTGGAGTTGAGCTAGGTATCATAGCTCTTTATGCCATTAAGCAGAAAAAATCCTACTGTAAGACCTTTCTTAAATGTAAGACTGTTGTTGATCTACATTTAAGCTGAACTACACACAGAATCGTATAAAACCTTCCAAAACTCACCCTTTCAGGCCGTAGCATACTTCCTAGAGAAGAACCGCCTGAAGAACCTTCTAGAACCTCTAGAAGCCGCAGCCGCGCTGATCTCGGCCGCCACCCACGACATAGACCACCCGGGCACCTCCTCTGCCTTCCTCTGCAACTCGCGGCATCCCCTCGCCGTGCTCTACAACGATGTCTGTGTGCTGGAGAGCCATCACGCTGCGCTGACCTTCAAGCTGACTCTCAGTAAGTAGATATTGACTATACGACTATGATACTACGATATTGACCCCAGTCAATTATTTATAACCCTTGAGGTCTGGTGAAAGAAAGAAAGAAAGAAAGAAAATTAATAGCTATAAATAACACAATATAAATAATAACACAATGTAATGGTGCCAGCCTGATTCACTGATCCCTTAGGTACTGCTCATTCTCACAATGTCATCTGACCGTCTTTTTTTTATACCACCATTACCACCATGGTGGCAAACTTGCATACGGCTCGCCTTATGGAAAGCGGCAACCACAGCCAGTGGACGCTTTCAACGTCAGAGACATTACACGCGCGTTGCCGATTCTTTAAATTTTAATGTCTTAAAAGACCCTTTTTGAAGAACCTAATCGTAGTCTTGGGGTAAAACATCGGCAGAGAGATCATTCCACAACCTGAGTGTTGTGGAATAATGTCATTGCCGCATATACCTGAGCCTCTATTCGGTGACTGTTTTGATCCATCGGAGAGCCACCCTGCCCAGAAGGGCAAGGCATTTCTCGAGAAGGATGTGGTGTCGAGTGGAGACCCACATAAGTCTCATACTCAATCCAATCAACACTGTTGCGTATGTTGTTCGAATATGTAAAGCCGCGTTTCCATGCTTGCCATGGTTTGGCAATCCACAAGCACAAGCATGTAAAGAGGGCGTTTGGCTTGGCTTGTGGACGCTTGTATCCGATTCGGTTTAGTGTCGGTTTTTCGACACAGATCAAAGAGCCCTTGTTTGTATGTACGTACGTAGCACTCTGACGTATTCACAAGCATGTAAACGAATTCCAAATGCCAAGCGGGATTTGAGAACGCTTGGGGTTTGTAGATGCTTGTCGAGCCTTGGCAAGCATGGAAACGCGGCTTTACACATTCGAACAACATAAGCAACAGTGTAGATTGGATTAAGTATAAGACTTATGTGGATTTTCAATCCACATCCTTCTTCTTGCCTTACCCATCTGGGCAGGGTGGCTCTCCGATGGATCAAAGCATTCACCGAATAGTGGCTCAGGTATATGTGGCAAGCATGGGAACGCACCTTAAGAAGTCGATACTCTGCATGGCCCGCTAGTAATAAACTAAGTAATAAGTCATGTGTTTCCTTCCAGACGACGAGCGCGTGAACATATTCAAGAATCTCGACCGCGACACGTACAAGACGGTCCGGCACAACGTCATCGACATGATTCTCGCCACCGAGATGACGAAGCACTTCGAGCATCTCGCCAAGTTCGTCAACGTCTTCTACGCCAAGTCCAGCGGGAGCAAGGAGGATGGCATGCAGACTGAAGTGGTGAGACATCCTTCCCTTAGTCAACCTTGTTTTATCCAATAACATGCAAATGTTTCATGTCAATTTCGCCAGGTTCAGGTTGATTCACTATTTAAGTATTTATTTATTAAGAAAACAGTAGTTAGCTCACAGTTACTTACAACCAAAACACTAACTACACTAAATATACCTAACAAAACATAACTAGAAGAATAGAATCAAATAATATGGGTGGAAAATAATTTAGAATAACATTAAAATTAATAAATAATCAGATTATACATTACCGGGTGCTGGGGGCAGTACAACTGACATGAAGTCGTCATAATCGAGAATTTTGAGACATTGTTGTCAGCAAAAAAAGACGTACAGGAATCTATTTTGGTCCCAAATGGCGCTGAAAAGACCTAAATTAGCGTTACCACTTATTTTATCATATAATTATGTTAAACAAAGGAATTCTCAAAATTAATACGTTTAGTTTGTTAAACTATTCATAAGCTTTTTTAATGCATCTGTAGAAGTTTTATTTTGTTTAGGAAGATACGAAGTTGCTCTCGGAGGCCACCAAACTCTCTTCCTAAAATAGACAAAATGAAACTACTGTGGATTGTAAATTCAGTAATAAATTCATTGATTGGATTGATTCATTGATTAAAATATAAATAAATATAAATAATTCCGGACAGTCCACACAGCATCATCTAGCCCCAAGCTAAGAAGAGCTTGTGTTATGGGTACTAGATGACTGATATACTCGTACTTAATACAATACATTAAATAGAGAGATATTTTTTATTATACATAGAAAACACCCAGACCAACGGAACACATTTCTGCAGATCGTACACAAATTTGTTCCGAGGCGGGAATCGAACCCGCAACCTCCTGCGTCACAACAGGCGGACCTTCGCCTACCGCGCCACATCGGTCGTCGGTCGATTGATTTCATTACTTGGATCCAGCATTATTTATTTATTTTACTATCTCATCACTTTTTCCAGGAACCTCTTCTCCTAGACACGACAGCACTGCAGCAGCCCGAGAACATAATCCTGGTGAAGAGAATGATGATCAAATGCGCTGACGTCTCGAACGCGTCGCGCCCGCAGAAGTTCTCCTTCGAGTGGGCTAGGAGGTGAGATATTTACATGATCACAAAGGCAAAAGTAGTGTAGGACGCGTCGCGCCTTCAGAAGTTCTCCTTCGAGTGGGCTAGGAGGTGAGATATTTACATGATCACAAAGGCAAAAGTAGTGTAGGACGCGTCGCGCCTTCAGAGGTTCTCCTTCGAGTGGGCTAGGAGGTGAGATATTTACATGATCACAAAGGCAAACGTAGTGTAGGATACCACACGGCCAGGTGGGATGACGATTTGCGGAAGACTGCTGGCAGATGCTGGATGTGGCAAGTTGAAGACAGGGCGCTATGGCGATCATTAGGAAGGGCCTTTGTCCAGCAGTGGACTAATATAGGTTGATGATGATGATCACAAAGCACTCAAAGATACATCATCATCATGAGAACCCTCGCATCTACATACATCATTTTCTTAGTAAGAACGAGAATTCACTACAATTCACAATAAAATGTAAGTTTTTTGGTGTGAAAATGAATACTTGTTTAAAGTCAATGAATACTGGATATTTACCATGATTTGGTTTCATTTGAGTTTTCGATATTTCGACACCGTTTCAAGCGCCATGATCACGAAAGAACCATGATAGTTTTAAAAGTTAAATATTTGTTTGTTTTTTTTGTTTTTCCGTCTAATCTCCATTATAATTCCCTTCCAGAATCGCCGAAGAATACTTCCTCCAGACAGACGAAGAGAAGGAGAAAGACCTGCCGGTTGTGATGCCGATGTTCGATCGCGCGACGTGCTCCATTCCTCGCTCGCAGATCGGCTTTATCGACTATATCATTATCGATATGATGGAGGCTTGGGCTGGTATGTATTTTATTTCTTTAGTTTTATTTATGAGGGATTAGTATTGTTCCTAGAAAACTTAAAACAACAATTATTTATTATGGATTGCGAAGACTTTTTTTGTATTTGCAAGAATAACAAAATAATGTAGAGAAAATGCTCGGAAGCTTAGTCTTAAAAAGAATGTTGTTGTGATTTAAAACGAACACTCCGAGTGAGCCGTAGAAGTCGATTTTAAGAATTCGTTGTATTTTATATTCCGAGACAAGATGATTGATGAGGCAAGTTTATTTTCATTAGTACTGAACGAAAATATTCAAAAAAATGTCTTTGTTTGATTGGGGAAATAAATAATAAAGTGTAGTCAAAGTATTCACTCAGCAGCTTGGCAGGAGCCACCTGATGAAGCTTAAAACGCACGATGGGAGGACCGTACTGTCGAAACCGGAGATTTCAGCCGAGATAGAGGATTTTTATGGCCGTCTGTACACTGCACATGCCCCTCGTTCCCGACGAGACGACCTTGATTCTAGAGCCACCCTGACACGCCACTACACCGACGAACTGCCAGACATCAGTCAAGACGAAATCGTGTTAGCTTTGAGGCAGCTTAAAAATGGAAAAGCCCCCGGTGAGGACGGTATAACTTCAGAGCTTCTGAAGGCAGGAGGAGCCTCCGTTATACAGGAGCTACAACACCTCTTCAATACCGTCCTTCACAGTGGGAGAACTCCTAAGATGTGGAGCAGGAGTTTGGTGGTGCTCTTTTTTAAGAAGGGTGATAAAACTCTCCTTAAAAATTACAGACCCATCACACTCCTGAGCCACATCTATAAGCTGTTCTCACGAGTGATCACGAATCGTCTCGCCAGGAGACTTGACGAGTTTCAGCCTCCAGAACAGGCCGGGTTCCGCGGAGGATATGGCACCATAGACCACATACACACAGTGAGGCAGATTATACAGAAGTCCGAAGAGTATAATCAGCCCCTGTGTCTCGCTTTTGTGGACTATGAGAAAGCCTTTGACTCCGTTGAAACCTGGGCTGTTCTGGAATCCTTACAGCGATGCCAAGTAGACTATCGTTACATCGAAGTGCTGAGGTGTCTCTATGAAGCTGCCACTATGAGTGTCCAAGTACAGGACCAGCAGTTTAAACCTATCCAATTGCGCAGAGGAGTGAGACAGGGGGATGTCATATCCCCGAAACTGTTCACGTGCGCATTGGAAGATATGTTTAAGACGCTGGACTGGAAAGGTAAGGGCATTAACATAAACGGCGATTACATCTCACACCTTCGATTCGCTGATGACATAGTCGTAATGGCGGAGTCGCTAGAGGAGCTGACCCACATGCTGGACGGCCTAGCTTCAGCCTCGCGATGTATCGGTCTTGGCATGAATTTGGATAAAACCAAAGTCATGATCAATGGCCACATTGTTCCGGGACCGATAGTCGTTGATGGTCACCTTCTTGAAATTGTTTCCGAGTATACTTACCTTGGGCAGATTGTACAGCTAGGTAAAAACAATTTTGAGAAGGAGGCCAAGAGGAGGATCCAGCTAGGCTGGGCAGCATTTGGGAAACTACGTCAAGTCTTCTCTTCATCCATACCGCAATGTTTGAAAACGAAAGTTTTCAATCAGTGCGTCCTACCCGTAATGACCTACGGAGCAGAGACGTGGACACTCACGGTAGGGCTGGTCCACCAGTTCAAAGTCGCGCAGCGAGCTATGGAAAGAGCTATGCTCGGAGTCTCTCTGAAGGATAGAATTCGTAACGAATACATCCGACAGAGAACCAAAGTTATCGACATAGCTCAAAGAATTAGCAAGCTGAAGTGGCAATGGGCCGGCCATATCTCGCGAAGAACCGACAACCGTTGGGGTAAACGTGTTCTTGAGTGGAGACCGCGACTCGGTAAACGTAGCGTAGGACGCCCTCCGGCCAGGTGGGATGACGATCTGCGACAGACTGCTGGCAGATGCTGGATGCGTCAAGCTGAAGACAGGGCGCAATGGCGCTCATTGGGGGAGGCCTATGTCCAGCAGTGGACTAATATAGGTTGATGATGATGATGATGATGATGAGTCAAATCTGGAGGTCGCCAAAACTAAACTAATTTGACAACACTAAAAGTGTTGACAACTTTTTCAGAACAAAATAAAAAGAACAGTCCCGTTCTGAGTATGTACCAGACTGTCTAATACCTAAGTATAAAGGCCTATTTCACTACACGATATTCAGTGACCCTAACCCTAACTAGCAGTGGTGTGATAAGATTTAGGGTTCCTAGGGACGGACCTGGCAAGCCTTGGTCCCTTATCGCTCTCACCACCGGGCCCTGAATAACGTGTAGTGTAATACCACTTTTAGTTTAGTAATAGTTTTCCCGACGTCTTAATTGACCCCACTGCGTGCAACAAAAATATACCTTCGATTCATTACATGCTTTCTGTTAAATTAACTAATCACCGTATAAAAAGTGTTGCAGTTTTTTCTGTTTGTGTCCATTAGTTTCTAGTATATATATTTTTTATCAACAATAGACCTCCGTTTGACCACAATTTTCTCTTTTCCCCCAGCATTTATCGACATGCCTGAGCTGGTGAACCACGCGCGGAATAACC
Source organism: Eupithecia centaureata (assembly GCA_944547425.1). Classification (NCBI taxonomy): domain Eukaryota; kingdom Metazoa; phylum Arthropoda; class Insecta; order Lepidoptera; family Geometridae; genus Eupithecia; species Eupithecia centaureata. Next base: position 4,908,617 of record OX155691.1, on the reverse strand, counting down.
ACCAATGCTGGGAGGAGCTAGACAAAGCCGGCGTCACCACCATCGCCGACGTCAAGCGGGCGCAGCGACAGACCATCATGCCGGTTATTATTACATTTCAGTTATTGTTACGATCGAATTCAAACTTTCTTAGGCTGTGTCCCCAGTAGGCAAACTGTGAGCGACCGACTGAGTGAGCCGCAAATTTGTGGCGAACAGCTACAAACAGATCAGTTTACGTGCGTATCGCAAGCATTGGAACCTGCGAGTCGGCCGCTAACTGAGACAGTCAGCGCACGTATCGCTGCAAACTGCGTACAGTGAGCGCAAACTAACAAACTGTAAACACTCAATTTAAAATATATGGAAGAGCGTACTGAACTGATGCCGCAAACTCAGTCGGCTGCTCACCGTTTGCCTACTGAGGACACAGCCTTAATGGCATAAATGCATTTTCCAAAAACGAAATTACACCTTATATTAAAACTCAATTGATGTCACGGATCTTTCACGAAAGAGTAGTATCTTCGTTCTTTGTAACATTATGTTACATTATGCACGGTCTATGACGGGTCAAAAAATTTTCAAAATTATAGTTTTTAACATGTTTTATCTTAAATAAAACAACTCGGTACACACTCTTTATAGCGCAACTACTCGGTATTATTTACTAATATTAATCTTAAGAGCTATGACTGACAGATTTGAGATTAATTATACATTAGGTACACAAATCAATTACAAGGTTGCATTACGAGGTTATTAAGTTAAGGTAAGGGATCAGAGATATCCAAGTCATCACTTTTAAAAGTGGTTATAAACAAAATGTATGTACCTACCAAACGGAAAGGGTTTTCGGCACACTTATTTCGTAGCAGCTTGTTGTTGATTTCTCAGTAAGAACTATTAACAAATATCTGCTATCTTACATTTACCTTAATCTACTTCATTATTAAAGTATGTATGAACAATCGCCTTAAAAATTGCGATTCATTTAATGCCACTATTCTTTTTTCTATCTAATTTATATCAGTTAACTATCACCACTTCAAGCAGGTAGCGTGCTGCGTTGATTAACCTCTTTTTTTAATTCGCAGGCCCCAACGACTACAGCCGACCCGACAGAGGAGGAATAACCTTCAATGAACTACCGACGCAGTACTTGCGGTTACAGACGCTGGAGTGTTTAGACTTTTTGATGCCAGCTAATGTGCCAAGAAAAGACAAATAGAAAAGAGTATGCTTATGACACGGTAGAAGTGAAAGCTACTTTTAAAGCTGAGTAGTCGAGTATATCCTATTTAGCGTAACCGATCCGAGCGTGACGATCTTTATGGGCGCTTTTCCGGATCTGTGAATGAAGCTGAATGCATTCACTGTTTAGAAGAGTGTGCTTAAAACTATCATCAGTTTTAACTTTAGAGCAGACTAAACTACAGTGCTAGTTTGGAGTTATTTAAATTTTGCGGGACAAGATGGCGTTAAAACTAACTTTAGCGCAAGTAACGTCGTTTAGGATGGCAGTTGACGATATCAGTCGAGTATTTAGTGCCTGGTTTTGAAAAGTGATGTTGGCGACTATTGAGAGAAAATTTTCAGGGGTATAGTTGTTTCAATCGCCATTTTTAATCTGAGATTTTCTGGATTTATTGGATGTGAAAAGTTTGTAAAGTATTTGTAGTATGTTGAATGTTCTCTTGGGTGTTTATCTTTCGTATATCTACTCTAATCAAATTACGTTTCAATAGCAGCTGCAATGTACATTTACATTGCTTTCCGTAAAAAATCACAGAAGACTTCAATTAACAGTAAAAGTAACTTATGATGTCTGAGAACTTCAGTTCGCCTTAGATTTAAATACATTTGGTGTATTCGAGCGCATACTATGCGATTGGAACAACCTAGCCTACCAACAAGGAATGAGTCAACGGTTCAAGTTGCTGTATTGTCAACGTTATAAGTCTGAAATGGAACATGGGCATAGATCCAAACGGTGTCCGCGATACGCTTATTTTATACTTATATCCGTGTTAGTATAGATATCTCGAGTTGTTGATATCTACTTTGATAAGTAGCTGTATTTACTATTGATGTATCAAAATTAAATTTTCATAATTGGTGTTATCTATTTTTATTGTGATTACTATGTAATATTTCGTCTTTGCGGATCTTAAAACTTCTGAGAGCGAATTTCACTTGCAATGTTTGATCGTTTAAAATGATGTAGGCTAGGCTATTTTCGGTCGGGTAATCGTGATGGATAAGGAATTTATAGTGTCAAGAAGATTTGAGAATCGCAACGATGATTTGCCATTTTACACGGGTAGATTGTATGATGTTAATAATGACCGTGATATAAGTGCCATAAATGTACAATTGGCCGGTTTCATGTTGTAGTTTTATATAATAATCGATGTTGTATCTTCTCGCGTCCCATGACAGGGGAATCCTGAGTATTCACGCTCATCCATCTGAAACTGTAAAATAGCGTAGCATTTTGACAAAATGTCATGTAATTGGTATTTGAAGGAATGTTAAAAGTACTTACGTTTCAAACAGCTCAATACTCCAAGGGATGTTCACTCAGTTATCATCGGTAGTAGAAAATTTGCTGAGGCGCATTACATTTTACCACTTGATACCTACCTTCTATTTCTTACTATGTATATATTGTTATACAATCGGTATATTGGTCCATATATACACTTGAGCTTTCGGAATAATTCCTATTTTTGTAATAAACTTTTTGTAGTACCGGATCTTTCGGCCTCTAATCTATAACCATATCAAAATTCAAAATTTTCGGATGATTTTCAACAACTTGTTAATTTCACAAGTAGACATTTACGTTCCATTCCATGGGAATGTTTTTAAATAAACTTAATAAATGTTAAAATAATTGTATGATGTAGTTACAACTTGAATATTTCTAAGTAGGTATAAATTATTGTATTCGAATAAGGTTCTAACATATATCTATGATGGATTCGTCTTTGTGACGCTGGTATAATTAAGTAACATTGTATTACGTAGTGTTTAATCCATATATTTAAGATACGCTTTTTGTGCTCAAATCGGTCTAACGTAAAATGTGTTTCAATGTTCATAAACTTTTAAATATACCAACTTACTGTAGTTATCTTTGCTATTTCAATATTCAATATTATATTAATTAAAAATACCCATATGTTTAGATCGAAGTGTTCAATCTCATATTTCTATTAAAATAAAAAGTTTCAAACCAAATAAGTGTTAACTACTAACAATATAACTATCAATTTAGATTAATGTGTCATAGTTAGCTCAATTTTAATCAGGTTTTATTTCCTTGAAAACATGTTTTTATTCTAATGCGAATCTAATAATTTAATTTATTTGAGTTCGCGACTCAAATAAATTTTTAAATTTAAAAATTATTTTTTAAATTTGGTACCATTTTAAGTTTAACTTTACTTTAGTCAAAGCATCCAACTTTAAGTTACTGTATTTTAACTGTAAGTTAACCATGTTTTAACTAAAAATTACGGGGGCTGGTTCCCATTGAAAGTTGAGAAGTTACATAATTGTTGTGAGTTTTATATGCAGAAGGTGTGCGATGTAACTTGTATGCTAAGTACCAATTAATTAATGTTACTGTAATGAAATAAACGTTTAACGCTTCCACGGTGAAGATCGATATTCTGGTATTTTATTTACTTCCCCTTTTTTGTGTTAGCTAACTTCTTGTGTTATTTTTTTCTAAAATATTTTTCTGGTCTTAATTCTATACCTACAGTTTATCGGTTTCGCTACAATACAAAACTCTGTGGTCTCGCTCTATTTAATAAATATTTGAATACAGTTTAACTTATATTTGAATGATTCCGTTCAGTAAAATTTGCCATCATCAAAGCTCGGCCATTTTTCCTCTTGCTGATTTATAATGTGATTTTATTCATCACTTTAATTTGATGCCATTTAGAGAAAACTTCAAGACGATAACGGAAAAATATCATGCAAAAAATGGAAGTGAAGATAAAAACTATTTCTTATACTTTTTTTGATAATAATATACTTTAAAATTTTACTTGTTTCATTTTGTAAGCAGTATGTAAGTAAATAAATAAACTTATTTATTTCTTATTTCAGGTTAGGTAGGTTGACCTATTAAGAACAAATTATGGGGTTCAAAATTTTTAAACAGTACCTACTATAAGGTCAAATGGGTAGGTACAAAATGAAAGGTATATACATTACAATTATACGCCATGGAGATTGCCTAGGTTCTTTATCATTTAAAATAGCAGTTATGCAAAAACTTGGAAGTTTTTGCATAACTGCTATTTGAAATGTTAAAGAACAAGAAGAAAATTATTATAAGGCTTATACTAAGGCATTTAATAAAATACTCAACCTTTTCATCATAAAACATTTTATTAAAAACAATAATTATTTAAAAAACATACAATATTTAACATACAATTCCAACACTGCTGTTTCATAAATGCATTTATAATTACTTCACGGGCATATTATAATTAAATATAACGCGTATATAAAATATACTGGGCATAGAATAGTAACAATATAAAATGTGACAGAGCTTTTATATAAGACCTATCGTAACTTTATGGAAAGAATAGTAAATAGTACATAGTACATGGAATGAAAAGCCTTGAAAATTGATATCTATATAAAATACAGTCGCGAAATAAATATGTCAGAAAAGATCATGTTACCAAGAGAATTTAAATACTGTAAACTTATTTCCTGGCCCTGGCTAATTCGGTCCGAACCTCTTACCTTCTAATTTGTAGTAAAAATAAAGATTTCCGAGAAAAGTATTGCCCGCGAAATCAAGATCTTTCGCTTATGATACCTCTACCATAAGGTGCTTTAAAAAATAATACTTTACAATACCCCGTGCTGTATGCTTTATATACTCAATAGACTTGAATTCAAAGATTTTTATTCCTACTCAAATAAATCGCTAGAGCTATAACAGTTCTCATATAGGCTGGTATAAACGTTAAAGGAGAAACTTTAGAAATTGTAGAAAGTACAGTATTCTTAGGCATCTTAAACCTTAGATAGTAATGTTCAGTTTAATAGATGTACCTATATATAAACCAAAGCACTATGAGTTCGAGCTTAACAGTCACGGGAGAAATAAAACTTTTGAATAGTGTTTTTGTGTAGCTAAAAATAAGTTTTAAGCTTATGGTAGAGGTACAACCCTATTAAATATATGAGAAAGAACATACTATCTGAACACATAATCAGCTCCTTTTTCATTCAGTGTTTGAAATTTTATTTACATGAATTTACAATTTACAGCATTTTACATTGATTTCTGTACAATATATATAGGCTAGGGTTTACTTTAAAAACCCTAACGTGTACTTGAGATTCACCCAAGAAATATTATAACAATGTGAACATTAAAGAAATACATGTTGTAAACAACAATATAAATTAAAATCAAGTATCCTTTGACAATAATATACAATCAAAAACTCAAGAAATATTCAAGAGGAACAATACAAATATTATCCCTTATTGTTAAAATAAACGAGTTTTTCATACCTTTTATAAAAGGATCTAAACCTGTTGTGCAATTTTATAGTAAACTTTTTTCGGTGGATAAAAAACAATATATAAAGTAGCTATAAACGAATGTGCATTATTGTTTAAAATAACTCACCACTTAATCTACCAACACACGAAATAAAATTTATTCATAAAAATATGTTGTTCCAATAACAATACAGGTAAACAAACACTACGAATTAATCATAAATATGGTCAAATAGGGTAGTTTTAAACAGGAAATTTTATTTATTTTCACTTTTAAGTTAATAACGCACAATTCAGTCTTCAAATAAGAAAGTGTTTGAGTTTTTTTAAGCTCCAGCAATACATAGGGACCGAATAAAACTTCCCTATTTGAATATAACAACATATCATCTAGGTGTGACTAAAGTTTAAATAAAGACTAAATGAATTTAACTCCCTGTCAGGAATACAAGACCGACCCTCATGTAATCATTGAATTTGTAATCATCACCAATAACAGAAGAATTAACACGTAAAACCTTTAAACTTTAAAGACAAAATTCCTAACAACCAACAACAACTTTTTTGCATTAAAGGTAATACTTAGTTTGCTTTGAACAGCATGTATAAAAGATTTTCCAATGCCTTGTTTATTTTATATATTACTTATTATTCTTTAGGTATAGTCTCCAAGCCTACCCAGGGTCATAAACACTTGAATCTAGATAGCCAGCGTGCATTTCTGGACGATTTAGCTTAGTCTGTCTTTGATCGCACTAATCTGTACCTTATTTTGCTTTTCAAGGCAGCAATTTGTGGGGTACCGAGGCTCTCCGGGCTTTTAAAATTATCTGAGCGTCTGGTCGATGCGACGCGTGACCCGAGAGCTGGTGAGTATCTGGCTCAGCGCATCAGCATTGCTATACAGCGTGGTAATGAAGCCAGCGTCTTGGGGATGCGACAACCCGATATCGATCATTTGAGCTACTTCTAGATTATTTGCAACAGTGCAAGTAGTTCAATTGTTTCAATTGTAAATACTAGTTTCAATTTGTTTATATTCATTAATTGTAATAGATGATTTTCAGTCATGTCCCATTTTTACGGAATAAAGACATAGGTTACGGATAACAAGTACTATTTCGGTATTTAGAAAAATGTAGCCAATAACAAAGAAATCAAGTCTAGCTTTGACGCACTCCAAGATTTTCCTGATACGGCTGGTGCCCACCAAAATATTAATCGCACAATGAGGCAGCTTCATCGGTTAACTCGAAGTTTAATATATAAAAACTAGTGGCAGAAACGTCAATCCAACACCTGTTTAAAATATAACCATCAGTTTGTGAAGGTCTCAGTAAGGCTGATAAGGTCGATTTCTCTTTTTCTTTTTTAGTTTGTATCGGTAGTATAGTCAGGCCTTCAGGCTTACCTAGAGGCAAGGGGTGAATGCTAGATAGCCAGCGCTTTGTCCTTGCACTGTTCTGCGACGTAGTTGGTGAATCGTTTGAGGAACTTTGGGTATTCTCGTTTGTAGACCGCGCGTAGAACGCCAGCTGGCGCCCAACCACCGGGGTTAACTGTGGATAATGGAAATGTTAAAGTTAACTGGGGTTTATATAATATACAGTAGTGGGCATCTAATTAGAAATTCTTAGACATTTTTATAAAGTATTAACATATATTTAAAGTATATATAACATTGTTATAGCATTTTATAGGTAATATTTTTGTGACTACATACTTCACAATGTACAATATAATTTGTCTAGTTTTTTTTAATAACAAGCAATAATATTGAGAAACAAAGCAACATAATAAATACCAGTGTTAAAAAGTATCAGATCAATACCTAACAGATGTGTAAAAATACGAGTTGTTGCTACATCAGCAACGGGAAAAATTATAGTGAATTTTCAATCAAAAATGGAGTTGCTCAACTTTGGATTTTATGTATAACTAATTAGACTTAAATATGCATAGATTTCATAGTGATATTGCTTAGGATTTTTGAAATTGAGTAATTATTTACTTACTTTTGCACTATTTCAAATGTTTTGAAAATTTAATATAAAAGTTTCTGCGATTTGAACAGGAAAGCTGCAACTTTACATTAAAAGAGCCGCAAGTAACTCGCGAGCCGTAGGTTGGCGACCTCTGGTCTAGCCGATGTTGATGTTACCTGTACTGCAATAGGCGATGCTGGTGGTGATGTTGTCGCGGGTGGGACGCTCGCCGGCCGGCCACGAGCTCCGGCACGCGAGGCACACCGTCACGAATAGACGGATACACGCCCCTGTGTTCGCCTTAAATACAAATATATGGTATGAGTATCGTATATAAGCTAAAAGAAAAAAATCGGGTTATTTAGCGGCAATTCACTGAAGTCATAAAATACGAAAGACGAGGCAGTATGGCTTTATGGCTTTCGCCTGTCCTAGATGGACTAACATATAAAAAAAATTTGCTGCAATTCGATTCATTTCTTTTCTCATGTTTTTATTTATATTTCCTTGTATTCGTAATGAAAAGCACAGTGTTTACCTCGGTTGTCAACAAAGTATAAATGAAATAAATTAAAAAATTGGCGCCCTCGCTACACTCGGGCGTCAAACCCCGTCCCGGGACTAAATAAGTTAACCCTTGTGTAACAATGTAATATTTGATTAGATAAATACAAAACTAGGTATCTAAAATCCGAAACTGGGATCCCTCGCACCTTTAAACTTAAGGTACCAAAAGGATGGAACTTTTTGAACACTCAACTACTATAAAGTCAAAGTCAAAGTGCTTTATTTCCTTAAGACCTTACAGGACTCTTGGACACATCATAAAATTCGTGTTATAAATAGGTACATTATTAAAACTACGAAATAAAATGAAAAAAATAATAAAAACATAGGAAATGATGTGTTAGTTTTCGAGTTGGAGCAAAACTATACAACACTCACCGGGTACTCTTCATTGGTAGTGGAATGGTTAGTGACAGCGTAGGTACAGTCGTCCGCAGCGCGCACGTGCGACCAGAACAAGGCGTCTCGCTGAGAAGCCGGCCACACGCGCTTGAACGTTTGATGGCACACGCATGTGTCTGACGATACCTCTTCCACGATTGTCATCTTTTCTAGAGTCGCTGGGGAGGAATGTTGTGGGTTAATTTAAAATTCGAAGTGGTTTATTTACTTTAGAACTGAAAGGACTCTTTGAGACGTTATAATTGTAGTTTGTCAAAATTCGAAGTGTTTTATTTATTTAGACCTTACAGGACTTTTTAGAGATGTAATGTATGTAATGATGCATTGTAATAAAAAATAATTAAAAAAACCAAAGTTGTGTTCACACTTATCTAGTATAATATGATTTTATTAGTGAATGCCTATTATTAGCTTTCTGTGTCTATTTTAAATTCTATTGTAATTAATTAGTTAAGCTGATGGCAATCCGAATTAAATTAATAAAGTAATAAATTCAAATTATATAAGTAAATACTAGGATATAAAGACTGAAGAAAATTGTTGGATTTGATTTTTTTTTGTTATAGGCTTTGATTTATAGTTTAATAGAAAATAGAGAGGATCGAATTCTAACTTTTACATACATATGTTTGCATCATTGACATTGACAATAACACATCGGACATACATTGAAAATGTTATCCAACATGACTCATAAGAATAGACAAAAACAGAGTAGAAGGGAAACTTCGCTCCGAACACGCTCAAGGTCACGATATTAGCCTACGCGATTCTGCACGTTAAACGTGCAGTAGGGCTGTCACAGCCGGCGACGCCGCACGCGGATTTTAATATTTGTGTAGGTTAGGTACCTACCTCTATAATATGACGTCATGGTCAAGTTATTGTGGTGTGATCGGTTGTAACAATAAAAGATAATACATACTAAATGATAATACATACCCTATGTAAGTAAAATATTCTAAATATTATTGTGTTTTAGTAGGTTCCTTTCTAACTAATTAGGTAGGTACCTAATCAAAGGAACGTGAACATCGTTCGTTAACCTTTTCTCACTCGCCTCGCCTCGCGACGACGGCGCGGTGGCGGCGGGGCGCGGCGGTACAGTGCAGTAGCAACCCTGGCAAAACGCCTGGACGACAGAGGGGCGTAACGAGGTGAAGGGGGAAAGTAGGTATATAAATGGCGGCGTTTGGGACTAGATCAAAGAAGAGTCCTTTCTACGTAGTTATTATTTATTCTTATGCATGACTCACGGCTTGTTTACCTCAGTTCATCGTAAATGTAATATATTTGCATGCAATGCAAATATTGGATTGGTTACATGATGTTGTCACTGCGATAATATCGATGTTATTCTCTGTTTATCTTTTATGAAATACTCTGCGTCGAATTCAATTCCAGCCTCGAAACAAATGTACGATGCTGATATTTGTTTTGTGGTGTTCTCTTTTCATAATAGAAATAAAATATGTATGGATTAAGTATAATATCAGTTATCTAATACCCATACCACAAGTTCTGCTATCCAAGACTATTTATTCATCAGTAAATCAGTAAATCAAAATCTTTATTTCTTTTGGCTTACAAAATAAGCACTTAGACAAGTCAAATTTAATACTATAGGTAGGTACATAATTATCAAAATAATATAAGAAATAAAGTGATAATTGATTTTCAGTTCGCCTCACTTTTTTGTCCACTAGTGGAAGAGGCGAAATAGAAACCACTAGCATGTGTATAACTTATGTGTCTAATACATGTTTGTCTTATAAATAATTACATACTATTGTCGGTGTGGAACTGAGCGACATCTGGCCAAGCACTAACGTCATTGATGTAATCATTTATGGAGTAATATGCCTTCTTGATAAGATTTAGTTTTATGTACTGTTTAAATCTACGAATAGAAAGTTCAGTTGCAGTTCTGTTATTAATTTATTGAATAAATCAAAACGAGTTAACACTTTTTTTTCGATTCAAACGGTAATCAATTTATACATGTAACTGGAACAACGCTGGTTTGATACTTACCTCCGCGCTCCGGGACAATTATTGTATGCTCGCAGATACCTTTGATGTCATCATCAACATAAGCCTATATTAGTCCTATACTGGCCTTTGATATAACAAATCCAAATTATAAGATATATAACAATAATACAAATATGTGAGACTTACTTTCCCATTCATATCGGTATCTAGGGTTGAAGAAATAGTGGCACATCTCCCTGGCAGAGACCCCTCGCACTTTGTGAATAGCCTTTAGTGGATCCATCACCATGCCGTCTACTTCCATCTCTCTGGAAATAAATACATCTTTACAACTAACACTTATACACGTGACCCAAGAGCTGGTGAGTATCTGGCGCAGCGCATCGGTATTGCAATACAGCGTGGTAATGCAGCCAGTGTCTTGGGGACGCGATGACTGGTATTGACATGGATCAATTGAGCTATCTTTAGACTGTTTGCAACCGTCTGCATTTAGCTCAATATGTGTTATTCCAGGGCTAGAACTACGTCTTTTCCAAATTTCAGACCAATCCATTCAGCATTTTTTGCGTGAAAGAGGAACAAACATTCAATACACAAAATACATACATACAAACGTTTGCATTTATAATATAAGTAAGGATGGATCAATATTTACCTCCTGTACATCCTCATTTCTCCTTCCTCCGCAAACAACTGCCAGCCAATCTCGCCTCCGACGCCTTCAAACGCCGCCTGAATCTGCTCTGTGGATATCCTGTCGATCTGTAATAGAAGGATACTATCATAAATAATAAGTAAACGAGGCGTTAAGGAGACGAGAATAAAGTCTAAATCAGGTTATAGAGTTACACACATTGTTCTCGTCTTCTTTACGCCTGGTTTACATTTTGGCAAGTGACACCTGCGTCTTGAAAACGCGTTTTTAGACGCGCTGACGCGCCCAGTGCCTTTTAATCTTTTACTCAAGACGCAGCTGTGTGAAAGATGGTATGCGTCTTATTTCAAAATTTTCCCTGAAAAATTATCGGAATCATTGTGGCACTTGCACTTGATACTTAACAAAGTGTAACCAGGCATAAGGGAGACGTAGGTCAGAAGGCATCGATTATAAGCTGGGATAGAGTTTATAGAACTACATTGAACATAATTTTGTGTCGCAGCCTATCTGGCAGTAGAGACAGCTCGGTCCATAGCTGAAGATACGTACCTCGGTCCATAGCGGGTGCAGCGTGAGTCGGTTGTCGATGTGCGGCGGCGGTAGCTCCACCTGGTCCACCATGTCGCTGTCTGTCTAACAGTAGAGAGAGCTCTATGATGTCTCCGTTCCATAGCTGTAGATATGTACCTCGGTCCATAGCGGGTGCAGCGTGAGTCGGTTGTCGATGTGCGGCGGCGGTAGCTCCACCCGGTCCATCGTGTCGCAGTCTGTCTAACAGTAGAGACAGGTCTATGATATGTCTCCGTTCCATAGCTGTAGATAAGTACCTCGGTCCATAGCGGGTGCAGCGTGAGTCGGTTGTCGATGTGCGGCGGCGGTAGCTCCCCCTGGTCCACCATGTAGCTGTCTGTCTAACAGTAGAGAGAGCTCTATGATGTCTCCGTTCCATAGCTGTAGATATGTACCTCGGTCCATAGCGGGTGCAGCGTGAGTCGGTTGTCGATGTGCGGCGGCGGTAGCTCCACCCGGTCCATCGTGTCGCAGTCTGTCTAACAGTAGAGACAGGTCTATGATATGTCTCCGTTCCATAGCTGTAGATAAGTACCTCGGTCCAAAGCGGGTGCAGCGTGAGTCGGTTGTCGATGTGCGGCGGCGGTAGCTCCACCTGGTCCATCGTGTCGCAGTCTGTCTAACAGTAGAGACAGGTCTATGATATGTCTCCGTTCCATAGCTGTAGATAAGTACCTCGGTCCATAGCGGGTGCAGCGTGAGTCGGTTCTCGATGTGCGGCGGCGGTAGCTCCACCTGGTCCATCGTGTCGCAGTCTGTCTAACAGTAGAGACAGGTCTATGATATGTCTCCGTTCCATAGCTGTAGATAAGTACCTCGGTCCATAGCGGGTGCAGCGTGAGTCGGTTGTCGATGTGCGGCGGCGGTAGCTCCACCTGGTCCATCGTGTCGCAGTCTGTCTAACAGTAGAGACAGGTCTATGATATGTCTCCGTTCCATAGCTGTAGATAAGTACCTCGGTCCATAGCGGGTGCAGCGTGAGTCGGTTGTCGATGTGCGGCGGCGGTAGCTCCACCTGGTCCATCAAGTCGCAGTCTGTCTAACAGTAGAGACAGGTCTATGATATGTCTCCGTTCCATAGCTGTAGATAAGTACCTCGGTCCATAGCGGGTGCAGCGTGAGTCGGTTGTCGATGTGCGGCGGCGGTAGCTCCACCTGGTCCATCAAGTCGCAGTCTGTCTAACAGTAGAGACAGGTCTATGATATGTCTCCGTTCCATAGCTGTAGATAAGTACCTCGGTCCATAGCGGGTGCAGCGTGAGTCGGTTGTCGATGTGCGGCGGCGGTAGCTCCACCTGGTCCATCAAGTCGCAGTCTGTCTAACAGTAGAGACAGGTCTATGATATGTCTCCGTTCCATAGCTGTAGATAAGTACCTCGGCCCATAGCGGGTGCAGCGTGAGTCGGTTGTCGATGTGCGGCGGCGGTAGCTCCACCTGGTCCATCGTGTCGCAGTCTGTCTAACAGTAGAGACAGGTCTATGATATGTCTCCGTTCCATAGCTGAAGATACGTACCTCGGTCCATAGCGGGTGCAGCGTGAGTCGGTTGTCGATGTGCGGCGGCGGTAGCTCCACCTGGTCCATCAAGTCGCAGTCTGTCTAACAGTAGAGACAGGTCTATGATATGTCTCCGTTCCATAGCTGAAGATACGTACCTCGGTCCATAGCGAGTGCAGCGTGAGTCGGTTGTCGATGTGCGGCGGCGGTAGCTCCACCTGATCGCGCGTATGCACAACTGGAGGCGGCACGCTGCGCTCCATTTTGTCGAACTCTGTCTCGACCGCATCGTAGAATTCGTCGTCTGGTAATGTGGAGTGTGGGCCCTCCTGTTGACAAAGTAATAATATCAATTAAAATGTGTTTCATTCAAGGTTCAATGGATCTTTGATAGAAAGAATTTCGGAAGCCGAATCGTCGCTTCAACCAATTGCAGACCAAAAATAAAGTTAACATAGTTATGCTCGCATAGCCGAGGTATTAAGGGTGGATTTTGAGCCTTTATAGTTCCTAAGACAAAACGTTCCTAAGTAACTATCCATAACTTTTTGGCATAAATAAAAAAAAGTTTGTTATCAAGAAAATATTATTTTTTTACTTTGTTAACTTTTGAGATGCCAATGGATCCTAATTCTATATAGATCAATAGTCTCTACTGGACCGACTTAGGTGTATAATGAGAAACTTTTTCCAAAGTATATACCGGCAACTAGCTTTCTATTCTACCTCAAAACCAATTCAGAACCTTACGTCGTATTTTGGCGCTCCCTACAGATGGATACACGTAGATATAGATACCTATTTATATCTCAGGTGTTCGTGACTGCGTAGTTCGGTAGTACGTAACAAACGACGAGCTATAGGCGGATGTCTTCAAAAGAAACGATATCGTGCACGAATTTCATGCTCTATTGCGTTCGTCGAAATGTTCTCTACAATCACAAATTCACTTTACATCAGGGCCTTGTACTATTTTACCAAACTGTTTGGTTTGGCGACTTTTCTTATCGGACGTCACACTTCGGTTCGCTGAGTCTTGAAACTAAGTACGTTTGGCTACATAAGAAACAAAGGAGCTTTCGCAGGAGTTTGCGGGTTCGATTCCCGCCTTGGCACAAATGTTTTAACAAACTAACCAAAAAAATTCGGTATTCTGGGTGTTTTCTATCTAAACTCAAAAATCTATGATCTCAAGAGGCGCAAATATGCAGGTCTCGACAGAACCTACGCATTTGCTCCCTTTGGGTTTTTAAAAAAATATCTGAGCATCTGGTCGATGCGACGCGTGACCCGAGAGCTGGTGAATATCTGGCTCAGCGCATCAGCATTGCCATACAGCGTGGTAATGGAGCCAGTGTCTTGGGGACGCTTCCGACTGGTATTGACATGGATCAATTGAGCTACCTTTAGACTGTTTGCAACCGTCTGCAGTTAGCTCAATGGTTTCAATTGTAAATACTAGTTGTAATTTTTACCCTTAACACAAGCTACACTTAGCTTGAGGATAGATGATGCATGTGGATTGTCCAGAATTATTAATTTATATACAAGTCAGCATATTACCATGGCAAAGCTGAACAGGGACATCCCCAAAGATTGGCGCAGTGATCTAACATCTCTCTTTTTCCTTCAGATCTGATAAGCTTAATTAAAAGAAACGGATCAAGCGTATGATAGAGAAAAAAATTATCAAACGAAAAAAGGACGAGGTTCTACATTAGATAGTATTGTTAGTGACATAACTTTTAAAGATGAACCGATATTTTATTGGTTATTGAAACAACAACATTTCGAAATCTAGGATACATCTATAACAATTTTAGTATAAAATTTTTGTTTTTGCAACACCATGTACTGTAAGTACATCGTGTTTGTAAAAGACCCATTTTAAGGCCTAGCTTGTGAGTTCCTCTGAAATAAAATCAATAGTAAATATTGTATATTACTTAGACAATATGATGTCACGTCGATGATAACTACAACAATAAGGCCAAGGCTGGCACCTACCCTTTCACGCAGCTTTTACCATAAACCTTCATAAACCCTCTAATATAAAAGCTATATTCCCGTAACTAATCCATTATTCCGCGCCCATTTGACCCACTTCTCGTAAGTAAAGGATAGATTGAGACATTTTGGCCTGTTGCGCGTATTTTGTCATCAAGTGTTCGCTGTACGACGCATATTAATTGGTTTTCTGATAAGTTCGTAGAGTTTACAGCTATGGTTGAATATTAATTGGTCTTCAAACCTTTAAGTATAGTCATAGAAATGATAAAATGTTGAGCATAGCATACATATGTACGTACATAGCATCATCTAGCATCAAACTAAGCAGAGCTTGTGTTATGGGTAGGTACTAAGATGACTGATATATTTTGATATACAATACATTACATACACTTCATTCTTTAGTAAATTGTCCAGTATAATGAAAAAGCAACAAGAAAACAGAGAGATTTTATAGTTTTAAATAAACAGAAAACATAACACTCAATATGTACATATTTTTGTGAAACATACTGATAACATTGAAATGAGATGCGTAGCAAATGGGCCAGCCGACGACTGTAAACCACTCAACGTGAAGGTTACAAGGAAAACGTAATGTGAATAGTTATTCGAAAACAAAAGTGAAAGTCCTTCAATAAGTCCAAGGAATAATTAATGGCACTTGAATAAGTCACTATTTTAATTAAGTTAGGTCCTACATAGTTACACTATATTACATCTGTGTATTGTTAATACCCACATTAAAATGAAATGCGTTGAAAAAAGTATCAATTTTAATTCAACTATTACATTATTACACTTTATTACACGTACATTAAAAAACTTTATGAGTCATGGAAAATGCGTTTAAAAAAACTATAAAAGAGTTCCAATTGCATATTCATTATCAAAACCTTTTTATTTCCGAACAACCTGAGGAATTGTTAATTCGTCAATGAGTCCCTAATTCTGATTCTACCATGATTTTACATCTAATATCTGCATTCTGCACGTATCTGATATAGACTGGTTATACAACTGCACCAGGAACGGTGTTAAAAATAGATGGAACAGGTTTCTACCACTGATCTTCACAGGAGCTATAGCATAATTACGTATTAACCCGCACTGCCATCCATATTGAAGCTTTAATAAAAACAATCCTTATTATATTATACTTAATTCCATTATGAGCGTCTGGTCGATGCGACGCGTGATCCGAGAGCTGGTGCGAGTATCTGGCGCATCGCATCAGCAGTTGATCTCGAGACTGTTTACAACAGTCTGTAGTTAGCTCAATTGTTTTAGTTGTAAATACAAGCTTTAAAATTGTTTGTATAATTCATAACTTTGAACATAAGCTCCCGATTACTAAGAAAACACATCATCATCATCATCATCATCATCAACCTAAATAACTAGTCCACAGCAGGACATAGGCCTCTCCAAAACACATAGGTACAAATCAATCAAATCCTTCCCAGCAAATACTGTTGTTAATATCCATAATTTCAGCTTTCTCGACGTCCAAATCAATTTGAACTATTTAATCCCTGTTATAATTCGACCTAAATTGGAAACAAAGGCACAAAGTTTGATATTCAATACAAAGACGTAGGTTACGACTGGCCTACATCTTTACAATAGATTCGCGACCTCGATAACCCAACTCCTGCTTGCATTTACTGCGAATTAGAGCAAACGAACATAAACACTGGTAAACTTACACGAGTTCTTGCAATCCGTGAGATATACATTATACACCACACTATACAGGGTTACTTGTAGGTAGACCTGATCCTTTCAGGGCTGAAAATAGGGTTCAGTACACACACATTTGACTCTGAGGTACCCTTATCTGAAGTTGAGCGTCGAGATATTTGAATTTTTGATATTTTTGATGAAAGTCTCACCCTGAAGTCGAAGAATGATGATATTTTCTAAATTACATAACTACATAATAATATGTTTTTGTAGATTGTTCAGTGTTCTCTTATAAAGCCTGAATCACTTAATTAGAATAGCCTTTGAAAGTGCGAGAAATATCGTTAACGCTAGAGCCGTAGGCCCTTTAAATCTGAATTTGGAGTAAAATGGATAAACTATTTTTTTATCGACTTTTAATTGAGTCCTGTGACATCGATTTTTACAAAATTTCAACATTTGCCTTAACTGTTGTACCTTTTTGAATAGCTAGAAACATGTAAATTTGTTTAAATTTTCTGCATGAAATAATGTGGGGCGATATTTTGACAAAACTTAAGGACATTAAGGACGTTATAATAAATATTGTTTTTAAGAATATTCTTGAATTCATTCAATAGGTTGAGGTAAAATTGTCATCGTAAAATATAGTAGAACTATGTCATTGCTAAAAGTATTATAATGTTTTAGGGTAAGTTTATCACCTGCTTTTTAACCGGTACAGTAAAGTTAGCGAAAAGTGATAGACCTTTTAAATGTAAACTAATGAAGGTATGTAAACTTGTATCATTAAAACTAGATTTCTCACTTAACCTGAACGAAAGAAAACAACATAAATGTGATTCATTAGGAATGATAAAGACTAATAAAAATGGAGACTTTTAGAAGTAGACATCTAAATACTTCAAAAAATCGAGTCACTTATAAGTCTATTAAAAATCTTCCGTGTTTCACCGACCTACCCCGACATTTGAGGCAGTTGCCTTTGGCGGAGGATGGATAGGGTAAACTCCGGATTGACGCCCGAGACGGGAATCGTGTCCACTTCTAATAACCCTATTTACGGAAAATAAAGTACCTATTTATTGCTACAATATTTAGCTTATTTTCTAGGCTACATATACATAGGCTATCAAAAGTTGACTGCGATTTTCAGAAGAGGGATTTTTGGCAGTGGGTCACGAATCCCGACTTCACGCTACCATAAAATGAAACAAAACTAGTTTTATGGTTTTAAATTCGTAAAAACCTCTTAAATGTTTGTAAAACCTAACGAGTTATTGTAAAAGATAACAGGTGATAACGTTTTATTGACCCAGCCCGTATGCAGAGTAAATAAATATCTCTGTATTATAATTTTCCTTGTGCGAAGCTATATGATTGTCTGCGATAAAATATGTATATATATATATATATATATATATATATATAAGACTTGTCACAGTAAATGCCAGAACTATAAAGTTAAATCACAATAGTCGAAACAAATTGGCTTTTAGTAGGTACCTACGTGCAGTGGAATATCACTCACGTAATTACAGTTACGGTGGACAGTACGCTGATTACCAGTGTACAGTTTTATTCCGAAAAAATTTATTGAGAGCTGAATAAACTTACTTACACGAACACAAAGTAAGAAAAATATAAAATTCCGAGAAAATAGCCAACGTAAAATCTCTCAAAACCATTCGAAAACTAAATTCGAGTAAGTATGAGACAAAGATTGTGTAGATGCCTACGAGCACGAAATTATTCAAACGCTGCCAAACTACGAAAATGATTTCCTTCCTTTCCGGTAGAAGCACTGCAAAGCGCCAAATGTATGGAAATAGACGAAAACTTATTCCGTCATCGTAAACTGCACAACCGGTACTATATTCATGGCTTTATTGCTTTCTATGCAACAAATTTCTACCTTCTATTTCGATTGTTCGAGACAGTTAAATGATTTTATGTTATATTGTCATTATTTAAAACTAAACTTAAAATATGTATGTATGTAAATAGTGGGCATAATGCCGATGGTATTTTCTGCCTGCCAACTACATATTATAAACAAACAGGCAATTACGAAAACAAAATCAGACTTCGAATTCCAAATACAGATGTATTTTACAATGTTTTTTTTAAGTTTTTCGAGACACTTCTCCTTACATACTCCGGGATCATTTATCAAAACCAAAAGAATTGTCAAAATCGGCATTGACGGAGAAATCGGCAAACACATATTATGTAAAAAAATATACATACACCCCAACATAGAACCTCCTCCTTAATCCGAAATCCAAATACTTAACGAGTATTTAACAATTCAGCAGCTTTATAAATCTCACAAATCCAAACAAAACATACGATGACATTCCCAAAAATCGCGTGCTTCATTAAAATAGCGAGCATTCCCGTAATAAAATAAATGCCCGCGGCGAAAAGGGTACGTACGACACACCCGCCGCGGAGCAAGCCATTTGGCTCCGTGACGTCACCGGCGCACCCTATTGAAACTGATGGCACGAGGGAACATTATGGTAAGGTCTTCCCTGACGACTGGTTCTATTTTCGGACGCAACTTTTTGTTGGAAATGGCAGTCGGGTTACATCATCTGAAAGTTATGTTATCTCTGAGCGCGTTGGAAACTTAGGGTGCTCGCAAAATTGAAGTGATTGCAACAGAAGAAAGAATTCTAAATAAGAAGACCGGAATGTGCTTTGTATGTTCTAAGTTTTAATTATTATACTCGTAGACACTTATCTATATAAAGCTACAAATTATCTGCTGAAGATAATTACTGAAGCCAATATTATTATGTCCCTATTCATAAAATCTAAAACACTAGATTACTGGCCTATAACATAGAGTTAAAAGTACTCGTACAAGACAACACCTGAGTACCTTGTGATACATCAAAAGGCGTAACAAACTGTAATTGCGGTCCAGTTTCTACTCTATACGCTAATAATATTAACTCATTGCCTATAACAATAACGAACACCAGAACATGCATGCATACATTTCGTAAACCTTTCGCTAAATCCGTTCATGTAATTTGTTTAAACTTTATTTCTCTGATGTAATCTATTGCTATAGAGCTATTATCCAGCACGCAAAAAATGATTTGCACAGTAAGACAGTTCTTTATGTAACATGCTCTGAACAATATTACGAAGTCAGTTTCCAAAGCTTTGAGCATTTGATCGAAGATTTTTGTGATCAATGAAAATTACAAGTTTGTTAGACGAACCCAGTATTAGGTAGGTACATTGTTTTAAAAATCAAATTCATTTATTTTAACACCTATGGTATATACCTACATATAAATCATACAGCGTATTAGAAAAATACTATAATTTTTTTAATAAATAAAACAAGTGTACAATTAATTAAGAAAGAATTGGGATTATTATAATAGTGTAAAATTTAATAAAAACACCTCATTTACTGTTCTTGATATTTATTATTACTTCAGACAAACCTTTAAATTCTATTATATTTCTTTCTAATAAACTTGCAACTAAATCTTAATTCCATCAATTGAATATGTCTTGTGAAGATTTGTCAGTGACAATAAAATTAAAATCTAAGGCTGAAATTAAGTGGACTAATTGGTTTTACATGAAGGTTGTATTACATCATCAACGGTCGAACTGAACTAGCGTACTCATTGTTTTGGGATTTAAGGTGAATTAGCACATGAAAGCCGAATGACGTCATCGACTGAACAGAAGTTAGTGAGCTTGTGTTAAGTCGCGTGAAACACCGAACAAACAGTTTAAGAAGACTGGAATGTTTAATGTGTTTTGAATGTTCGAAGTTATAATTATTATACGAATAAGACTATACCATGATTCAAAACGTAGATTTTTTTTGTAAACAAAAGAGTTACAAAACCAAATGAATATTGGTTAACATATTCTACGACTTTGCAATGGTACCTAGGTATTATCAGAGCAAGCTGCAGAAGTTCGGAATAATTCGTGTTTTTGGCAGCTTTCATTTATCATTCAATTGGTCTCTCGTTCGTTCTTGAGCAATGCGTTGTTAATGTTTTAATTTTGGCTGTATTACCAAGCCATCAGATTAGTCGTAATTGTAGATCATACTAAATATTGACTTCATACAATATTTTACATAAATTGATATTTTTACTGTACATAAAAAAACAACCAGATCACATAATAGAAGTGTCTCTACTTGTCTGCAGATTAGACCGCAAAAATGCAGGCGCAATCAATCCGCGTCGCCACATGTTGACCGAGGGTGACTCAACAGACAACATTTTGTAATTATTCGGGTAGAGTTACAGTTCACTCAGAGAACGGTTGTAAATTGATCAATTTGTGGTGCTTTTCTGTTTTGCAAGTCTATTTTGTCTATTTTAAACCTACTTCGTCTTCCGAATTCTTCATTATTATTACGTCGAGTGGGTATTATTTTGATAATATACCTAGTTTTAATTTTTTCTTGTCTGAGTAACTTACGAGTATTTTGTAAGCCTAAAGAAATAAAGTTATTGATTTCCACCCTGAATACAATAATAATAATAATTCCGGACAGCCCACACAGCATCATCTAGCCCCAAGCTAAGCAGAGCTTGTGTTATGGGTACTAGATGACTGATATACTTAATACTATATGTAGTGTACACTATTATCCAGATATAATAGTTTAATTTGAATATTGGTTCGCTGGTGTCGTGCTACGTCTATCACCGGCCGCGGTCACAAGTGAAGTGATCCGTCTAGCCTGCCATGACTACCGCCCTCGCCACACCGAAACAACAGATTGCCTTCAAGCTTCAGACATCTACTTATAATGTATATATGTACACTACACTATACATTACAAAGATAGATATTTCAATCACAATCACCCACTAATCCATCGCGAGTAGCATCAACATCAGCCAGTATCTCGAATGGACTATACACGATGCTATGTTAAGTATAGTATGGGTATATGTACTGAATACGACCATTAAGCCATCACGACGAGCCAGGGAGGCTTCTATTGTGGCGGAGGAAATGATGTGACGTCACTCAATTAACTAGCCAGGGCTTTTAAATGAAGCAAATGACCAACACGTCAATCTGTCTACGCTTTATCATAGTGACATTTAGATGGTCATGATTTGTTACCGGCTGGGCTACCGGCTTCTAAACGTGGACACGGTAATATATATTACCGTGACGCGGAGGAATTGAACTGTATTTTTTTACATATTACCTCAGAACGTATTTCTAGTTGTTTTAACGATTCTTTTTTATTTGGAAGCTGTTGCTTCTCATATTGTACCAAAAAATTTCGATCAAGCTCTGACCTGAAACTACTGTTTTTGAGTAATCCTTAGACTACAGTGACGATGTCCTTATTTTTTCAGTAGGTAAAGAACTTGAAGTCGTTTTATAGAATTTTAAAACACGCCAAATTATACGTGACGAATAATTACATCGCGGATGAGCGTGACGTCATAAGTAGTTTCTCTACACTCTTCCTTATAGGTAATCATTATCTGTATGACTTTCTATATGATAACAGTGTCTGTCCTCGTAGGCTAAGCATTAAAACACTCGTTGTGTTATGTTTTGTCGTATTTAAAAAAAAATAAACCTATTTCAAATTCTTTAAAGGAAAAGTGAGATCATCAATGAAGTGAAGCGAATAAAATACTCATTTGCATAACTCTAAAACCTACTGGACAGATCTTGATCAAAATTTTATGGGACAACCTTTAAGCACCAAAAAAGAATCGTTAAAATCGGTTCACCTTGAAAAAAGTTCCGAGATACACGACCATTTTTTAGACGTCTCATTTTTTGGCGAAAAAAATGGAATAGCGAGAAACGAGTCGGATTTTTTTTCTAGTTTTCAAGGATCGCTTGATTAGACTTCAGTAGGTACATTTTAGAAAGACCATTTTAAATTTTCTCGTCTAAATTATTTCTTTTCTGTTTTGTTTCAATACTTAACCTGCAAGTTTCAGAAAAGATTGTAAGAATGTTTTCGGTTAAGAATGTTTTACATTATGTACGTGGATGGATAGATCATTTATTCAATATATTTTCGTTACAGCAGTGCCTTAAAACCTATGTTAGGTTTATCTAAGCACTGGGTTTTTTTTAATCTTGCTTAACTACCTATATACTTACTATAGTTAGCATTAAGTACCTACTAGTACTATACAATTCTGCATTGGTATATTGAAAGGATTTGCTTGTTAACAGATAAGCAAACAATTACCAACATAACAAAATAATTAATTAAAAATGACGTGTGATATAAATACATCCAGATAAGAGCGGTGGAATACCATCAGAGTGATCGATAGACGAACAACCTTCAAAAATCAGCTGTCGTGTCTGTTCCCACGATATAACATCGGTATTATAAAGCGATGAGTGTAGACGATAATTATGTTAGCTTTTTATAAAAAATTCGAAACATAAATGTTTAACCGACGATTAATTCGTAATGCCTGGGCGTATACTTTTACTGAAAGTTTAATTTCAATCGATAAATTCAAATAATTTGAATTTTTAAGAATACCTCAAAAATTTTGAGCTCGTTTCAAAATATGTTGTGACAATTGAAGTGAATACATTGTCACAATATGTTCTTCAAATATCATCAGTCGTATAATAATCGTAAAAGAGACATAGTAGCCAATAGGGAGCGCTACGTCACTTTTCTTGTATGAACGTATTTACCTAATCATTTTTACATTTTTGGATCAAAATTATGGGGAGGTAGTTCTGAAGGTAGACGTCAAAAATGCCTTCAATTCCGTAGATAGGGGCGCCCTGCTATACGAAATTAAAAATAAAATTCCTGAAATTTACCCTTTTCTCTGGCAGTGCTATGGTTCACCCTCAAAATTAATTTACCGGAATAACATTATTTCGTCTGCCGTTGGCTGTCAGCAGGGCGACCCTCTTGGTCCGGCCATATTTAGCCTTGCCATTCATCCAATAATTCAACGTCTTCAATCCAAGCTCAATGTTTGGTATTTGGATGACGGAACTTTAGGTGGAGAAGTGGACTCCGTTTTTAATGATTTAAAAATCATCACAGATGAATTTCGACAAATAGGTTTGGAATTGAATTTTTCAAAGTGCGAGCTTTTTGTTTCGGACTCTTGTGTAGACAAAAACAATATCATTGCAAAATTTAACAGTTTGGCCCCTAACATTACAGTTATAGATAAATGTTCACTTCGACTCCTAGGTTCACCAATTCTTGATGAGTCTTTTCGGCCATTTGTAGATGAGAAAATTCAAAATTTCAACAAAACTTCAGACAGACTTCTCAAAATTAACAGCCATATGGCTTTTACTATTATTCGATTTTGCCTGTTTGTACCTAAATTTACGTATTCTTTAAGATGTAGTCACCTGTGGAAACACAGCGAGCTATTGGATAGCTTAGACAACATAATAAAGAATACTTTATCATCGGTTTTGAATATTGATTTGGATGACAAGGCGTGGTCGCAGGCCTCCCTACCTGTCAAATTGGGAGGCTTAGGTATTCGCAAAATTTCCAGTGTAGCCCTACCAGCGTTCCTATCTTCCGTCTACAGCACTAGTTCTTTAGTTGAAAAAATTTTAAACACGTCTGATTCGGTCCGATCACAAATTTCTTTCAAAATTTCATATTTAGACGAAGCTAGAACGGCTTGGCATAGTGCTTGCCCCGATGCTGCTCCTCCAAAATCTCTTTCGTCCCAACGGCAATGGGACGGGCCTTTGTGTGAGTTGACACGGAATTGTTTGTTACAAACGTGCTCCAGCTCGGCAGATCGTGCCCGTCTCCTAGCCGTTTCTAAATGGGAGTCAGGACATTGGCTGCAAGCACTTCCTTCTTATAACACTGGCACTTTATTGGATCCCGCTACTTTCCGTATCGCAACATGTATTCGGTTGGGTGCAAGGTGTTGTGCGCCTCATCAATGCCAGTGCGGTACTGCAGTCGAACAGCTTGGTCATCACGGATTATCGTGTACTAGGGCCGCTGGTCGGATATCTCGTCATGCCAGCCTTAATGACATCATCCGGCGGGCCTTTGTCAGCGCTAACGTACCAGCTATTCTCGAACCGAATGGTCTGTTCCGTGACGATGGCAAGAGGCCCGACGGTATGACACTAGTCCCATGGGAGTTGGGGAGGCCCATTGTGTGGGACGCTACATGCGTCGACACACTTGCACCTTCCCATCTTTCAAGGACATCCACTAGGGCTGGTGCGGCGGCAGATCTGGCCGAGGATCTCAAGAGGCGCAAATATGCAGGTCTCGACAGAACCTACGCATTTGCTCCCCTTGGATTCGAGACCCTAGGTCCGTGGGGTACCGAGGCTCTCCGGGTTTTTAAAAAATTATCTGAGCGTCTGGTCGATGCGACGCGTGACCCGAGAGCTGGTGAATATCTGGCTCAGCGCATCAGCATTGCCATACAGCGTGGTAATGCAGCCAGTGTCTTGGGGACGCTTCCGACTGGTATTGACATGGATCAATTGAGCTACCTTTAGACTGTTTGCAACCGTCTGCAGTTAGCTCAATGGTTTCAATTGTAAATACTAGTTGTAATTTTTCTATTCCTTTGCTTGTAATTTTCGTTGTTACCTAATCATTAAACTAAAATAGAATAAGCGCATTCAGGTATGAAATAAAAAAATCTGATTTAATATCGTGTAAAATAAAAAGTCATAAAACCACACAAGCAATAGTAATAACATTAGTAGGTCCCTTATACTCTCTCCAGCAAAAACGCGATCTACCTCGTCTTTACCTACAAGTACCAGTACTATAATGAGGATCCTGCGGTCTATCTTGATGTTATCTATGCCTAGTCATTTTTCCACTAAAGGAAAAAATTAAATGTTTTAGCGAAGAGAAAATCAATTCACATCTTATTTCTCTCTTTATATTATTTTCATGATTATTTATTGGTTTAAAATTGTACTCGTCTAACAAGTTCTTAATCCGCCAATTGGATTTGAATTATAATAACGAATAGTGTTTATTTACGTGTAACTTCTCAGAGACGATGACTCATATTAGTGTAACTAACTATATAAATACACTTCCGATAGGCGAATGGCAATCAATGGAAACTGGACTAATGACGTATCTATGTGTCAAGCAGTACAGTCACCTCATGAGTAATATTATCTTTACTATAATATTACAAACGCGAATGTTTGTATGTATGGATGTTTGTTACTCTTTCACGCAAAAAGTACTGAACAAATAGAGCTGTAATTTTGAATAGACGTCGTTCTAGCCCTGGTTAAAACATAGACTACTTTCATCTTATAAATAATTTCTCATGGGAGAGAAATAAAGACCAGGGAGAAAAAGACCTTGAAACGTTTCCATAATAACAACGTGTATGAAGCCGCGGGCAAACTAGTTAGTTAATAAAAATAAATAAATAATGCTGGACAATTCACAAACCATCATCTAGCCCCAAGATAAGCAGAGCTTGTATTATGGGTACTAGATAACTATGACGTATGTTAGTTTATCTTAACCCTATTTGATTGAAGCTTGATCTAATTTCTTGAAATAGATTATTCGATTCCACGATAAATTGTATTCGTTGAAGTGCAAATACTATTTTCCAATAGCTTAGATATAGACCAGACATTCAAAGAAAACTTCAGGTTGTTTTTCCAATCCATGTGAGGTATTTGGTTTGGAAATCAGACCAACCCAAGTTTATTATTCTAAAACTTTATATGAGCGGATTATGAGAGTATACAATATAATATTGTATAATAATACCCATTGACGTAAATTCTGCTTAGTTAGATGATGCTTTGTGAATAGTCCAGCTATTTTTAGTTCTTTCAGCACTCCACATAATTTTATTCAATTTGTAATTAACTCTTTTATTTTTATTGAGCGAGATACAACGAAAGAAACAAGTTTAAATTGATCAATACAAGACTAACATGCCAAACAATATATGGAATTATCTATCTTCGTGTTTCTAATACACATATCTGGGTGCCAATTCGAAACACATACGAGTAACAAAGTTCAAGGAATGGATGAAGGTCGTAAAGACCTCGTAACAATAATGCAAGAGATCGTGCGATACATTACAGACACATAACACAAGCTCAAGCTCTGATTAGCTTGGGGCTAGGTGATGCTGTGTGGATTGTCTAGAATTACTTATTTATTTAAAGAATACTTAACATAGAAAATTTGTTATATCCAGGGTGTCAGTACCGAACACCTTAATTACAATCTTATAGGTTGAATACGGCGTAAAAGGCAAATCTAATAATAATTTGTAAATCTAATGTCCAAAAGTAAGGGTTTTAGTTCTTACTAAAATCCTTTATTAATCTATACTTTATACTGAACCGAGAATTATTTCTGACACCGATTTTGAATATACGTAAGTAGTTCTAAGCCAGCAATAACAACAGTCACCGTCTCTTACATACACTCCAAACTAAAACTGAGTCCTTCGTCTCAGTCAAGTCAAAAAACATTATAACATTTTTTGTTAAGGTGGGTAATGAAATAGGCGCGGTCGTATAAATTATACCTGTCGTGGTATCAGATAGGCCATAATAATAATAGCTGTCTGTCATAATAATAGGATGAGTGATTGGTTTGATCCAATCAATCGGGTGAACGAATTATATGTACATTCGACTCACGACCTTAGACAGGGAATAGGTACCACAAAATAAACCAACTGCTGCACGAGCGTCCATGTGCCATGAAATCGTCGTGTACTGTAAAAGTGTTAGTTTAATGGAGTATTATTTATTTTATGACTACTTTCGTGATTATGTTGCATCGGCTACATGCTTTGATGTATTTTTAGAAAACCTACTACTTATTTAAACTAATAGTTGAAACTTATGGATAAACTAGCAGCGCCTCGCGGTTTCACCCGCGGTTATTCCCGTTCCCATGGGAATTCCGGGATAAAATATAGCCTATGTGTTATTCCAGACTATAATCTATGTCTGTGCAAAATTTAATCTATATCCGTTCAGTAGTTTTACGTGAACAAGTAACAAACATCCATCCATCCATACTTACAAACTTTCGTGTTTATAATATTAGTAGGATTAAGCATATGAGTTTCCGCGTGGTAAGCAATATGCAATGGGTCCTTATATTAACTTAACAACTTAAAATCCATCTAGCAGTAAAATATAATCCTCAATGCGCTTTTATTTTACTTTAATAATAACATACTTTTCCAAGAAAAGTGACGTGAAACCCTTTGGCTTTGAATTAATGACAGTAGTACTTTACAAATAGTCTTCGTTCAATACCTTCTATTTATTCTAGCTTTGTATCAGACAACATCAATAGATTTCGTTAGTAGAGCTTCTTTATTCTGAACAACGTACGTACCAAGGTCAAATTAAATGATAATGATTTCCAAGAAAGGGCTTTAGACTAGCTGTACGTACGACTCAAAACAGCCGCTGATACAAGTGTTCAAACACCAGATAGAACCGAAAAATAAAAAAGGCTACACAGAATTGAATCTGAGCTAAGTAAATGGTCAACATTTAGATACTTGAATTTCAACTGAAGTAGTAGAGTAGTTTTACACTGTCTCAAGTTTCGACGAAATCTGATTTTAGAGCGTTCGTGGAACTGGGCATGGTTAAAGTTACACGGCACATACTACACTGGCCAGAAAAACTAAGGATCATACTTTTAAAATTTCATTTTTTATAATCTAGGTATAGAAGTTAGAGATAAAAACGTTTTATCTCATTTTAAAACATGATTATAAAATGTAAATTGCGTTTTTGGACACTTAGGTTAGAATACCTATTTTTTAATTTAGTTTTTTATATTACTGTAATTTCAGAGAAAGCTAATACAATATGCTATAAAACGTTTTCAATTTAAATCTCAGCCTTCTTTAACAAAAAAAAACTGTTAAAAGTGTGATACTTATTTTTGCAGGCCAGTGTATAATAGACCAAAACAACGATAGACGAACTTGGGTAAGTATACGCAACAAATTAAAACTCCAGGTCTTCGAACTAGCGTCATGTCAATCCTATTAGACTTTAGTTTTAACTTTAACAGAAATCAATGTGAAAGGGCAATGCACGTAACGTCAAAGAGTCCATGTACGATTAACTTTATAAAAGTGCTTAGCTCAGCGTGTATTTTGACTAGTCAATACATAAATGGTTTATTAGGTGAGTAGTCAATATAGGCTACCCTTCGCAGGTGATGACGATACTTACTAGAAATGATCGACTTGATTTCATTATAAACTAGCGACCCGCCCCGGCTTCGCACGGTTTTATTATACGTATAAACCTTCCTCTTGAATCACACTATATATTAAAAGCCGCATCAAAATCCGCCGCGTAGTTTTAAAGATTTAAGCATAAATAGGGACAGAGAAAGCGACTTTGTTTTATACTATGTACTGATGTTCTATTCATTATGGATATAATCATTGCCTACATACCACTTCACTGAAATGATTGGTTTTATCGAAAGAAGCCCAGTAAAACCTTTTCAATTAAGGGTTAATCGCCCTGAAAGAAGTCCTATAGATGGCTTTTAATCGTATATTTTCCATCGTGATAATAATATGTTGTTTTAATAATAGAGGTTTTTAATTACTAAAATCTAAAAAAGTAATAATAGCTTTGGATTTAAGCTAAGTGAAGACTTCGAGAGACACGTCAGGCATCGATTATTAATTGTATTATTTTTATTAAAGGGCACGGAAAATACCAATTACATGATTATTACAATACTTTTGAAAACCATAGAAACGGCTGAAAGCAGATAGCTTCAAAAGCAATCTATGACGCAACTCCACATCCAAACAAATCAATGGACTATTGTTTAAAGTAGTGTAGTACAATGACTGTACTAGGCATTATGCCAGAATGCAGGTATGCATGCAAAGCTTGCAATCGCAGACTATATTGCGCAAGGGTTAAAACGTCACGCGACCTAAGGAGTCTGTGTTCATCAAGGGTTATACTGTTCAATGTTTTACTTAGGTATTTAAATTTAAGAGAGGTTTTCTGTTAACTTTGAAACCGGAAAATCTGTGACCAAAACACATAATATTTATTTCTTGATCTTAATGTGCAATAAGTTGTGTAGGTAAGTTGTCAAAATTTTCGGTGAAGTACAATAACCACCCATTGTTTACAAATATTTTACACCAAGTTTGACTGAAGTATAGAACCAAATATTATAAAAGGATCTATCTACATTAGCAACGATTTACTTTAGATATTTCTATCTATTTAATGTATTGTATTAAGTATATCAGTCATCTAGTACCCATAACACAAGCTCTGCTTAGCTTGGGGCTAGATGATGATGTGTGAAAAGTCCGGAATTATTTATTTATTTATGAAGCGTTCATAGCATGGTATGGCAGTAGTATTTATTTTCACTTCGCTTGTCAGTAAGATCATCAATTTACGAGTGATAACGTATGGTTAGTTCAAGTATCTAAATAAACAGTCACTGTTTTGTATTAGTGTCATTGATATAAGTTGAAATGCCATCTAATAATAAAACCTGACTTTATAGGCCCGCGTAGACCTGACCGAACGAAAAGTTAAAAAAACATATTTTTAAGAAAGAAAGAAAGAAAGAAAAATCATTTAACATCTCACAAATAACTTAGGTCAAATGGAACAAACCTAAAATTTTAGATATTTCTGCATTGTTTAACACTATAATTCTATACATAGCTTTATTTATTTCATAAAGAAAGTAATATATAATTGCAAGTCAGAAAACATGATTGATGTAAGCGTTGATGATGGTACAAAATGGAAGGCATTAGAAATGTCCATTGCCGTCTCATATGTACGAATAGGACCCGTGTACGTACAGTTTGATAACTAAAAAGTTTTCGTAAGATCAATAGACTAACTTCATAGATAACGTCATAGGTAAGTACGAGATGTAAGCAACAAAACACAACTCCCGAGATATGGATATGGCTGTATTTTTCGCCTGCAGGGCTGATATTTGGATGTTTTCAACACTGAGTATTCGCTTGTAATAATAGCTCAGTGTTTAGTTATTTAGGTATAGTGAGATTAACGCATACCTATACCGCGATTCAAAAACATGGATATTTTTTGTAAACAATAGAGTTACATAACCAAAGCCGCCGCCGCCATTGCCTTCGCACGGGGCCCACTGTGGTAGCCATAAAGCACCGATTGTACCCAACGAGGGTCCAGTTCAAGCTGCACCGTCTTCAGTTAAGGATTTAGATTTAGACAATCAAAATACTAGGAAGACTGTTATATATTCAGATAAGTTGGGTGCTGGGATGGGAATAAAACTGCGTGACCTTCTTTTACAAAATGTTGTAAATAATTGTTATCCACATTGTAACATAAATAGAATTACCGATTATATACAGAAAGATAACTCCCTAAATCACAGCACCACCCTAATAGTTCAGCTTGGTGAAACTTGTGTAAAACGTTCACAGTTGATTAGGCTTGTTGAAGTACTCTTAGGAAAGGTAGAGAATGGACTTGGGAAACTGATTATTTGCTCATTCCCCTACTCAAAGTCACTAACACTTAAACAAAATGACAATTTATTTAAAAATAACTTGCTGATTTACAACATGACATGTCGTCATAATGATGTATTATTTTTTGATTCTAATAATTTTATTAGTAAAACTATTTTGACTAGGGACACAGTGGACCTAACCCAACAATGTAAAAAGATAATTGCTAAATTATTAGCATACAATATTTTTGATCCCGTTATAAGTAGTATAACGCAGTTACCTGACGAGCCTGTACATGTAGTTAGTAATAGTACTAATGAGGGCATTAAAGCTACAGTGTCAGTAAACTCAAATTTAAACTGACCGCGATGACAATGGGAAAGCAAAAAGCCATGTTTCACATAGTCCATCAGAATATACAAGGCTTACCCAGCAAAATCCTAGAATTAGAATTATTTATGAACCATTTAAATGTAGATGTTATGTGTGTAACAGAACACTGGATTGTAAAGAATCAGTTACTGCCTTTTTATAATAACTATTGTTTTGTAAGTTCATATAAAAGAAAAGCTGCAATACGTGGTGGCTCTCTTATTTTAGTAAAAAATAGTCGTAAATGTAAAGAAAGAAAAGATATTGTAAAACTTTCTATTGAGAGGACTATTGAACTTTCTTGTGTGGAATTGGAGCGACATATCGTTGTGTGTGTATACTGCCCTCCTGACGCAGATCAGGTTGCTTTTGAATGTACTATGGAAGAAGTTTTGCTGAAAGTATTTACTTGTAGGAAGGATCTCATTGTTTGCGGTGACTTTAATATAGATATTTTATCAAATCCCCTTGCCGACAGATTGCTTAATTTATTCAAGTGCTTTAGTTTACAACATCTTTTTAATGACCCCACTAGGGTAACCCAAACATCTGCCACCTGTTTAGATAATATTTACTGTAGTCAAACTCCAACCAGCAAAGCAGTAATTAGGCATTTCCAATCAGACCATTATGGTCAAAGTGTTAATTTTAGCTATAATGATAGAAATAATGTAGAAAAATATACCTGCAGGCCAATAACAGAGAACCGTATTAAGAATTTTCAAAGTAGAGTAGAACTAACAGTATCTAATATATTTTGTTCTGATGACCCCAATGAATTATTTTCCACACTTTTGAATGTCATACACAAGGAACACAGTGAAGTATTCAAACTTAAAACATGCACAGTGAGAGATAGGGTCGGATTTGTTGATTGGGCCACTCCGGGTATTTATAAAAGTAGGAATAGACTCTATGACCTTTATGCTTCTAGAGAAACTATGTTACATGATTCTGCGTTTCTATTGTATGTAACCAACTATTCTAAAACATTTAAGAAAGTCTGCAACACAGCCAAATGCCTGTTTTTAAAGAATGTTATAATAAAATCATCTAATAAAGTAAAAGCAACATGGAGACTAATAAATAACGAAACAGGTAAATCAAAGCCACGTTAGATATGGGCGCCGCGCCGGCGCCGCGCCGCCGTGTGCCCCCCGCACGCCGCCGCCGCCGCCGACATTCACCGCGCGGCGTGAGTGGCGTAAAGACGTGTATTTTTTAACGTGATTGACTCATCCAAAATGACTGAGTAACAAAGCCCATTGTCGCAGCAGCACTATTGGATAATCGCTTCATGAGTCTGTCAGAAATAGATTCATATCTTGAAAACCAGAATATGACCAGGACGTCATTCCTTTCCTCGTACATTAGGGAAATCATAAATATTAATAACGAACCAGAAGCTTTAGCCGAAAACGCAGCAAGTACAAGCACCAGCAATGTAAATAATTGTCACATCATTATTGCACAAACTGTCAAGGAAACATAGTATGAGTTCATGCCAAGGCATTCAAGGTGATCCAATAGAGCAAGAATGTTGGCGTTACATTGCTGGTGCTGATCCTACAGAACCAAAAGATGGTGATTTATTATCCTATTGGAATAATAAAAAAGAAGCATTTCCTCATCTTGCTGCTCTTGCTAGAGCTTTACTCTGTATACCTGCCACTAGCACTCCGAGTGAGAGGGTATTCTCAGTAGCTGTGCTAACAGTTACGGCCAAAAGATCTCGCTTGAGCTCGATTCGGGTTAATAAAATCATATTTATTCATGATAATTATAAAATATGTAAGATGTAAGATTGATTATCAATCTTACATATTTTATAATTATTATTATCTGTGTTTATGTTAAAAAATTGTTTACGAGGCTATTAAAGTGTCCCTTTGGAAAACTGTTTTTTTTTTGTATGTACCTGATGACCTGATCTGGACAAGGTATTTACTGTACTGTATAGGACTGACATTTTCCTGTCGTCCGCCTAAAACGATATTAAGAAGCCGGCCGGCTTAAAGAAGGTACTAAGGTAGGGAGTAGATTGCGAGTTTAAGTTGGAGGTAGGTAGTAGAAAACTACGCCGCCGGCGCCACGCCGCCGCCGATTGAAATTAGTCAGCGCGCCGCCGCCGAAAATTTTTAAGGCGGCGCCCACATCTAAGCCACGTTATAAAGAAATAAGGTTAAAAATTAATAATTCAATTCTTATACATGAAAAAGATATTGCCAATGCTTTTGATGCATTCTTTTCTGCTATTCCTAAAGTTGTTACCCAGTCTCTAAACTCCTCAGCATCAATGGCTGTTAAATTTTTAGAATCTTCAGTTGCTAGATGTAATGAGAGTTTTATCTTTAGTTATGTAAATGCTGATTATGTAGTGAAAATCTTTAAGTCCATTAACATTAAAAATACTGAGGATCTCTGGGGTATATCAACAAAAGTATTAAGTTCAATTGTTAAGGAAATGGCTCCTTGTTTGGCCTATATTTTCAATAGTTGTATCGACGCAGGAGCTTTTCCTGATCTCATGAAATATAGTAAGTTAGTTCCTCTTTATAAATCTGGTAGCCACACTGATCCGGCCAATTACAGACCGATTTCAATACTTCCTGCAATGAGTAAAGTTTTTGAAAAAATTATTCTCACCCAGTTAACTTCTCACTTCAACCTTAATAGGTTATTTCATGAAAACCAATTTGGCTTCACCAAGGGTAGATCGACAACGGATGCTGGTACGGTTCTATTAAGGCATATATTGGAGGCCTGGGATAAAGCCAAAAACGCTATTGGTGTATTCTGTGACCTTTCTAAGGCTTTTGACTGTGTAGATCATAGTACATTAATTGAGAAACTGAAACACTATGGAATAAAAAACAAGGCACTGGATCTTATGCAATCATATTTATCTGATAGAGTTCAAAAAGTAGACGTTGGTAAAGAAAGATCTACGGGCTCAAAAATTGAAATAGGCGTCCCCCAAGGATCTATATTAGGTCCCTTTTTATTTTTAGTATATGTAAATGATCTCCCCTTTTTAGCAAAAGACCTTTGTGATATAGTTTTATTTGCTGATGATACTTCACTAATTTTTAAAGTTGACAGAAATAAATATAATTTTGACGATGTAAATAATTCGCTGTCAAAGATACTAAATTGGTTTACCGCCAATAACCTCTTACTTAATGCTAAAAAAACAAAATGTATAAAATTCATGTTACCAAATGTTAGAGAACTCCCAACTCAAATCATGTTAAATAATGAGATTGTTCACTTCGTAGACTCTACTGTATTTTTGGGGTTGCATATTGATTCAACTCTTCAATGGCAACCGCAAATTGATGCTCTCGCGAGTAGGCTTAGTTCAGCAGCCTATGCAGTGAGAACAATTAGACATCTCACTGATCAGGACACAGCTAGGTTAGTTTATTATAGTTACTTCCATAGTATTATGTCCTATGGTATTTTGCTTTGGGGACAGGCAGCTGATATTCAGACTATCTTTGTTCTTCAAAAAAGGGCGGTGCGTGCAATTTATAAATTAAAGCCACGTGACTCATTGAGGGAATTATTTAAAGAAATAAATATTTTAACTGTAATTTCGCAATATATTTATGAAAATTTAATGTATACACACAAAAACAAGAGTAACTTTTTGAAAAATTGTGATGTTCACAATAGAAATACACGAAACAAGAACAAATTACACATTCCTTCATTTAGATTACGAAAACTGGGGAAATCATTTATGGGTAATTGTGTGCGCTTCTATAATAAGCTTCCATCTGAAGCAACTGAACTTTCTATTCGTAGATTTAAACAGTACATAAAACTAAATCTTATCAAGAAGGCATATTACTCCATAAATGATTACATCAATGACGTTAGTGCTTGGCCAGATGTCGCTCAGTTCCACATCGACAATAGTATGTAATTATTTATAAGGCAAACATGTATTAGACACATAAGTTTTACACATGCTAGTGGTTTCTATTTCGCCTCTTCCACTAGTGGACAAAAAATTGAGGCGAATTAAATTTGACTTGTCTAAGTGCTTATTTTGTAAGCCTAAAGAAATAAAGATATTGATTATTGATTATTGATTATTGAAAAGGAATATTGATGTAGTTAACATATTTTACGATATTGGTATCATCAGATCAAACTGCAGAAGCTCCAAACAATTCCTGGTTTTGACAGTTTTCTACATTCCATTGGTCTTTCATTCGTTATCGAAAACGAACTTTCTTCTTTTTCGCTGTGCTTGAGTAAATAGGCGTTTTTGAAGAATTTATTTCAGTTTTTAGTTGTTAGCTTGCTGTAACCCTGCTGCTGTCTGTTATTCTTATCAGCTTCTGTTAAGTTTTATTCATAAATGCCATTGTTTAAAAAAAATATCTATGATTCTAAATCAGGGTATAGTCTCTCTCTATTCGATTCTAGCCTCGGAACTAAAGTTTTGAACAATTAGCAGATAATTGTTCTGGGTGTTTTATATGTAGATATAGTAAAAAAGCTGTCTATATACTGTTCTTTATTAAGTAAGTAGAGGTATATTAGTTACTTAGTATACATAACACAAGCTTTGCTTTGCTTGATGATGTCAAATTTTGCAGGCCTTTACCCTTATTGCGAATGTAAATGAAAACAGAACCCGAGTCGAGTTTTTTATATTTATCTAATAATACTTTGTTCTCTATGGCGACTTTAGCTGTAATTTTATTTCTGGTTGTTTAATAATCGAGGTTTTAATTTAGAATCTATTCAAGCCATACAACATAAAGTATATCTACTTATTCCGATTTTAAGAATCATATTCAAACTCAACATATCTCAAATCAACAACAATGTTGACAAATGGACTTTTATCAAAAAACTGCCAAAACAAACCAACTCACGACCGAATCGTGATTTCTCGATAACGTCTGTGACATGAATTAAAAAGCAATACAAAATTACGATTAACCAGCGGACTTCCTTTGCCATGACGTCAAAATTAATGGTGCGTGCCTTCCAAAAATAGATCACATTCCAAATACCATAACGTTTAAACTTCACTGAATCATCTGTTTTGGGAGAGTTAAATTGTTTTTGCTAGAAATAACTGATAGGTAGTGTTTCTAAAATGAGGTTTAAGTCTCGGAATATGTAATGTTCGAGTTATGGATTCCCAATTAAATAAATAAATATTTCTGGGCAATCCACAAAGCATCATCTAGCCCCAAACTAAGCAGAGCTTGTGTTATGGGTACTAGGTAACTGATATACATAATACAATACATTACATGAATAGATATTTTTTAGTATACATAGAAAACACCCAGAAGCCAATGATGATAAACTGAGACGCGAAAAGTATCTGCAGATCGTGCAAATATTTGTCCTTGGCCAGGAATCGCAAGCGATTTACCCACTGCGCCACTGAGGTCGTCAGTTACTATCTACTATTCCGCATATGAGATTTAACAAGGTCATGGGTATAAAAATATCGTATTATTAACAGTCGTGATTAATATTATAAAGCAATTTATGTTTATTAAATATTATAAAGCACTTTATGTATATTAAATATTATAAAGGCTAAAGTTCGTATGTATGGATATTTGTTACTCTTTTACGCAAAAACTACTGGACAGATCTAACTGAAATCTTGAATAGAGTCATTTCTAGCCGTGAATAGAACATATGATACCTTTGATCCCATAAGTCAGTTTCCATGGGATAGAAATAGCCTCGAAACGTTTCCATAGAAACAGCGCGTGCGAAGCCACGGACAGATACCAGTAGGTATATATTTGTTTATTATAAAAGAAAGTCGTGTTAGTTACACCATTTAGAACTCGAGAACCGCCGGACAGATTTTTATGATTTTTGTGTTTTTGGATTTGTCTTCGTCGGGAATAGGATAATATGTATAAAAATATGGTATTTGACAAATAAATTAATTTCCACGCGGGCGACGCTGCGGGGCGCAGCTAGTCATATTATATTTGTTCTCATTCCAATGAACCTCGAAAGAAAGCATTATTACCGGGCTTGAAACCGGTATAAATAATAATCGGACCTGAATTACGCCTTGCGAAATGCCTAGCCCTTTTAAAGATGTGGTTTCACACACGGTGTTGACCTATACTTACAACAAAAAAAAATATTTTTGTTTATGAGGTTCAATAGAACACAAGCTTTGCCCAAGGCTTCGCCCGTGTAGAATATTTTGCGCGGAACCCTATTTATGTTATACCGCCTTTGTGCCACCACACACCAGCCCTAAGCTGTCTGTGAATCAATGACGCTACTAGCGGCTTGAAGCGACATAATGCTGAGGCAGGGATCTCTTTGGACTTTTATGTAAGTTATTTTAATCTTTATATTTATGTATTTCTTGTATTTGTATTAATATGTGTCATCCAATTGTGAAGTATGTGGTACCGTAAAAGATGTACAACATATGTTGATGGAATGTCGCCGGAATGCCAGTGAAAGAACTCTATTGTTGTTGTTTTCTTCTAGCTAGGGTACCTACTTAATGTCGAACAGGGAGCTTTTTAGCTTCACTTTTTATGTTAATTTATTTGGGAAACAGAAAGCTTATATTTAGAGGGGAGTATTTAACTGAGCAACCGTGCACTAGAACTTATTCTTAATTCTTATATTTTCACATTACAGCACAAGACTTGACGAAGAAGCGGCCACACAGATGTAGCATAGCGGGTCCGAGTACCCATTCATATCGCTCGCCGTTAACAAATCTTGGTGCAGCAAGAACTAATGACGCTAAGAAAGTTTCCACCTCAGACTACCTAGTCTGAGGTTTCCACGTATAGTAAAGAAATAACTGAACTAAAACTAATTTATATTGTGTTAAGATATATATAGGTAAGTATAAAATTAAGTATTTTGAAGTCTGTTATCACGATAGGGCGACGTGGTCGCTAAGCGACAAAGTACATGATCATAAAATGATCATAACAATGGGATCAACCGTTCTTGAGTTATAAATGGTGTAACTCCAATAAATTTGTTTTGATTATTAAGTAGGTATAGATCTATTTGAAAAGTATGTTTTCATCTTTAAAAAATATAAGTAAAATCTGATAAAAGTCAGAAGGGCAGCGGCGACACGGCGCGGCATCTGAATTAATAAATAAATAATGCTGTATAATTCACACAGCATCATCCAGCCACAAAGTAGAGCTTGTGTTATTGGTACTATATTACTGGTATACACTTGTTTCTTGTCAACGCTACAAATAGTTTAACACTGTGTGCATTGTCAAGAATTATTAATATCACTACATAGTATAAAACAAAGTCGCTTTATCTGTCCCTATGTCCCTTTATCTTTAAAACTACGCAACGGATTTTGGTGCGGTATTTTTTTAATAGATAGAGTTTTTCAAGAGGAAGATTTATACGTATAATAAAACCGTGCGAAGCCGGGGCGGATCGCTTGTTATATGGAAAAGTAGCTGCCCCCTCGGCTTCACCCGCGTGAAAACTGATGATTGAAGTAGTTGCTTTATTCCAGGCCAAGAACCATGTCTATTCAAAATTTCAGCGCGATCCGTTGAGTAGTTACGGAATGAAGAGATAACAAACATCCATCCATACATCCAAACTTTCCCATTTATAATATTATACATAGGTAATAGTAATAAATCTTTGTACGATTAAAGTCCTAAAATAGCAACTGATAAGAACTTGCAGATCTAAGGTAAACAAACAAGAAAACGCAAATGTCCTAGTGAAAGATTTTATCATAATTTGATGAAAATCGTTCATTATTATACCTAACAAGTTAACATTACAGGCGTTTTAACCATGAATTACAAATAACAGAACCATCTGTGTCAACAAAACAAAAACAAACCTTATGCAGCAGTTTCTTCAAAATTTTAAACTTCATATTGTTAACTTATACACAACACATCACTGAAAACTGAAGCCGTGAATAATTTTAGCGAAGGCCGGAAAGCGGAGATAAAAATTAAAGGCGCGAAAAAAAGGAGAATACTAGACACGTCTGCTCCCGACCGTGGTCGAACCACTAATGGTATTCGGTTAGTGGACGCGTATCGCCTTGCTGTGTGCGACTGTACCAGATTATAGCATAGACACTGGAGTTTATGACTGTACTGGTTATGCGCTTGGGCTATTTTCACCTATGTTTGGAAAGTCATATAAATAGTCTAGGTTCTAGCGTTTTGTTGGAGAAAATTCTTTGTAGGACGGTTAGAAAAGGTCGCAATGTGGTATGTTATTGTGTTCTCCTCTAAAATACATAGAAAAACAATTTAAAATGCCTAGGTTTACTCTATTAAATTATAAGGTAGAAAATTCTATTTTCAAAAATTTACTTACGTTCAATAATTCACGCAATGTTTAATTTAAGTATATGCCAAAAATCAAGTCAGTTAGTTGCTTAATTAAGGCGTGAAGGAATGACAAACAAACAAACACACTTCGTATTTATAATAATAGATAGATTGCATACATTTTCGAACGCTCTGCAGTGTCTATTCAAGGAATTCAAGGTATTCTAAATGTTTTAGTTGAGATGACTAAGTAACGTAATCA
Source organism: Eupithecia centaureata (assembly GCA_944547425.1). Lineage (NCBI taxonomy): Eukaryota > Metazoa > Arthropoda > Insecta > Lepidoptera > Geometridae > Eupithecia > Eupithecia centaureata. The sequence continues at coordinate 4,868,250 of OX155691.1, read as the reverse complement.
TTAACCACAGAAAAAGGAAGCAAAGGAGAGAAAATGAAAAAATGGAAGTGAAAATGAGTAGTTTCTAAATTCGACTTTTTTTATTCTGTGGTGTCTCAGAAATTGTGTTTGAAACCTGTGCTATTTTTAGATACGCCAAATAATCATCCCTGAAAGAAGTAGTTGGTAGTTAGTTTAACTATAAATACGACTTACCTCATGATCCGGTCCCGGTTTTGATGCCAATCTCGCTTCAGTCAACTGATTCTTGAGTGCCCTGTGATAACAAGACACGTAAAATTAAATAATTGTACAAATAAACTAAGTCTGTATAGTTAACATATAAAAATACTGAACTGCCAAACCCATTATTAGTAATATTGGGCTAAGTTAAAACATTGTAATTAAATTTATTTGAATAAGTTATAATATATGTTCAGGCTACTTTGTAAAATTTGATATTAAATCATGCTCATTCATTCTCATTTGTTGCGACTTTGTAGCGCAAGGTACCGCGCTACAAAATCGCTACAGCTCAACAAAACACATAGTTGCGTCTTGTAAGCGCGATTTCTAGACGCCGCGCACCGCCAAATCGCAAAACGGAAGACACAGCTATGTGAAAAATGGTATGCGTCTTAGTACAAAATATTCCGTGAATAATCTCTACCTTGCTAGCTTGTTTCTCTCTGCGGCGCAGCAAGTCGACGCAGTGCTATAACGTCGTGACTTGTCGCATGAACCTCACACATGGCGTACAGTATGTATCTACTCACATGTAGAGCTCCTCAGCCTTGCTAGCTTGTTTCTCTCTGCGGCGCAGCAAGTCGACGCAGTGCTATAACGTCGTGACTTGTCTCATGAACCTCACACATGGCGTACAGTATGTATCTACTCACATGTAGAGCTCCTCTGCCTTGCTAGCTTGTTTCTCTCTGCGGCGCAGCAAGTCGACGCAGTGCTGTAACGTCGAGACTTGTCGCATGAACCTCACACATGGCGTACAGTATGTATCTACACACATGTAGAGCTCCTCTGCCTTGCTAGCTTGTTTCTCTCTGCGGCGCAGCAAGTCGACGCAGTGCTGTAACGTCGAGACTTGTCGCATGAACCTCACACATGGCGTACAGTGTGTATCTACTAACATGTAGAGCTCCTCTGCCTTGCTAGCTTGTTTCTCTCTGCGGCGCAGCAAGTCGACGCAGTGCTGTAACGTCGAGACTTGTCGCATGAACCTCACACATGGCGTACAGTGTGTATCTACTCACATGTAGAGCTCCTCTGCCTTGCTAGCTTGTTTCTCTCTGCGGCGCAGCAAGTCGACGCAGTGCTGTAACGTCGAGACTTGTCGCATGAACCTCACACATGGCGTACAGTATGTATCTACACACATGTAGAGCTCCTCTGCCTTGCTAGCTTGTTTCTCTCTGCGGCGCAGCAAGTCGACGCAGTGCTGTAACGTCGAGACTTGTCGCATGAACCTCACACATGGCGTACAGTGTGTATCTACTCACATGTAGAGCTCCTCTGCCTTGCTAGCTTGTTTCTCTCTGCGGCGCAGCAAGTCGACGCAGTACTGTAACGTCGAGACTTGTCGCATGAACCTCACACATGGCGTACAGTGTGTATCTACTCACATGTAGAGCTCCTCTGCCTTGCTAGCTTGTTTCTCTCTGCGGCGCAGCAAGTCGACGCAGTGCTGTAACGTCGAGACTTGTCGCATGAACCTCACACATGGCGTACAGTATGTATCTACACACATGTAGAGCTCCTCTGCCTTGCTAGCTTGTTTCTCTCTGCGGCGCAGCAAGTCGACGCAGTGCTGTAACGTCGAGACTTGTCGCATGAACCTCACACATGGCGTACAGTGTGTATCTACTCACATGTAGAGCTCCTCTGCCTTGCTAGCTTGTTTCTCTCTGCGGCGCAGCAAGTCGACGCAGTGCTGTAACGTCGAGACTTGTCGCATGAACCTCACACATGGCGTACAGTGTGTATCTACTCACATGTAGAGCTCCTCTGCCTTGCTAGCTTGTTTCTCTCTGCGGCGCAGCATGTCGACGCAGTGCTGTAACGTCGAGACTTGTCGCATGAACCTCACACATGGCGTACAGTGTGTATCTACTCACATGTAAAGCTCCTCTGCCTTGCTAGCTTGTTTCTCTCTGCGGCGCAGCAAGTCGACGCAGTGCTGTAACGTCGTGAGCGTCGCGGCGCACGTCGCACGGAAAGACGCACTTGTCGCTCGGACTTCGCCTGCATGGCTGCCCAGTTCGTTTCCTATGGGTGAATGGGAAATTAGGAACAAATATCTCTTTATGAATTGTATAAATCAAAGTCCCTATCCATGTCTGTTTGTCTATTTATCCGATCACTTAAACTGATTTTCATACGGTTTTCAAAAATGAACGGTGGAAGATTCAAGTATTTAATCCTACGAATAAATATAAAGTCATTTAATCACATTAGAAATATACACTAACTGCGCCCCGCGGCTTCACCCGCGTGAAAGTAATTTGTAAGTAATTGTAATTCTAAAATTAAGCAAAAAAAAAGGTAATTGAATAAAAATGTAAAATGGTGAAAGGTCAAAAATAAAGATCTAATCTAAATCTTCGAGGACGAAGTGACAATAAATACTTTTTCTTTCTTTCTTTCAAGTGGCGGGGTACTTCCGGTAATCTATAAATCTTACAGACTACATGTACTTACCTCTAAGCTAAAATTACGTAAAATGAATGAATGAAATTAATAAAATATAACCTTGTATATATACAGGAAAAGACGCACCGTATTTCTCAAAGTAGTGATATAAATTACTGTTTGCTTTAAAAGAAATTCTTTCCAGTTTTCCCTATAGTTGAAAAATGAACTCAAAATCGTGGGCTGTTAGATGTAATATAAAATCAACAGATTTCTTAACGCCCCGTGAATGAAACGACAGCAGCTTTCCTCAGTATATTTTGAACCAACTTCAAAAAGAGGAGGTTCACCCTTAGAACTTTTTCTATGTGAACCGATTACGATGATTAATATTTTATATAAAAGGTGGTGCTTCTCATATGGTCCCATATAAATTTGATAATGATCCGACCGGCAGTTTTTGAGTTATCCTTAATTATGCGAATTTTATTGATGACCTAATCACTTTATACCTAATCACTTTTGCTGTGAGTGAAGTCATTTTTTTTTAACACGCCTAATTATAAAATTTTTTGCAAATACCAATTCATCTGCCAAGCGAGATAAAGGCAAAATACCCCTTGAAGAACCCAAAAGAAGAATGTTCTATGAGTTTTGATGAGGGTTCTTATCAAATCAGATACTTTTACATGCTACTTTTCATCCGATAAATTAGATCCCATGGTATATAAATAACCTTGATAAGCTTCCATAGAAACAACGCGTGCGAAGCCACGAGTAGATACTAGTAATAAACAATAATAATATATAAGTAATAATAACAACGATGGATAATGCTGGATCACATTTACATTTGCATTTTTTTACGTTTGCCATACAGCATCATCTAGCTATAATCAAAGCAGAGCTTGTGTTACTTACTAGATATCTAATTTACTTCATACATTTTACTACATTTTTTCTTTTACACAGGAATCACTCAGTACAAATCTGCAGATTATGTTTCCATACCAATCTTCCCATCTGCCACAGTGACCGCGTCAATAACTTCTGTTGCTTCCTCTGGGGAAAAAGTCGCGACACATTTCTCGAAGTATTGCTGCAACTGAACTGCTTGCTTTGATAGAAGTTCGTTGTATGTGTCCAGTTCTGATATCTTTTCTGTGAGGCGGCGGGATGTACGTCCTGTAGAATAATAAAAATATAAATAATAATAGTATATGGCTAGCTTCGCGGCCGGTGATCCACCGTTTTGATATTTTTTTACTGTAGAATAGTGTTACAATATTTTTGATTTTGCTATAGTAAAAAATGTATTTTTAACGAGCATGAAAATAATAGTCGTTTCGGTAAACGGAGTAATATCAAAGAGCTTCAATAAAAATCTCAAGAAACGTTAGGAATTCGGATCAAAAAGGTCAAAAAGCGGTTCTTCTGAACTCAGCCCGTATCGTCAGAAAGTTTCTTTCTCAACAAAGTTTTTTTCTCAAAACCCTCTCTGACATCGGCTGCTTGAGCTTAGCTTCGCGGCCGGTGATCCACTTTTTTGATATATTTTTACCGTAGAATAATTTTACAATATACTAGTATTTCCTATGTTAGTATTTAATAGCGAAAATTCAAATAAAGGGAAATATTAATCATTCTGGACAATCCACAAAACATTATCTGTTTTCCAGAGGAAATAATTTTGATGATTATTTTTTCATTTGATCCACACAACATTATGATTTCCAGAGGACCTAATTATGATAAGACCAGTACTATATTCTCATTTTTGCTCTTAGAATTTGAAGTTCGTTTACTTTGTTAAAAAAGCCAAATTATTTGTAATTATCTGTATTCTATATCTTATTTAGTCCACATTCCAAAACCAGTTCCATGCAAGTTACCAAAAATACACACTGCCAAAATAATAATATGTAGATTACACAACTGCGTTAAAATAATCAATCAATTCCAAAGATCATCATCAACCTTTATCAGTCCACTGCTGGATATAGGCCTCTCCTAATGAGCACCATAACATCCTGTTTTTAGCTTGCCTGCAGTCTTTCACAGATCATCATCCCTGGCCAGAGAGATTCCGAAGATAGTACAATTCAATTAATATTACCATGAGAGCCAGTTGAGTGTAGAGAAGTAACTGAACCATGTCTTCGAAGACCACCGCCGTTTGAGCTGCTGTCTGAACTAGTTCCATAACCTGATTCCACCTGGAACACAGATATTTACTGGTTAGTTATAATAGTGTTGCTGGCATACACTTATATTTTAATGTGAAAGTTAATAATCTAGGGTTTGGCGCCCTCGCTAGTCTCGGGACTAAATAAGTAACTTTCAACCCTTATGTAACAATATACTATTATTGCAACTTTATGACTTTCTTTAGACTGTCTAAATCTGTAGCTTTGCCATAGGTTCTTGTCTGATGTTTATGCTTAAAAACTCTGAACTATTACATAGAAAACTGTTTGAAAAAGAATAAATAGAATAAATGTTCAGCCTTTAACAAAAAATATGGAAAAAACAGTTATTTTAAGGCTGCCAAGATTATAATTAAAAATTACCAATAACCTACCTGTCAAATATATGTATATGAAATAAGGAAGCTACCTCAATTATTATTAGAGATGGGCCGAATATTCGTTTTATATTCGGTATATGAATCCCGTATAGGCCCGCATGGTTTTGGAATCAGGAATCACAGGGGGCAAATGCTTGTCAACTTCCTTGAGAAAGAGGGACTGTTCTTAATGAACTCCTTCTTTAAGAAACAGCCTCAAAGGAAGTGGACGTGGCAAAGCCCCGACACTGTGACTAAAAATGAGATCGACTTCATCATGACGGATAGCAAGCACATATTCAGAGATGTCTCAGTGATCAACAGGTTCAATACCGGATCTGATCACCGAATGCTCCGAGGCACTCTGAATATCAACTTGAAGCTTGAAAGACACCGTCTGATGAAGTCCACGCTCCGACCAAATCCAATCCAAATCATGGCGGGCACCGAGAAGTTCGAGCAGCTACTCGGAGACAGATTTGTTGCCTTGGAACCCACTGATGACGCTGACGAGAGCCTACACAATCTGGTTGAAACGTTGAGGGATGAGGGCATCAAGTACTGCAAAAAACAGCGAACTGGCAAGAAGTCCAAACTCTCGGATGAGACTCTGGATCTGATGACAAGAAGACGGGAAACCACCCAAGTGACTTCGGCAGAGAGGTCAGACCTGAACAAGCGAATTGCGAAGATGGTACGGCGCGACCTTCGGAACTCCAACACCCGCCTCATTGAAGAGGCGATAGAGCGAAACCGAGGGTCCAAAGTATTCACTCAGCAGCTTGGCAGGAGCCACCTGACGAAGCTTAAAACGCACGATGGGAGGACCGTACTGTCGAAACCGGAGATTTCAGCCGAGATAGAGGATTTTTATGGCCGTCTGTACACTGCACATGCCCCTCGTTCCCGACGAGACGACCTTGATTCTAGAGCCACCCTGACACGCCACTACACCGACGAACTGCCAGACATCAGTCAAGACGAAATCGTGTTAGCTCTGAGGCAGCTTAAAAATGGAAAAGCCCCCGGTGAGGACGGTATAACTTCAGAGCTTCTGAAGGCAGGAGGAGCCTCCGTTATACAGGAGCTACAACACCTCTTCAATACCGTCCTCCACAGTGGGAGAACTCCTAAGGCGTGGAGCGGGAGTTTGGTGGTGCTCTTTTTTAAGAAGGGTGATAAAACTCTCCTTAAAAATTACAGACCCATCACACTCCTGAGCCACATCTATAAGCTGTTCTCACGAGTGATCACGAATCGTCTCGCCAGGAGACTTGACGAGTTCCAGCCACCAGAACAGGCCGGGTTCCGCGGAGGATATAGCACCATAGACCACATACACACAGTGAGGCAGATTATACAGAAGTCCGAAGAGTATAATCAGCCCCTGTGTCTCGCTTTTGTGGACTATGAGAAAGCCTTTGACTCCGTCGAAACCTGGGCTGTTCTGGAATCCCTACAGCGATGCCAAGTAGACTATCGTTACATCGAAGTGCTGAGGTGTCTCTATGAAGCTGCCACTATGAGTGTCCAAGTACAGGACCAGCAGTCTAAACCTATCCAATTGCGCAGAGGAGTGAGACAGGGGGATGTCATATCCCCGAAACTGTTCACGAGCGCATTGGAAGATATGTTTAAGACGCTGGACTGGAAAGGTAAGGGCATTAACATAAACGGCGATTACATCTCACACCTGCGATTCGCTGATGACATAGTCGTAATGGCGGAGTCGCTAGAGGAGGCCACATGCTGGACGGCCTAGCTTCAGCCTCGCGATGTATCGGTCTTGGCATGAATTTGGATAAAACCAAAGTCATGATCAATGGCCACATTGTTCCGGGACCGATCGTCGTAGATGGTCACCTTCTTGAAATTGTTTCCGAGTATAATTACCTTGGGCAGATTGTACAGCTAGGTAAAAACAATTTTGAGAAGGAGGCCAAGAGGAGGATCCAGCTAGGCTGGGCAGCATTTGGGAAACTACGTCAAGTCTTCTCTTCATCCATACCGCAATGTTTGAAAACGAAAGTTTTCAATCAGTGCGTCCTACCCGTAATGACCTACGGAGCTGAGACGTGGACACTCACGGTAGGGCTGGTCCACCAGTTCAAAGTCGCCCAGCGAGCTATGGAAAGAGCTATGCTCGGAGTCTCTCTGAAGGATAGAATTCGTAACGAATACATCCGACAGAGAACCAAAGTTATCGACATAGCTCAAAGAATTAGCAAGCTGAAGTGGCAATGGGCCGGCCATATCTCGCGAAGAACCGACAACCGTTGGGGTAAACGTGTTCTTGAGTGGAGACCGCGACTCGGTAAACGTAGCGTAGGACGCCCTCCGGCCAGGTGGGATGACGATCTGCGAAAGACTGCTGGGAGATGCTGGATGCGTCAAGCTGAAGACAGGGCGCTATGGCGCTCATTGGGGGAGGCCTATGTCCAGCAGTGGACTAATATAGGTTGATGATGATGATGATGATGATTCGGTATTCGGCGTATTCGGCATATTCGGCAGCTTTACCGAATATTCATATTCGGCCGAATATTCGGCTGAATCACCTAATGTTCGGCAAAGTGATACTCAAAGTTTTTACTGTAAAGACCAGTGTATTATCATGATTTGAGTGTAGTGTAATGAAGTAAGTATTTCGATTTAGATTTGTCACCCTAACAAGCTGGTACTCAATGTTACTGCATGACGCAATAAAGAACTTAAGCGCTGCGGGGGTAGCGGGCGGTAGGGTCTGGTCAATCCGCGCGCTTGGCGTAAACAAATTTAGACTTGCATTTGTGCGACGGAATGGAATCAAATGTAGTTACCGAATATTCGGCCGTATATTCGGTTCGGTAAAAATTTTACCGAATATTCGGCCGAATGTTCGTTTTCGGTGAAACCCATGTTCGGCGCATCTCTAATTATTATACCCTACAAGAAAAAAATATCAGTATTATTCATAAAAGTCAAGTCCTGACCATGGATTATAAAAATAGTATACCCACTTACAAAATTCTAGTAACTTTGTAAACATAACAAATATATGGGTTTATTTAATAAAATAACTGTGTTATGTTATCTAGGAATTTCAGTTTGGTCATGTGTTCAGACATATGCTTTTGATAAGGCTAGGATAGATTGTGAAAAAAACAAAACTAGGTTTTACAAAATCATGTAAATGGAATTCTAGATAATATTTCTTATTTATCTTACAAATTCATCCATATTCTGTAGCATATTGCTGTACTACTTGACAGTATTATCTTGATGAGTCATATTGCAACAGATATGAAGTTATCATAAGCTTATATTGATGCTAATTTGTGAATCATGCACCTAAATGAATTTTGTGTGACAAATCATGTTGTTCTAGCATGAACTTTGTCCAGTAGGTTTATTAAATAGGATCATTAGATAATTTTATGAAAGTTATGATTGCTGTGGTACAGTATTTTTTTACATCTGCAGCTTGCATCGCTATCAATTTTTTTTTTATTGATAGTGTATATGATTCTAACTAAAGATTTTCATGTTTTTATTATGGACTTCTGTTTTTTAAACCAGAATTGGGATGTTGTTTATAATTCTGTGATTATTGATAGTCTATACCTACTCACTTTGAATGACTCCAAAACATCAATCCACTGCTGTTTCTCCTCAGGGTTTGAAGCTCTCAAATACCAGACACAGTCATTGACGGATACATCAAAACGGCAATCATCAAATTCATGAGGCTGAAATTATACAATAATAAAAAAGTTTAACAGCAATAAAACCGAAACAATACCCGTTTCTTTATGCATCAATGAAGCATGATGGGCTCATAAATTATCATAACAAAAAACAGGCTACTACAAGGGCAAATTCATTTTCTTAGGGCATAGTTAACTTAGTGCACAATTAGTTACCTTGACTTTAGCTTTTTTCAGGCACAAGGCACCACGGCATCCAAGATTACTTTCTAGTTCGCTCTTGTAGTAAGATAACGTAGAATCCTTCAAAACAATAAACCTGTCTTGCCAACCGTGAATGTAGTTTGTCCATTTACTGAGATATCCGCGTAGTTCAGCATTTCCGCCATCCTCGATGTCCGAGGTATCACTCACGGTTATATTTTCTTCAGTCATTTTCATTATAAAATTGTGCAAAAAGCATTGACGCCCACAAAAAGTAAAAATAATACAATTTACAGAAATAAATTCGTTGTAGCACACAGAAAGAAAATAATGTTACTGTTTTGTTTGCGTCGATTTTAACTGACAGACATGACATTGGAAATCGCCTTGACTTCCTTGACTTGACACTGATAAGATAAATTGAGATTAACCTGACAGTGACTTTTACCAAACTTTTCCCAGCGTCGGCTATGCAAGAAAGAGGGAGCTATTGTATTTTGAAGTGTTTTCTTCAAAGTTATCTTTATTAACTATTTCTAATCGTGTAAGTCCGTGAGTCGTGAGTTCGGGACATTTTCCAAGTCCTTAAACTATCCACACACAGAAGCCGAAGGCGGAGCGGAGGTGAAGGCGTGCCGGTTTTTCCTATGGCACCGCGCCGCCACCGCCTGCGGTGTGTGTGTAGGCGTTCATATGATTCAATAGGATACAACTCACACGCGCCTTCGCCTCCGCTCCGCCTCCGGCTTCAGTGTGTGGAGTGTGTGGACCTTTAAGGCCATGTCCAAAGAAGGTTTTAGAACGAAAGCAAACACCGGATGTTACGTACGTCCATGTTGTCGTATTGATTTTTTCGTTGTCTGCATTACCATTGGTGTTTATTCATAAGCCGCCAAATCTCATGTACAGCGACCAATAGTGTGTCGCCATTCGACAACAAACGCGCAATTTCCTTTCAAGATGGCCGACAAAACTATGCCTATTTTTGTTCCATCTGAAAAGCCTGTAAAAGTAGCTAAATGGAAAGTGAAACATGGTGCTTTTGTGTCGCAAGGTCAAATTTTATTTTTGTACAATGATTCATCGGGCAGCAGCAGTGATTTGAAGAAATATAAATCCTTACGGGCTGGCACCATCTCATCGATCAAGGTGAAGGAAGGGGACATTGCAGAGCCTGGGTAAGTGACGTCACCAAACACATGTGTCTCTAAGTGTATTATTTTACCCCACAATAACTATAAAACTTTCCACTTTTAGAGCAAAATCACTTTATTGATAAAAAATCAATCTTTTTTGTGATTGGTCAAAATCATATTTCCGGGACTTAGCGGGAAACGTCAAATTGTTTACCCGCGAATGTTCAAACTTGATTTTGGCAAAGTTCTGAATTCCTAAATAATATGTACCAAAACTTCTATAGAATAGGTATTAAAGTCTCTTACACATATTGATCTCAAATGTTTTACTCATAACCACAGAATAACAAACAACAATTAATCACAGAACTCTCTCTGCAATTGCTTGGTGTTGTATCTGTTATTGTCAACATAGCCATACTACACTACACCTTTTGAATCTTACCAAACTTGTCCTACCTATGTATTCTATGTTATTCAATTATTTTCATTAACAATTTGACAGAGCGCCGGTAGCTGAGCTCGAAGAATGCCGCCATCCCACGGTTATGAAAGAGTTGTGCGCAGAATGCGGCGCCGATCTGCGTTCGGACGACGTCAACAAAGACGTCGCTGTCGTTCCGATGGTACACTCGGTACCTGAGCTCAAGGTGAGATTTTCTTTAAAATGTACTGCTGCATCAGCATAGGTACCTAGATACATACACTACTGAATATCACTACATAGTATAAAACAAAGTCGTTTTTTCTGTCCCTATATCCTTACATATGTCCCTTTGACTGCTTAAATCTTTAAAATTACGCAACGGATTTTGCGGTTTTTTTTAATAGATAGAGTGATTCAAGAGGAAGGTTTAAACGTATAATAAAACCGTGCAAAGCCGGGGCGGGTCGCTAGTGTTTCCATAAATGAGGTTTTCATATACTAAGCACACCTAGCTACTTACTTACGTATAACTAGCGACCCGCCCCGGCTTTGCATGGGTGTATTATTTGTGTAAACATTCCCCTTGAATCACTCTATCTATTAAAAAAACGCACTAAAATCCGTTGTATAGTTTTAAAGATCTAAGAATACACAGGGACACACAGACATCAGGAAGCGGCTTTGTTTTAAATTTTGTATAAGTCCAGAAAGAAACATTTATTTTGCAGAAAAAAATGCTTAGTCGCACCTTCTTTTAATCTAACCCATGTTTAGTGATTTATATACATACTGATAATAGAGATAATATAACTTGTTGATAAAATAAATTACTTTCTAAAGCCATTCTTGAACAATGTAATAAAAGGAATGGGTTTAATTCAACCAGTAAGAGCTATAGAAAATCATTAAGTACAGACTAATAATTTTTTGATAACTATACAGGTTTCTGAAGAGCTGGCACAGAAGCTTGGCCGGGAAGACGCAGGGCGCCTTCTGAAGCATCGTAAGCTGGTGCTTCTGGTTGACCTTGATCAGACGCTTGTACATACCACCAATGATAATATACCACCCAATTTGAAGGTAACTTTTCTGTCATGAAATAAATTATTCAATAACAATAATTTACATTATTCCTTAAAATATAAAACAATATTATTTTAAGTATGTGACTTGAATACAATTTTACTCAAATTTAGATGATTGTCAATGTTAAATATTAAATTTCATTTATTTTTATAATAATGAACAGCATGTTATTAAGCCCTTATAAGACAAGTAAAATGCACTATCAATAAAGAATGTAAACAAAAAACATTAAATTAAATCATTATCAGCCTATATTAGTCCACTAGCTGGACATAGCCCTCCCCTAATATATTCAGATTCTTTATTGGCAACATTGTTACAAGTCTAATGGTACATTGTTTATTACTTAAAGTAATACAGAAAGTAAATACTTATTGCAGTTAAAAACAAAGTGTTAACAATTGAAAGAAAAAAAAAGCAATAATTTGTAAATAAATAACAATCATAATCAATTAAAATTCGAAATGTCACAAATCAATTAATTTACATTTATTAACTCATTCACATTATAAAAACACATGTTTCATATCATCATCATCAGCCCATACTAGTCCACTGCTGGACATAGGCCTCCCAACGGTTGTCGGTTCTTCACAAGATATGTCGGCCCACTGCCACTTTAGCTTGCTAATTCTTTGAGCTATGTCGATAACTTTGGTTATTATTATTTTCATATTACATTTTAATTTCATTATACATTTTAATAATAACTTACAGGGAGTTCTCCACTTCTTTCTCCGCGGCCCGGGCAGCCCTGGGCGTTGGTGCCACACACGCCTTCGCCCCCGCACCAAAGAGTTCCTAGAATCAGCGGCTAAGATCTATGAACTCCATGTGTGCACGTTCGGAGCTAGACAATACGCGCATGCTATAGCTGATCTACTGGATCCAGAGAAAAAGTTCTTTTCACACCGAATATTGTCAAGGGATGAGTGTTTTGACCCTAGAACAAAGTCTGCTAATTTGAAGTGAGTAATTCAAGTTATTTTGGAACAATTAATAATTAGATAAATTTTTAGCCAGTTTATATTGCGTGAAATGAAGCCAAGGCGAACATTTCTAGAACCCCTAAGTGACTAAGTTCACAAATTTCACCATGTGGAGAAGAACAAACAAAATTGTACCTCTGTAGGTAAATCACCACATAGTATAAAACAAAGTCGCTTTCTCTGTCCCTGTATCCCTATGTACGCAACGGATTTTGATGCGGTTTTTTAAAATAGAGAGTGATTCGAGAGGAAGTTTATTCGTATAATAAAACCGTGCGAAACCGGGGCGGGTCGCTAGTAATATATAACATATCCCAAAACAATGCTGTATAAAATTAAAGAAGAAGCAGCTGGTGGTAGTTAAGGTTAAATTTGGTTATTAATTATTTATTTTTTAATTTCAAACTGTTCATAAAAAGGGTTAAGGTAGGTACCTTAACTTTTTGCACCCAATAATATATCATGCCACACATAACTAAAAGAAAAACATTAAAAAATGCAAGAGTAAGTGAAAAAAACAAGTTGGCTTAAAAAACAAACCGCAATTAAATAAATTCGGAATTCAAAAAAACCTATTTAGTTATTTTTTATTGAGTTAAACCACAGTTACAATTTTCATTCAAATACTTAATAACAATAAGACCAAAACAGAAGTTAATACCCCACAGGATCCAGATTTCCTTTCGGTTTTATAGGTACTCACTATACACGTTACATGGCTGGCACCCACTTTTTAAAAAAAGTTTTTGGCTTTAAAAACTGAATTAAAAGGGATATTACACTACACGGTATTCAGGGACCCTAAGAACTAAGCGTGGTGTAATAAGATTCAGAGTCCCTAAGGGACGGACCCAGACCCGGACGATATTTAGGGCCCTGAATAGCGTGTAGTTTAATACCGCTTTAAAGTGAAATATGAATATTTCAGAGCATTATTCCCTTGCGGCGACAACATGGTGTGTATAATAGACGACCGCGAAGATGTCTGGCGGCACGCGACTAATCTAATCCACGTGCGGCCCTACTCGTTCTTTCAGAGCACTGGAGATATCAACGCGCCGCCTCCTCCAGGTAACTAACATAGTTTCAACAGACTTCTATAAATCGTAAATCTTTATTTGCACAAAAGTTATTGTACAAAAGTTATAGCGCTCATTAGGGGAGGCCTATGTCCAGCAGTGGACTAATATAGGTTGATGATTATGATGTACAAAAGTTGTTAATATTCAATTACATTATGTCCAAAACAAACTACTTATTAAGAGGCGGTTCACAAATCTACGTTATGCTGATTTAGGTATTTCGACACCGAGTGGGCGGGGCATCGTGCTACGCAAGCGAGTATTGCTATAAAATCTTGATCCACCAGTAATTTTTACAAAGTTTTCTTAGGACTGATTTCGGTAGATGATTTTTTTATGTGAATCAAATATAGCTTCCATAGATTTATAAATAATTTAATAGTATCTGTTTGTCTTATAGTTTTTATGTAGGTAATTTTATTTATACTTACTATGTTACTATTACATTAAAAGTGAAAGTCTGTGTGAATGTTTGTTATAATTATTGCAGTAACTACTAATTTATTTTACCTAGAATAACACATGTGAAGTATTATTTTGAAAATTAACCTTTGAAGGGGTTAAATAGGGTGGTAAATTTTGTACACAGTGCAAATAAATTTTGAAGTGAATAATTAAATACGTATTTTTATGTTTTACAATATAACCCCTAGGGCTTTTGCAAAAAAATTTTAGGAAAAGAAAAATAACTTTTCCTTTTTCTCTCATTCACTCAAAACATGATACCATTACCTGAAAACCATTACGTATGTAAATAATAGATAAGCGCATCCGCTCTCCGCGTCGGCTCTAAATTCCAAAACGTGGCCTACCCACCAAAGAATAAAACGTAGTGATTATTCTCAGCCTTGGACATCGATATAGTTCTCAATTTGACAAATAAATTTACAAGCGGGCGAATCCGTGGGGCGCAACTAGTAATATTATAATGTGAAAGATTTGTATGTATGTAACGAATAAACTCACAAAGTGACCGATTTCGAAGACTCTTTCACCATTAGAATGCTACTTATCCTTCAGCAACATAGACTATATTTATAAGTAAAAAAAGGATCCCTACTAAAACTTAAATTATCTAAAACAAGGTGTAAAAAAGTTAGTCACAAAATGTCTTTCGGCGCGTGCGCTACGAAAACTATTGATGATAGAACAAAACAATGTACTACGACTTTGCAGAACACATTATTATCTACAAAAAATATCGCTACAATATATGTCTAACTATTACAGTGACGTCATAATAAATATTCATTTAAAAAACGCCATCATTAACGCCGTCGCAGTGTTGGAATTTGTAGTATAATTATACTATTTGTACCATTATTTCATGATGTGTAGTATGTAGTATGGTAATGTCAGTATACTACGCTAAAGTACCACAATTTTATCATCAGGTCGACCGACTTGTATTATTTCGACCTTTTTTAAGTTTAATATTTTATTTACCATTTTTACCAATCAATATTTCTGTATGTATGGCAACATCGAATCAGGCATAGACAAGGTAGTGGAAGATTGGATTGGACAGGACTGGGACAGTAAAACATTACCCACGTACCTAATGTTTTACTGTCCCAGTCGTTCTGACAGAGTAGGATGGATGGATTATATGAATGAGTGTGAGTGAGACAATATGTAACAACATATAAATATTTTAGATTACTGCAAGCCGGTACCTACTTGACACTCGACCGACAGTGAATATTTGCTTAAATTAGAAGAAAGTTTGTTATTGTATTGTGTTTAGAGGTGTTGTTATTTCTTGTGACAATTTTGAGCATAAAATAGTGGTGGCAGTTTGCATGAAGTGGCACGAAAAACCAAACGTAGTACAATTTTAGACTATGTAGTATAATTTTGATTTACATAGACAATAATTTTCTGAAGGTCTGAATCCAACCCTGCGCCGTCGTCGCAAGAAAAGGCTCTTTATTTGTACCCTGGTATAATAATAATAATAATGCAGGACAATCCACACAGCACCATCTAGTCCCAAAATTAGCTAGTCAAAGCTTGTGTTATGGGAACTAGAAAACTATTATAATTATATAGGTAATACAATATGTATATGGATAGATTTTTTTTTATTACAATAAAAAACGTATGCGACTAATTATTATTTTTTAAAAAATGTATTGAATGAAATACATGTTGAATTGATTAATTGATTCCAAACAATAAACTTGTTTTAATTTAAATATTGTTATTAATAAAATAAGTGAAACGATACCAAAGATTAATTTTAGGGACATGAATAAGGCGTATTGGATTAAAAATAATTAAGTAATTTATATCCTCAGTTTATACGAAAATAAAAAAAAAAACGCCTTAAATGAAAACTAAACTTGGAAAAATTAAAAACACCTCAAATTCGTAGCAACATACCCTGGGTTTAGTCGGAAACGATCACGTGATCGAAATTTGTCTGGGTGTTTTTATAATAAAAAACTAATTTTTAGCTGCAAGCAGCTCGCGTCGGTTGTGTAGGCTGTTTTTTTTTATTTAGAACCCCTTTTCGTAACCTACACTCCTGAATTGGTCGAAATCGAAACCCATGACAATATTTCGCGATAAAAAATGTCGAGGAGGGGCTCGATTTTTTTTCTTTCTATTAAAGATTATACCCTCTATACGATCCCGCCATCCGAAATTATCTATCGGTACGCTATCCGGTAGCAATTCAAAAGCGGGGGGTCTTGGGGGTCAAAAAAATTTCACCCCCCACAACGATTTGGAACCTTCCACACGACCCCACAAAAATCTGACCCACCCCCCTACACTGCCGAAGAACCCCAGGGGGAGGGGTCGAGGGGGTTGTCCTGGGGGTCGTGGGGGGAACGCAGCTCAGCGAGCGAAGCGAGCCGTACTGGTCCCGGTGTCGCATCTCGGCTAGCTTCGCTCGCCTCGATGCTCCACCTCAAACAAACCTCAAAAATGGGGCAAAAAATAGTTTTTTTAAAAAAAAGGGGGTCTGGGGGTGCAAATGGGTCTTTTTTTTTTTGGTTTCCGCAACTATTTGTCCTCTTCTACGTGACTACGAAAAGATTTTTTTTCCATCGCGAGCCGTTCGGGAGATATGAAAGGGGGTTCTAAAAAGGGGTCATGGGGGGGTCGATTTTTTTTCTTCCTATTAAAGATTATACCTTCTATACGATCCCGCCATCCGAAATTATCTATCGGTACGCTATCCGGTAGCAATTCAAAAGTGGGGGTCTTGGGGGGTCTTAGGGGTAAAAAAATGTAACCCCCCAAAACGATTTTGAACCCTCCACACGACCCCACAAAAAAATCTGACCCACCCCCTACACGGCCGAAGAACCCCAGGGGGGGGTCGAGGGGGTTGTCCTGGGGGTAGTGGAGGGAATGCAGCACGGCTCGCTTCGCTCGCCGTGCTGGTTCCCAGTGTCGCATCTCGGCTCGCTTCGCTCGCCTCGATGCTCCACCCTAAAAAAGATCCTTAAAATTGGCCAAAAAACGGTTTTTTTAAAAAAAAGAGGGTCTGGGGGTGCAAAGTGTTCAAACTTTTTTTGGCTTCCGCAACTATTTGACCTCCTCTACGCGACTGCGAAAAGACTTTTTTTCCATCGCGAGCCGTTCGGGAGATACGAAGGGGGGTTCTAAAAAGGGGTCATGAGGGGGGGTCGATTTTTTTTTCCTTCCTATTAAGGACTTAACCCTCTATACGATCCCGCCATCCGAAATCCTCTATCGGTACGCTAGCCGGTAGCAAGTCAAAAGCGGGGGGTGTTGGGGGTCTTGGGGGTCAAAAAAATTTCACCCCCCAAAACGAATTCTAACCCTCCATACGACCCCACAAAAAAATCTGACCCACCCCCCCACACGGCCGAAGAACCCCCGGGGGGTCCTAAAGGGGGTTCGAAATTTAAAAAAGTGGAAATTTTCCCAAACTCACCCCCACCTAACTACACGTTTCCGAAAAAAAAAACATACCTCCCCCTCCACCAACAGGGAGAACAATCATGTCAGTCAGTGAGTGAGTGAGTCAGTGAGTGGTAAACCAATTTTATATAAAGGGTAATAAAATACCATACCTTGCTTTCTTCATCGATAGAATATTTAGTTTTTTTTTTTGTTTAGTAACGCATTTCTATTTATTTTTCCCCATTTCGGCTTGTGATAAACCTCAGTTATAATAAAAATAACTATCTGGTAAAATATGTAATAATCATGTTACGAATTTAAAAATTATTGAAATGCGAATGTAAATATTTACAACGATCAAAACGTTCCAACTCGCTCATAAACGCTGCATTTTTTGGGCGTTTCGTCCGACGGAGAGTGCGAGCAAAAGTGACATACAGCCTGTCCAGATAGAGCGCTTTGCGCGCGAGTGCCCTCGCGCGTTTCAATTTATATTGCGTCCAGATGCGGCGTTTTACGCGCGCTCCTACGCGCGATATGTATGGGAGGGACCCAGGGACAGTTATAAACATGGAGCGAGACAAAGCAGTCGTGTTGTGGCTTGCATACCAAAATTGTCAAAATATGTCAAAATTATCAGTCTCCATTTTTGTTCCAAATACGTCCACTCGCGTTGGAATCGCGCGCACCACTGGACGCAGCAATGGCGCCCGAGTATCTCGACTCGCGCGCAACACGCGCGAGTCGAGAGTCCAGCGCGTTGCTCGCGTTTTACGCGCGAGCAAGGAATCGCGCAGCAGCATCTGGACGGAATGTATAGCGCTCTAGTATCTGGAGAACGCGCGAGTGCTTACGCGCAAGGGCACTCGCGCGTAAAGCGCCCTATCTGGACAGGCTGATAGGTCCACCTTCGACAAGCGCTCGCGCGGTACTGAGGGCAGATTGCCAGCACAATGAAATATATACCTTTTTTAATAAATTCATTAAAAAAAATTAGTTGGGATTTAAAACGTAAAATTAATATTGTAGTTTAAGAAAATAATGAAGATTATTTTGGTATAAATTTTATGTCAAAATGATGTAGAACTTTGGAGATATTAGGGTTTGTTTCGAAGCCTTTTCGATCGATAGTTAACCTCGGTTCAGATTTTTTTCCCTTCATATAAAGGCATATAACGAAAATGTATTTAATTATTATCGAAGAATGGGATATTTGTTACCCTAAAAAAAATAGTTTTATGGTCTATATTCAATGGAATCTTCAAATTAGAGCTCCCAAAACAGGTCTCCGAGTGTTTTTGCCTAAACTAGCATCGGGAGAATGATTATAACTAAATAAACAAATAAGTTATCTAAAATCTGGTTAATTATTACTGAAGTTGAGGAAACAATCTACTATTAACAAGAAATTGTTATTTCAAGCAACGAACGAAAGCTATAGAATTTGGACGACGAATAAGTGCATTTTCGCCTTTTTTCGTAATAGGGGCCTGTGCAAATATGTCATTTTAAAAATATATAAGTGTATTTCTGTTGCCCCTTTGACTACAAATACTAATAAATGATAACTACAAATTTTATATTATCACATAGAAAACTTAGAACAAAAATCTACTGAGACAGGAATCGAATCCGCAACCTCCTGCGTCGCTGACGGACCTCCTCCCGCTGCGCAACTGACGTCGTCGAAGTCTTTAATTGACGACGTACTACTAAGATATATTCTCTTATTTTATTAGACTAAAACTAACTTAAGTTTTTTAAACTTACGCGATCAGAACACATTATTAGTCATTATTATAAATATTTATGTACGGGTATTTATCGCGTTTATTTACCTATTTTTCCCGACGTTTTGACAGGTTTATACACTGCCGTGGTCACGGCCCACGTGGTCAATACCCGTACATAAATATTTATAATAAAACTAACTTAACTGTCTTGTTTTGGATCATGATACAAGTTGCATTATCAAGTATTTATGCAACTTCACTAAGTATCCATACATTAAAATAGGACCTTATGAAGACTTTCTTATGTTTAGCTTTGTAAGATAGACAGATACGAGGTCCACAACCTAAAAATTCCGTAGGACATGACCCCTACAAAAATCAATAAACGAGGATATGAATCAGTTGAACCTCTTGCTAGACTTTTTGCACTATCAGCAGTTAGTTCAATTTATTAGTTATAATTTGTTTCTATTCTATGATTGTTATTTTCTTCCTTATTAGATGAACCTATATCACAAACGAGGTTATAAAATGAAATTTATCTGTTCCAGACAAGTTGCCCAGTGGCAAAAATGGATCACAATCACCAGAGAATCAAATGCCTACCCTCGATGCCGAACCTGAGGCAAAAGAAGAAAAAGAGAATGAGAAATCTTCAGACGGTAGCAACGGTAAAGTTATCAACAAAGGTGTTAAACTGGAAAAAGACGTTGAGAAAAGTGAGAAAACTGACTTAAAAGAACAAGATAAGATAACTGATGTCAAGGATGAGGAAAAAGTGGAAGAGGAACCTCGGTGGGTGGAGACTGCAGATGGTCAGATTGAGGTTGAAGATCCAGATGATTATTTGATCTATTTGGAGGATATTTTGAAAAGAATACATCAGTAAGTACTAAAGAAAATTAAAAACCCACCATTGGTACCTAACCTACTATTTATTTATGTTTTGGGGATTTTTCCGACTGGTATTAATATGGATCAGTTGAGCTTCCACTTGTCTGTTTGCAATGGGTAGCTTATTTTATATACTAGTTTTTTTATATGGCAAATTGGACAAAGTAAAAGTGTACCTACATTACTGAGGTCCCTTAGCATAGCTTGAGCGAAAGTGTCTCGAATCAGGCAAACGCGCTGTTTTTATAGGATTACTACAGTCTCTTAGTTCAAAGTATTGTTATTAAGTATTTCATACACTTCAAACAAAGTTAACCAATAAAGGTGCTACTTTTCCAACTATCTTTTAAAGAACAACCTCTATGATCGCTATTTACCAAACTTTATCTCTCTATTCTCATTACAGGCACTTTTATGAAATGTACGATAAGATGGGCAAAAGCGGAATTCCTGATTTGAAATGCGTAATACCAGAAGTGAAAAGCGAAGTTTTGGCGGGCACGAGTTTGGTGTTCAGTGGATTAGTGCCGACGCATCAGAGGCTCGAGACGTCCCGGGCATATCTTGTAGCCAAGAGTTTGGGTGCTGACGTCACACAGGATTACACGGAAAAGACTACCCATCTAGTAGCCGTGAGAGCTGGTAAGTCACAGTGAATCTTCTATGTAACTATCTTGTCAGAGTGGTTGTACTCATCATGGTAATGCTGAGAAGCTGTTTATATTCTCCTCACGATGAAATCAGAAATTATGACATAATTTTTTAGGCTCACAAAAATAAGCACTTAGACGGTAAGTCACAGTGAATCTTCTATGTAGCAATCTTGACAGAGCAGTTGTTTTCATCATGGTAATGCTGAGAAGCTGTTATATTCGCCTCATGATGAAATCAGAAATCAATAACATTGTTTTTTAGGCTCACAAAAATAAGCACTTAGAAAAGTCAATTTTTAAACTATAGGTGGTACATAATTATGAAAATATGTAATATGAAAAAAAGTGTTAATTGATTTTCTCTTCAATCTTTTGAATAAAAAATACTGGACAATTCTCATAGCATAATCTTACCTTAAGTTAAGCAGAGCTTGTGTAATGGGTACATGCTTTTGGGGGAATACATGGGTTTGTTTTGAAGACCAAGAATAAAAAATTTCTACAGATCTTACAAATATTTTTCTTAAGCTAGTATCGTTCCCGCAACCTCTGAACCGGAATTTTATTTTAATTGATTGTTGGTTTATGTAAAAAACATAAAAAAATATTGAATCCCTTTTACCTGTCCTGAATAAAATAATAACTATTATTACTTACTTTGATTCTAGGGACAGCGAAAGTGAATGCAAGCCGACGACTGGGTGAAGGCAAAGCTAGCAAACTGCACGTGGTTACGCCAGAGTGGCTTTGGACATGCGCCGAGCGATGGGAGAGAGTTGACGAGAGGCTTTACCCATTGCAGAGAGGTGGCCAGGTAAAGTATCTTCTCAACTACCTTCTTTAAACTAGACTTTACTCAAGCCTTTCACAATGTACAATTATGGCAATACAACTCGTAACACAAAAATCCAAAATTCGATTCAAGGTGTCAAGATGAAAATTTGCACAAAGCATTATTAGATATATATTGCTTGGAGGAAGACATGTGAAAAAAAAATTGTGTACCACTAACGGTTACTGAAATAAAGATAATTTTAATTTCACTTACAACCCTTATTCTCCTGATTCCTGACGATGCGAATTATCTAAAATCCTTCTATGTAGGCCTTCCTAATTCTGAGTATACGCCAAAAGGAACAAACACTCGCAAGTTTTAAGTATCAAGGACCAGTGGTTTAAGCGCGTGTCTTCTATTCCATTTCAAATTGAAAAAGTCAGTAACATGGATGTTAGATGAAATGGTTGGCATGGTTTGTGCTTTCTGCTTTCTTTTGTTAATTTAGTGTACAATAAAGTCTTATTGTACTGTATTGTTAACTAGCGACCCGCCCCGGCTTCGCATGGTTTTATTATACTTGCGTATAAACCTTTTGAATCACTCTACCTATCTATTAAAAAAAACCGCATCAAAATCCGTTGTGTAGTTTTAAAGATTTAAGCATACATAGGGACAGAGAAAGCAACTTTGTTTTATACTATAACTAGCGACCCGCCCCGTCTTCGCACGGTTTTATTATACATATAAACCTTCCTCTTGAATCACTATCTATTAAAAAACCGGCATCAACTCCGTTGCGTAGTTTTAAAGATTTAAGCATACATAGGGACAGAGAAAGCAACTTTCTTTAAACTATGTAGTGATTATACTTATAAAAACAAATTACCCATTTTTTTAAAGGTTAAAGGATGATGATAACGACGATTTTAACACTATTACTCTTTTTTCTATATTCCTATCATCAACAATCCCGCATCCACAGAGCAGTTCGCGCCGGCCGCCGGCGCACTGCAGCAGCCCGCCGCCCGCGCCGCCGCCCGTGGCCGCGCTGCGCAAGCGCACTCCCTCCGGCCGGTTCATGGACACGCTGAATCCTCTGCTGTCCTTCTCGAGCGACGATATCGCTGATATGGATAGAGAGGTACCTATACTATTAAGATTATATATTTAGATAGATAGATAGATAAACTTTTTATTTGAAACATACACAAACAGCACAGGAAAATTAACAAAAGAGAGAACAGAAACAAACAATTACTTAAATGGAAAATCGGTACAGTAGAAAAGAAGAAAAACAGGTAGGTAGGTAGGTACTAATCTAACACAATTATAAAATAAATTAAAAAAAACTAAATAGAAAAAAACAATCAGTACCTATACATTATAATTTTTAAGACATCTTTATCCTACGTGCTAGTAAATAAGTTTACCTAAATAAAGTATTTATGTTAGTCTAAGGTATATATGTCATATGGGCTGTAGTTTTAAGTATTTAACATCCTGTACTTGACTATTGTTGCCTGAAATAGATGATTTATTTATTTATTTATTAATTTTACTATTATAATAAACTAGCGACCTGCCCCGGCTTCGCACGGTTTTATTATACGTATAAATCTCCCTCTTGAATCACTCTATCTATTAAAAAAAACCGCGTCAAAATCCGTTGCGTAGTTTTAAAGATACAAAGGGACATAGGGAAATAGGGACAAAGGGACAGAGAAAGCGACTTTGTTTTATACTATGTTATGTAGTGATGGCGCAATGGCGCTCATTAGGGGAGGCCTATGTCCAGCAGTGGACTAATGTACGCTGATGATGATGTAGAGATGGGAAATTCTGTGTGAATGTTCGTTATGAGTAATCTCCGTAACTACTTAAGTTATTTAGATGAAATTTGATGTGTAGGTAGTTTAGGACCTAGAATAACGCATATGATTTTTTTAAATTAACGTCTGAGGGGGTTAAATCGGGTGGTAGTTTGTATAGAAAATAATTATTACTTGGTTCGATTCTCTTAAAACTCGGTATAAATTAACTATCGAGTGATTTATACGCGTATTTTATATTTTTACACAATAACTCCTTGGGGGTGTGCAATAAATTTAAACCTCACACAGGTTTGTACTGAAGATGCTCACAAATTATATTTTTATGCAGGTTGAAGATATATTCAATGAAGATGAAAGCTCATCAGACGAAGAAAAGCAAGGTGGTGACGACCTTGACGATGAAGAGAATCCGCCTGAAAACCGTCTAATTTCGCTAGAAGCAGAAGATAGCTGTTCTCAGGATATCAGGTTTGTAATCTACACTATAAATGAAGCTGGACAATCTACATAACATTATTGCCTCAAATAAGCAGCTATGGCGTATTTCATGGGTAGGTTACCCACTTAATAAATGTGTTGCCAACTTACTTACTACGAAAACAGATATACCAAGATTGACCAAGACCTGGAACAAATATCTGTAGATACAATCTAAACATTTGTCTTGCGACGGGAATTGAACTGGCAACCTTCTGTGAAAAAAGAAGAGATAAACTCTAACTATCTAGAATTATTGTGTGTGGATTACAATTTCATTTCTGTTACAGATCAAAAGAAATCACGGATTTAGTTGCTACCAGTGATTCAGAAGGTAAGAATCTGAAATAATTGTTTCATATTGTTGTGTATGAAAGTACAATAAGCGAAACCTTCATTAATAAATACAAAAGATTGTATGCAACAAACAGTCTGCAGTAATTTTCACTGTTCAATTGTAAGTTGTTTTTTTTCTGATAGAAAGTTATAACTAATACATAGCATTCTTTCCTCAAGAAACAATTCTCAAGATGAAATTGTTTTTGCCAATTCTGAAAAATCACCATATCTCTTTAAAACTAGGATTCTTTTTGATTACAGATGAAGAAAATCGACCTAGGAAAAGGCCTCGACCATCATCACCTCCTTCAGATGACGAGCCTCCCGATGACGCGGATGACGACAGTTCTTGGAACCTCATGGGCGCCGCGTTAGAAAGGGAACTAGAGGCGCAAGATTGATATAAGGCCTATATCAATGCAATCAGAATTATGAGCCTGTGGCTGAATAATATAGTTTTTTGGTTACTTGTTTGTTTTATTCCATTTATCTTACAAATTGCGCAGCTGCCCATCATCTTGTCTTGATTGCCAAGAAAAACACCTTTCAGAAGTCTCAAAGGCTAAATAGGTTGCCCCATGGGCCATGTTGCATTGGCTTCTGGATTGGTATAAGCCAAAGCTAATGAGCCAGAGATTTCTTAGAAAATTTATTGCTAATAGTGCAGTTGCACATGACCAATCTTTTCTAGAAATATTAGCCCAAAAGTGGACATGAACATACCGCTAACCTGTTGCAACCCACAGGATCTTAAACTCTGTAGAAAATGCCTCACAAATGTCTCTTCAGTCCCACATAAGATGCCCAACTGATGCCACCACCAACTGTGGATATTCACCAGTCAATCTTATAATATTTAATATTTGCAATTGCCTTTCATCTCTTTTCATCATCATCATCATCAGCCTATATTAGTCCACTGCTGGACATAGGCCTCCCCTAATGAGCGCCATAGCGCCCTGTCTTCAGCTTGCCGCATCCAGCATCTGCCAGCAGTCCTTCGCAGATCGTCATCCCACCTGGCCGGAGGGCGTCCTACACTACGTTTGCCGAGTCGCGGTCTCCACTCAAGAACACGTTTACCCCAACGGTTGTCGGTTCTTCGCGCGATATGGCCGGCCCACTGCCACTTCAGCTTGCTAATTCTTTGAGCTATGTCGATGACTTTGGTTCTCTGTCGGATGTATTCATTACGAATCCTATCCTTCAGAGAAACTCCGAGCATAGCTCTTTCCATAGCTCGCTGAGCGACTTTGAACTGGTGGACCAGCCCTACCGTGAGTGTCCACGTCTCAGCTCCGTAGGTCATTACGGGTAGGACGCACTGATTGAAAACTTTCGTTTTCAAACATTGCGGTATGGATGACGAGAAGACTCGACGTAGTTTTCCAAACGCTGCCCAGCCCAGCTGAATCCTCCTCTTGGCCTCCTTTTCAAAATTGTTTTTACCTAACTGCACAATCTGCCCAAGGTAAGTGTACTCGGAAACAATTTCGAGAAGGTGGCCTTCTACGACGACCGGTCCTGGATTAATGTGGTTATTGGTCATGACTTTGGTTTTATCCAAATTCATGCCAAGACCGATGCGTCGTGAGGCTGAGGCTAGGCCATCCAGCATGTGGGTCAGCTCCTCTAGCGACTCCGCCATTAAGACTATGTCATCAGCGAATCGTAGGTGTGAGATGTAATTGCCGTTTATGTTTATGCCCTTACCTTTCCAGTCCAGCGTCTTAAACATATCTTCCAATGCGCTCGTGAACAGTTTCGGGGATATGACATCCCCCTGTCTCACTCCTCTGCGCAATTGGATGGGTTTAGACTGCTGGTCCTGTACTTGGACACTCATAGTAGCGGCATCGTAGAGACATCTCAGCACCTCGATATAACGATAGTCTACTTGGCATCGCTGTAAGGATTCCAGAACAGCCCAGGTTTCGACAGAGTCAAAGGCTTTCTCATAGTCCACAAAAGCGAGACACAGGGGCTGATTATACTCTTCGGACTTCTGTATAATCTGCCGCACTGTGTGTATGTGGTCTATGGTGCCATATCCTCCGCGGAACCCGGCCTGTTCCGTGTGTTCATCTCTTTTGCTTTAGCTTAACCTTGAGTAAAGAATACAACACTACAATGTTAATGGTGTGCTACTTATGGTAGGGGACAATGATAAAAACTACATTGTTACTACTTATCACTGTATTTTGGTAAAATTATCTAAAACTAATTACCTATAACCTATTACCTACTAAATTGCATAAGGATCCTTTTCCTTATCATCAAAGACATTGAAGGCTGTGTAGGTTGGTTTTGAGGTGAAATCTTTCTTTCCATCCTGCCATCCCCTTGGTGGTGCTTTGCTGTGATCAAAACTAGACTCTAATTTTCCATAAATCTCAGCTCGTCTATCCATATCCTCTCTGTACATTTCTTTGGCTACTTTCTTGCCAGTAATAGGATCAGTGATGTCTCCAAATGGATAGACAACTTCTTTCACTTCATGTGTTATAAGTTTAGTAAGTTTCTGTGGCAGCGCACGAATCAAAACAATGTCTCCAGTCTTGCAAATTTTCTCAGGGTCGTGGCAGTAATAGAATTCATCCTTTCTGAAGTACTGAAAGTAAAAATAATCCTTATTACCTACCCTAATACCTCATAAAGAAATAAATATGGCAAACAGGATTATTAAGTCTGAATCACGGTTTCAGTAAGATTATCAATACAATAACGGTTTCAGTAGGTAGATTTTTTGCTACGGTGTATCTAGGGAAGCTATAGGAACTAGAATTCATCAATGTCTTACCATTAATAAGTTCTCGTCCAATTCTAACCTTTTTATTCTTATTTTGGCAGCATTTTGTTTAACAGTAGGCACGCACTGACCCAATAACAATAACTTGCGGGCAGCTTCTGCTGCGCTTTTCGCCATTATACTAGTAAATATATTTAATTCTCTGATGTCTAAGAAAAATAGTAGTATTTAAATTCTCTTACGAATTGGGTAGTATGAAGGAGGATTCAAAGAGAAATACTTCCAGTGGTCTCGAACGTCATAGAGCAAGATCGGTAGAGTTGCCAGCTAAAATCGGTATATTTGTCCCCAAAATCGGTATTTGACAAAAAATACAGTATTCAATCAAATTCGTTTATTTATTGAGAACAAAAACTTACAGACTAATTTATAACAATCACTTACAGACTCATTCATAACAATCACTTACATACTAATTTATATAATCATTTTTTATACCAATATTCTTTGGCCATAGCCGCGGTCATCTTCGAGTTAATTTCAAAATCATAACAATTAGCCGTATTAAAGAGTCGTTTTGCGTGTACCAGTGATTGATTCAGTAGACAGCCTATTTCGCTGTTTTGTTTTCAAAAGATTAATATGTGAAAATATGCGTTCAACGTTAGCGGATGAATGGGGAAGTGATAAAATATTAAAGATGAAATTAGACAACAAAGGAGGTAAACTAAAGGTAAACTTACTTCATCCCAAAATAGTTCTACATCATCAGGAAGAATAAGAATAAGAATTATTTATTTGCATAAAACATGAGTATTAACATGGTTGAGCATGCAATTATGGTAGGTATTATACAATATATTATGATCTACATGTTTTGTTTGGAAGTGTTTTGATTTGTTCACAATTTCTTAAAATGCGCCACTCTGTATCAATTTATTGGAAATCGGCGGCAGCGGCGCGGTACAGTGCAGTAGCAACCTTGGCAAAACGTCTGGACGACAGAGGGGCGTAACGAGGTGAAGGGGGAAGTAGGTCTATAAATGGCGGCATTTGGGACTAGATCAAAGAAGAGTCCCTTCACTCAGTTATTATTTATTCTTATGTTGTAAGACAACAAGTTGTAGGAACAAGGGTATTCCCCAAAATATATGGAACATTCTGCACTAGGTCCATAGGTACTTACTATTGAGGGCTTCCCCGTAACATTAAATTAAATATAAATGAAAAGGGTTGCCAACTGAAAAGTGTAAAATCGGTAGAGAAATCGGGAGAATTTCCATGTATAGCCAGAAATCGTAGAAAATTCGTTATATTTCGGTATTTCGGTAGCACAGAGCCCATATCGGTACAAATACCGAAAAATCGGTAGGTTCGAGAACACTGAATACTTCGTAAAGGGAACTTCGTGGGAGGATTATTATTCGGTAGGTAGGTACCAAGTAGGTCAACTTCTTGACTGACTGACAGTCAGTGGTCTCGAAACGTCAAAATACGAAATCGGTAGAGTTGCCCACTAAAATCGGAATTGTATGTAGGTACCATTTATTAATGTAAGGAAAATTGGTATTGGACAAAAAAAATACAATATAATTGACAATATTTCTTCTTACCATCATTTCTATAAAATTGTTTTAGTTTTTCCTTTTTGGCCGGGGACAAGGCGCAACGCGGCCAGCACAGACTATTTTTATTTTGTATAGAGCATAGACAGACATACATTTTTTTCACTACGGTGTATAGAGTGTAGGTACCTTTTGAATGTCCGATTTTAATAATTCAACTAGTTTATATTATTAATCTGGGGTACGTACTTATTAACGTATTGTACCAGCTACTGAAACATTTTTACTTATATAAGTACCTTTCGACACGAAGCATAAAATTTAACTTGCCTATGTGGTTATTTTATAGGATTACAGAAATAATTTAATTTGTATCAAAATCATAAACCTCTTTCCTTCTTCAGATAACGGGTCAACGGTCGAGGAGTCAATACCGCGGAGAAGTCGACTATTGATAGTGGGGAGCAAATAAGTACCTACGCAGGGAATCAATTCAAACAGCGTAATTATTCTAAGTTCAAACTTGCTGAAAATAAACTATTACCGCCAGAGCGCGCCTATGCAGAAATCCTTAGGTTAACAAAATAAGCACTTAAGGTTAATTGATTTCCTCTTCGCTTCAATCAAATAGGTCTACATATGGATCCGAAATAGGTATACCTTCAAACCCATGTTTATAGGCCATGGATCAAAAATAGTCTATTCAAATATGAAAAAGTTTATTAGCAAAATAAACACAATAAGTACCTTACATACCTAGATATTCTTATAATAAATATAAAATAACATGGTTAACATCCCTTAATCCTGTTTACTTATGTACAAAACAAACTTGTAGTATTTTATAACAATAGCCCCCTAATACCAATAATTAAGTTCCTTTCCAATATTTTTCTTGTCTATAATGATTCAAGATGGCATGAGCTTTGTTATAGGTTTCACTATTGTGGCAATTGCAGCCAATGATGATATTGCCCCCAAAGTGCCTACTGCACTTGGACTAAGCTTTGTAAATCCCAAAGCTGTCAAAGGAATAAACAAATCACATGAATTCTTCAATGTATCAATAAACACATCTTTGTGGCAATTAACAAGTGTATAAGTTTGTTTCAAACTGCTAGGAAAATGAATATTCCTTGACGCATTTATCAAATCAGTTGGCTTCAAGAATTTATTGGAGTGTAATTCTAGAAGATGCATAATTTCATAGAAATCCCTGGCTAAGTTGGCAATTATTGATACAAGCCAGAATCTATTGGCAGTTTTGTTCCATTTATCAGAATCTGTTTTTAAGAATCCACTTCTTGTGAGCCAAACTATGTGGTCTGCATAAAGGTACAATGCATGGGCCAGTTTGCTGACTGTCAATGTTAATTTTAGGAATGGATCTTCAATGTTTATGCTGTTCAGTGCAGTATAGAAGATATCGACGCATCTTCCAAGTCGCAGTACTGTAACAAGATTATATTGTAAATATGTAAACACAAACTGATTGTGAATATAAGAAAAAATATTAGGTAGTGACTTGTCCTGCCTGCCTCTCTCACAAATACTTATGAATATTTTTTAGATAAAGCATTAGCTATAGTTATTTGTCTATCCCTAGGGAAAAACACTTTTCTGATAAAAGGTACCATGCAACAAACAGTGACTTAAAAAGGCTTTTTTTTCCTGTGAGAGATTGCAATGTCCTTGATGTGGACTGATTTCAGAAGGTACTAGGTACTTACTTTTTCGGAATGAGCTGAATGCAAGCTCCAAGTTTTTGATTCTATCAACAGAATATTTATTGGCATTGTGGGTCTCTAGCTGATGCCAAATTAGTCTGCTTGTATACTGAACCAATCTAAAACCACAAATTATTCCATTATAGGCAAGTACAAACAATACCATATTAAACTCTAAACATTAATCAGATATTTGGATTTAAAAAAACAAATCATCATCAATTGCATTTTCCAGTCCACTGCTGAATGCAGGCTTCCCAGAATAAGCACCTTATCAGCTTTTAGAGGGGTATGTATACAATTATATTATTCTATTTCGTTTCTTCCACAAGTGGACAAAATAATGAAGTGAACTGAAAATCAATTATCACTTTATTTCTTAGATTATTTTGATAATTTTGTACTAGTATTAAATTTGGTGCTTAGTTTGTGCAGAAATAAAGATATTGATTTATTAGCTTACCGAGCCAATTTATCTCTTCCATTTGACTGATTGTTTACTTTTATTATTAAATCCATCTTGTGAAGTTCCTAAATAACTTCAGGTTCGAACTTTAGTTGTTTATTGTAGGTAGTTTACTTAAGCGTTCCCCGTCTGTATGAAATCGTCAGAGCTGAGAAACAATGAGAATAAAACCAACTGCTCCGTTTGAGAAAGTGATAGTGAATTTTCAACTTCTTTTATTGAAGGATATGATATATACTATACACAAATGTACTAGGGATGGTATATATAAAAGGATTTGTATGGCAGGGTAAAGACCTCTGCTATCGCCAGTCCACTCTCGGTAGAGTTTAATAAGTTCCTTGCGCCAGTCGCAAAGGTCAATTCCTCGCAGTCTACATTCATATAATAATTCACAAGTTTGACGTGAGGCTTTTGTGATGGGGTTGGTTAAAACCTGAATAATTTTCAGCTAAAATTAATAGCAATAATAGCGTGTTTGTTTCAAAGATATTTTGGTTTGTTTACATTGTCATTCGCACATTTTGCACTATTTCGAAAGCTGGACTTCGTACGTAATCCACAGACAGATGTATGTAATCACAGCAGGGTGACCGTTTTAAAAATGACGAATCTGCCAGACTCTGGCCAAAAACCTGCCAAAATCTGCCGAACTCGTCTAAAGAAAATGCCAAAATATGCTATCATAATTTGCTTTTATCTTTTATGGGGCCGGGAATTATAAATAAAAATACGTTTATTGTGGTATTTTAATGAAATTTTAATTCAAAATTTTAAAACACTTTATTAAATAGGAATCATTACCTACATTCGTTTTGAATGTATGTGTGGGTAAGCTTTGGATATTGTCGGGGTCCTTATTGTAGAAGCGTATACATTGGCTGATGATGACTGATGAAAGATTTGGAAACTTTGGAGTCACTAGCGTGGCTTGACAGTTTGTTCTTATTTCTAGTATTGAAGATAAGGTTTTGTTAAACTGGTGTTTTTCACAGTTTTTCTTAAACTGGTGAATATTTTTCTTGACATTTATTAAACAAGGATGGCAATACCCGACCCATCTCGAATAAAAATAAACAAGGGCCGCGCAGACATGTAATAACTACTGCCGGATTTGTTATTTAATTATAGATTTTTCAAACAATCATTGACATTTTTAGAAGCTGGGAGTAAAAATATATTTTAATTTATATTTTGGGCAAGAAAGACTCGAATGGAAGCCAACATATAGCTTAGAACGTGACTAATTTTGTGACAGTAAGTAAATCAAGTAACAGAAAGCCCATAGAAGTTAGTTAAGTTTACTTAAGTTGAAAACAAATGGATACAACAAACCAAAAATATATTGGAAACACGATCAGTTATGTTAATGAAAATAAACCTTATAACTGTCTTATTACGTCTCATAATCATAAAGCATACATACGTAGATATAGAATAAACGTGGATTCGCCGTATATATGTATATTCATGAGAAATAATGTGAAAAGCTTTGAAAAAAATATTTCTTACCTGAAAGGTTGCACGTTAGTATGAAAAAATGAATGAAGTTTTCGATTTTCGTTAAAAAATAATAAGAATCAATCTCTTCGAGGATTGATTGAAGAATCTTTAAAATCTGCCAGAATCTGCCACATTTTTAATTCGTCAGCACTTTCTGCCAGAGTCAAAATTATGGAGCCAAATCTGCCAAAATGGCAGATATCTGCCACAAATGGTCACCCTGAATCACAGTTTGTTTTTTTTGCTTGAACATTTCAATGTTGCCATGTTCAATATTATGTCTCAAAGCGCATTCTTGATGCCATAGAGAAATCATTTTTTCATCATTGGTTAAATTATGGCCACTTCCGGTTTTCTTTCTTCTTCTGTTGGTACCACTTGAACTTTGCGGCCAAGTCGGGTGCGGTGTGGGGTGAGATGGAGAGAGTTGTGATTATTGTCGCGAACTATCTATGATCGCGGAGCGGGGAGTTACATTTGCGAACAAACAAGACAGAAATTATTTTTTAATAGATGGAACAAGGTTGCCTGTACGATATTCCTCTTACAAATACTAGATTTGTGGTTTTCCGTACGGACATTATCAACCTCTTATGCAAAGCTTCGCAGGTACTTGCTTTTTATTATGTAAAACATCTCTAATTCAATATTATATGAACCTAATAAATGTACACGGTTTGAAAGCCAAAATACGAGTTTTTTAGCTGATTATACGCGAGAATGAAATCTAGAGTTGGCAACCCTGAGATGGAAAAATAATTGCTCGCTAGACGGCAGACGCCGCCATATTGATTTGATTTCTCTTGTTGAATGAATTGTCGCGTTTTGTGTTGTGCGGTGAAAATAACTTAATTTGTGGACAGTTCGTGGCGTTTTTACTGAGTCAAAGGTGTATTCTATTTGTGGACTAGACTAATTACCATAAAACTGACATTTCGACTGTGGTAAGACTCGAACAAAGTGAGCTCTATAGTGATATTGGAAACGAAAAAGCGACATTTTGGAGTGACGTGTAATGTTGTGCATTTCAGATAGTGGTTCGTCCTACTGAGCTTTCATGATTGGATTACCGCGTAGCGATAGAGATAGAGATCGAATAACGGTGAAAATTCGTAACATGAAGCGGAGTTCATCAAGGGATAGTGTTCCGCGATCGAAAAGAACGCGTAGTAGCATCGGGCGCTATGACGACAGCTCCGACGAGCGCGTCACCCCCGACCGGGTTCGCCGGCGAGTGCGGTCGCCGAGCCCCCGCGGCCGATACGTGTCGCCGCATCGCGACGAGTTCTCGCGCAGTCGCGAAATGAGAGAGGGTTCGGCATCAGCCCGGCCCGTGTACAAGGTCCTCTGTGTGAGCGCGCTCCACCCCAAGGCCTCCGATGAAATAATCAAAGATACGCTTTACCGAGAGTACAAGAAGTTCGGCGACTTCAGCATCAAGATATCCCACGAGTTGGAAGAACGTGTAGCATATATTTGCTTCAGAAGCTCTGAGGATGCAAGAGATGCCAAGCACGCAAAGCCCAGGATCATCTTGTACGACAAAGTGGCTATCGTAGATCCGGTGTACGAACCAGTGCGCTCCGAGTTCAGAAGCCGACCGAGGAGTGTGACTCCGCCCGATTACGATCGTCCATATTCCGCATATGCCTGGTCGCCGGTGCCGGAGCGCCGCAGAGCACCTGCAGATGACAGGGGATACGGCATTCCACCGACCGTACCACATCACAGGGACTTCCGTCCGCCCATGCACGAGTACCCCATGGCCGGGCCCCACGGCCCTCCCATGCACCACAGACCGCCGATGCATCACCCCCCTCACCCCTACATGCCGCGTCCATACATGCCCCGTCACCCCCATCCACAATTTGACAAAATGGAAAACAAAAAAGATAAGTTCCCTAACTACCTCCACCATGTACAGCCTGAGGACGATCCTCTCGCCACCCGCACCCTGTTCGCCGGTAATTTAGAAATAAACATATCCGATGAGGAGCTGCGTCGTATATTTGGGCGCTTTGGCATTGTTGAGGACATAGACATAAAGAGACCTCCTCCAGGCACTGGTAATGCATTCGCATTTGTTCGTTATCAAACACTAGATATGGCTCATCGGGCTAAAGTTGAATTATCTGGGCAGTATATAGGTAAATTCCAATGTAAAATTGGGTATGGTAAAGCTAACCCAACAACACGCGTCTGGGTGGGCGGTCTTGGCCCTTGGACCTCTGTAGCGCAACTAGAAAGGGAATTTGATAGGTTTGGGGCTATAAAAAAAATAGAATATGCTAAAGGGGAAGCTCAAGCATACATCTTGTATGATTCAATAGATGCTGCTCAAGCAGCTGTAAAAGAAATGAGAGGTTTTCCTTTGGGTGGGCCAGATAGGCGTCTCAGGATCGATTTTGCTGATGTAGGGAACGGCGGTCCTTACAGGCCTAAGACTTACCCGCCGCCCGTGGGAGAAGACGGTCGTCCCGTCGAGGGCTATGAAGGTTACGATGGAGCGGCGACCTGGGGAGAGGATGGTTACTCTGCGTACGGGTCAGGGTACAGGGGGAGGGGGGGTCGCGGACGAGGGCGCGGCATGTACCGAGGCGGGTATCACGGTACCGCAGAGTTCCGTGATGATGAGTGGAGGAGGCCGCCGGCGGATGCAGAATACGATAGAGTGCGTCGATCCGGCTCCCGCGAGCCTGGCGTCGACAGGTCTCGGTCGCGTTCTCCCCGCCGGCGCTCCCCTGACTCAGACTCCGACGGCTCCCCGCGTCGCGCCGGTGGCATGCTAGCATCAGCCAGGACCCTCCCTGAAGTTGTGCGTAAGGCGACTACTATGTGGAATGGTGCTTTGATCCTCAAGAACTCACTCTTTCCTACAAAATTCCACCTCACCGATGGTGACAATGAAATCATTGACTGCTTGATGAAAGATGAAGAGGGCAAAAACCAGCTGAGAATAACACAGAGATTACGCCTGGACCAGCCCAAACTTGATGATGTACAGAAGCGTATTGCCACATCCACTTCACATGCTATTTTCCTGGGTGTAGCAGGGTCCACCACTACTATGGCAAACGATGATGCTAGTATCCAGACACGCCCAATGAGAAACCTTGTGTCATACTTGAAGCAGAAGGAGGCTGCTGGAGTGATATCTCTGCTCAATAAAGAAACTGAGGCAACTGGGGTACTGTATTCATTCCCTCCGTGTGAGTTCTCGACTGAACTCCTTAAGAGGACATGCCACAATTTGACAGAAGAGAGCCTGAAAGAGGACCACTTAGTCATAGTTGTAGTGCGGGGTGGCACTGCTTAAAATAATTTCTATGTATATTGTATTGGATTAGAAATAAGACCTGTTTTCAGATATATTTTTATTGTATTTTTTGTGCTGTGTAGTGGTGTGTTGTGTAAGCTAGTTTTGTGAAGGTTTACCAACCTAATTTCATGTGAAAGTGCTGTGTAACCACAGTTTTGTGACAACAATAATAGCATAAAAGTCTAGTTAACCTATGCTAGTAATTATTGTGTATTTATGTTACTCTATTTTCAGTGTAATCAGTGGGTGGTGTACTGTGTAGTGTAAGTGTGAAATAGATTATTCCAGCTTCATTGTTTGTTTTTCTAATCCTTGTGGACTAGTGGTGGTTAAGTGTTGTGTCTGAGATGTGTTAAGTTCAAGTTAAGTGTCCCAGTTAGGTGCAGTTTGTGTATAAGCAGAAATTTCATGGGTCATGTGAAGGATAGTGCTTGTGTTATTTTGTGCCAGTTATTTGAGACTGAATTGTGATGTGATACGAGTTATTATGATAATAGTGAGTTATGCAATGTCCTTTCACATTGACTGGGAGAGCAAATAATAACCAAATTCTAAGTACAATTACATTTGAGAGGTCCTTTATCAAAGGGGGAACCCTTTTTTAGGGATCAGTGTTTTAAACATCTAATTTGATCAGTAATTCACAAACATTGATATGACTTTAATGTCATACAACTGCAGGTCATTGATCTTAATAGCAATGACCTAGAATAATAACATCACTGTACATAGTGAAATAATAGGTTTTTTTCCTGACCTTTAGGCCTTTGGTGGAGAAGTGGCTGTGGTGTAGCAGTGATACACTGACTTTTTAGTTATCTGCCTTTTTATTAACATTTTTGTTAAGTTTTACCAGTAGGTAAGTATGTAAGTTAAACTCTGTCACAATCTTATTTTCTTATTGGTACATGCACATGTACCAAAATATAACTATGAAGTTCCTCATTATTGATAGGTGATGATTGACTGACCAAAAAATTAAATATTGCATAGATGCAGTAACTTTTGACAAATTGGGCTGCAATTCTAAAAATCAGGACTTATTAATTTTTATATTGCTGCAAAGTATGTAACGAAGGTATATACTAATATGTAAGGAAGCTATATGGTTATGGTTATATGGTTTTTCCACAAAAAACGTTATACTAATTTACCACAGTAACTGTTCATGGAAAAACGCGTGTGGAGACAGTACGAAAAATAATACTATAATTCTATTTAATATTCTGAGTAAATAAGTTTTAATTTATGTCTGTATGGGAATACAAAATGTTCAGCCAATTTAATGTACCAGAATCGATTACAACTCGAAACAAAATCAATTGACATAAAAAACATTTTTTACCCAAATTCAAGCCAAGAATGATGAATCGCAAGTATTATTTATTTATTTTTTGAAATCTGTAAAGCATTGACTTTGTTACTATTTGATGTCAGTATAACTACCAAAAATAAAATAACATTTTCAATTATGTAGGTCCTCCTAACCCTCCTAATAAGCAAGTTATGATCCATAGGTTTA
This sequence comes from Eupithecia centaureata, assembly GCA_944547425.1. Classification (NCBI taxonomy): domain Eukaryota; kingdom Metazoa; phylum Arthropoda; class Insecta; order Lepidoptera; family Geometridae; genus Eupithecia; species Eupithecia centaureata. Next base: position 4,831,013 of record OX155691.1, on the reverse strand, counting down.
TTTTAAGGAAACCTAGTATCTTCAGGTGTACCCGAGTGTCAACTGCAATATCATGACAAAGTATAGACTATTATATTGTTTTCTATAGTCCACAATCCACATGTAACAAACTAACTTAAGTCTTCTCTTCACTTCCATCACAGTAGTATCAAGTAAGCGTGTGTTATGGGCTGTAACGAATTGTAAGTATATAGAACAATATGTTGAAACTAGTAGGTATACATCAATTTATCAACGCCTGGGCAGCTGATTTGGTTTTACTGGTGGTGATCAACCTACTCATTAGTATAGATAATTTGCACACGCGTACGAAGCTCGAATAAGTTCCAGAATCCTGATCCTGACTAACTATGAGAAACAGTTTCAATTCGCTGCATAGGTAAGATCGGTGCAGCGATGGTTCGGAATTTGAACGAAATATAAGCATTGCGTCTATTTTATTGTGTTCTAATCAAATCTGATTCCACTCGTGCGCAACTATTTGTGCGAAGATCAACTTATTCGACAGTCTTCAAGAGTTAGCATCATATTCATCAGTAAATCATGGTTTGACCTAAACTCGAGGACTGTTAATATCATCACGCGTAGGTAGTAGGTATATGGCAAACGTCATGAAGACAATGTATGATGATCATGGGAATACATATATCCAGAAGTGGGCATCTCTCGGCTAAGATGATGATTGAAGGCATAAGCATCAGGTAATTCCTGTGGATGAGTCTGCTGTGGAGTCCTTAATCTTTTGACCTACCTTTGGTTAAATAAAAGCTGTAAGCTAGCAGAGCACGGTTTTGAAGTTAGTTTGTTTCAGATGGGGTTGGCGACAAATCCAGCAGCGGTGTTGATGTGTTTTTGATATCATGTGTTGTGTCAGTGTTATCTAAGTAGCTATAATTATAGCATGCGAGAGTAGATTGTTCATTTCGAATTAAAAAGATTTTATTTGAATTCTAGTCTTTTGATTGATGAGACACCTATCTAATAATTAGGATTAGGTAGTTTTTTCACTCTTCTTAAAATTCATGTCTCATAAAATGGAGGAGCCTTATTCTAAGGGAGGAGCCTCCTCTACACTGAGGTAAATTTTTACTGAGCAATGTTATGTAGTAGGTAGCCTAGTAAAAGGTAGGTATATCCGACTCCGACAAGTTAGTAGGCAGTATCCCAGCTTATTAGGATGTTCTGTAGGTACCTATACAGGTACCTACAGGGCGTCCCACGGCCATGCCATACATTAAGTTCTGCTCATGGACACTTTCATACTGGTTCTTGTAAACTAAATTTTTTACATAACCCAAAAAAAATCGAACGGGGTTAGATCTGAGAATCTCGGCGGCCATCTTATTTGTCCATTTGTACCGAGCGATCCAGGGATGAAAGTATTCATTGAGATAGTCCCTTGTTCTGTGACTGTTGTGAGCCGGAGCCCCATCTTGCTGGAAATAACAATGAAATTCATGGTCTTCCTTTTATTTCTGACCACTATGTTATTTACAAAAAATAATCATAAGATGAACCCTTTCGATCGGTATGATAAAGCTATAGGATAATTATTTTTCTCGTGTAACGGGTTCGATTCCCGGTTCAACCATGTAATTATTTGAATATGAATGCAATTTAAATTGTTTTTTTTAAATTCAAATAATGTCTTCTTTCAGTAAAATGGTCCATCTGCAATATTTAAGATACTTTCCCTCCATGTGGCATGACCGTGGGAGTGGGACGCCCTGTACCTATACTATATTTACTTAGGTACAGTGAATACAATTCCACTTGCTGCTTCTTAATTGGGATAATCGAAACCACCTATATAAGTCTATGAGACGTTATTATGGTAGAAGATCTATGATTTCTACCTCTAGAAGTCTAGACTATGGAAAAACCATAAAATACCGTTGGAATAGGATAAAACCACTGACCTCTATATCAAAGAGAATATAAATACTTCGTAAACTCTATATATACAGCTTGGCAAAAAAGTCTTGAAACGGAACTAATTTTTTTGTTTAATGGCAACATTCTTAAAACAATGACGTTTGATGTAAAATTGTAAACAAAGATTACGAATTCTCGGATTTTTTACTTGGATCGGTCAAGCGGTGGTGTTACAGTGACGAAAAGTGAAAAATAATGAATAAAACAGTTAGAAGTGCTGCCAGGGAGGTTATTTATAAGGTATACAGGCGATGTCTGGCAGAATTTGAGGCCAGAACTATTCTTTCAGATCTCAACAATGTTTTTCAAAGAACCGCTGATATGACAGGTTTGTGAGAGTTTGTTTTGTAATGTTAAGTTGAATCAAAGGTTACTTGATGGTCCTAAAGCAGGATTAAATTAAAGTTCCACGGAACAAGTGAAATATTCCTCAATAAACATCGGGCAGTTAGGTTATGTTTACGTTTGTTCTGCGTATTCTGCTATAGTGCGGGCATAGAATTTGATACTTGAGCTAGACTAGCTAATATGTAAATCTATTTCTACATAATTTAAATGTTGTGTTATTTCTTTGTAATAAAGTTACTATAGCGTTTGTATTTTAAATGGTCTAGAAATTAGATGCCTAAATAATAAACTGAAAAAGGTAACATAAAGGTATCATAAAAAGTTTCTTCTTTATAGGAAGCAGCTGAGCGTGCTAAAACTGAACGGTTCCAAGCTATTACGGAGGAGGATTGGAAGAATTCGTGCCAGCACGTAATAAAAATAGATAAGGAATACTGTGAGAGAGAACTTACAATGTATTAATGACAATGTATTAAATTTTAATTTACTTTATATTTTTTTCTTTATATACTTACATAACGAGAACCTTGCTCAATTAAACAATATTTACTGATACTAGTATACTATGTGTGGATATAAAATGTACGTATAACAGAAATATACACCTAAGTATCAAGACTAGCTTGGTGCGCTATAGGTGTTGCCATAAGGACCTACAGTGGCGCCCCCATTATTTTCTACTCTTTTTTGCCAAGCTATACATTGTATATATAGAGGTCAGTGGATAAAACGCATAGGATAGTTGGCAGGTAAAAATCCTGTTCTACCAAAGATCCTGTGACTACGTTCCGTAGCCTGATGCGTAGCATCCCTAGTACATTTTTTTCTAGCCTGGTATAAATAAAACGCGATGTTTTCTTTGTTTTTTATCTTTGCTGTGGAAGGTAAATGAAAGATTGAATGAAATCCAAAATAAAAAGAAATCTTCGAACAAGCTTACAGAAACGATATTACTTCTCTTCTTTACGAATATTGAGCGCGATACAATGGATCGTGATTTAAATGTACACCAACGAAGAGCTAATTCGTTATTCAATCCGAGTGCAACTCGGTTCCTTGAGCTCCGAAATCTTAACTACAAAATACCAGAATCTCATAGTAAGTACTGTCCGTACATATCGACGTAGGTACCTAGATAACTATATTCCATACAATGTATAAAAATCACATTATAGATGCGAATGATTGGTCGGATAAATGTTTTGTTTAAATAAATAGGTTATAAATACCTATCTGGACAATTCACACAGCATCATCTAGCCCTAAGCTAAGTCGAGCTTGTGGTCCATGTAGGTAGGTACTAGATGACTAATGGACTTAATGCAAAACATTTAGATTATTATTATAGATTTATAGATAGAATAACCAGAACCCTAAGACAAGTATTAGCAGACCGTACCACTTCACCACCGTATCACTTGTCCAGAATAGAACCCGCGGCGTCCTGCGTCTCAGGCGAACTTTCGCCCGCCGCGTCACTGAGCCCGTCAAGTTGTTGTTAAATGTTTGTACCTTCGGATAGTGCTGAACTGCTGTATTTCATTCCTCCCTACCTATAGCTAAGATTGGAAGAAAATTAAGACCATGCAATCTGAATACTAGCCGATCCCGTGGGCAGACAGCAAAATTTTTAAAGTAATTTAGTCGAGATCTCAGGAAATCTAGGAATCAATCTAATAAAGTGAAAATGATAATATCTGACAAAACCTGTCTCGCTCCTATAAATCAAAAACCAATCCTTATCCCTTTTACCCAAATGTATGCAACACTCTCATTACGTACCTACCTACTTCCCACCAATAGCAGTGCTAGACAGTGACGGCTCGAACTACGATGAATACCTGATCGCTATGAAGAGGGTCCACCACCGGGACTCCATTCGCTCCTCGCTGCCGCCTGAGATGAAGTCTCCGAGGGAACGACACCGCTCTAGATATGAATTGAACATGGGAAGGTACATGACCTTACACATAATAAATAAATAAATAATAAATATTTTGGACAATCCACACAGCACCATCTAGCCCCAAAGTAAGCTACTCAAAGCTTGTGTTATGGGTACTAGATAATTGATATACTTAATACACTATATACATAGATAGATATTTTTATTATTACATAGAAAACACCCACACCAACGGAATAAATTTCTGCAGATCGTGCACAAATTTGTTCCGAGGCGGGAATCGAACCCGCAACCTCCTGCGTCGCAGGCGGACCTTCGCCTACCGCGCCACATCGGTCGTCTATCTGGTTCATACCTGGTTTACATATTGTTAAGTATCTAGTGAGAGTGACAAGGGCAGCTATGTGAAAGATGGCACGAGTCTTAGTTAAAAATGTTCCGCGCTCTTGTCACTCGTTTTGATACTTAACGAAGTGTACCTAAGTAAACCCGTCATAATGGTTGGTAGGTACCTAGGTACCTACGAACTAAAAAGCAGGTTAACTTAGGGCTCAAACACAAAACTGCGAGCTCGCATCGCATCGTAAATATCTGCGAGCTCGCACGATAACGTCAGATCTCATTTGCATCGCGTATTCCTGTCATATTACGTCATACTTGGTGACCCCCCTTTTAGTCCGCTCTGAGACAACTTTAGCGAAAGAGCGCGGCGCCTGAGCCGCCTTCTTTGTGTTGTAAAAAAAAACTGCTTCAGTTCTCAACTCATAGTAACTTCGAGTAAAATAGTTCCCTTCAGAGTTCATAATCGTATTAAATGGATGAATCCAGAATCTTCTTTTTCTTTTATATCTATTTAACAATAACAGCAGTGCAATTGGACCGATTTATGCAAAAATGATTCAACCCACAACCTAGTCAATTTCGAGTTTTTTTAACCAATGTAATCAGAATAAGGTATATTTTAACATATCAAAGACTCACACCTCTATGTTCACAAATGTGGAAAATCCATATGATCCAACCCACAACTGTCATGTCGAAGACCATTTTTTAAAATGTATAAGTGTTTCATGCCACTTGAATCATTTTTGTGTTGCTTTTGTTACCCTAACATATAACCGTTCTAATTTGCTACAATGATTCAAACTATAATATTAAGCTGGTCCATCAGTTCAAAGAGCTCAGAAAGCTATAGAAAGAGCTATGCTCGGAGTTTCTCTGAAGGATAGGATTCGTAAAGAATACATCCGAAAGAGAATCAAAGTTATCGACATAGCTCAAATAATTAGCAAGCTGAAGTGGTGGCAGTGGGCCGGCTATATCTCGCGAAGAACCGACAACCGTTGGGGTAAACGTGTTCTTGAGTGGAGACCGAGACTTGGCAAACGTAGTATAGGACGCCCTCCGGCCAGGTGGGATGACGATCTGCGAAAGACTGCTGGCAGATGCTGGATGCCAAGCTGAAGACAGGGAGCTATGGCGCTCATTAAGGGAGGCCTATGTCCAGCAGTGGACTAATATAGGTTGATTATGATGATGATGATATAAAACAAGTTAAGATTTGACAAGTTAATATTTAAAATTGCTATTTCATCTAAGTACGTAAACGAAATAAAGTATATAAAGTTCAAAACACACAGAAGCCGGAGGAGTGGCGAAGGCGAAGGCGTGCCGGTTTTTCCTATGGCACCGCGTTCGCCACGGCCTGCGGTGTGTGTGTAGGCTTTCATAGGATTCCATAGAATACAACTCGCACGCCTTTGCCTCCGCCACGCCTCCGGCTTCTGTGTGTTTCGTACTTTAACGAAAAATAAATAAATAAAATAAAATAAGTACAGGGCCAGCAGATCTAATATTAGATACCAGATGATTGCATTGATTAATTTAAGAAACCGAAGGGAAGCTGCAATAATAGACGATGTAGATGGTTTATGTGATGAACCTTATTCTGATTTGGACGAGGAGTAGGGCCAATTTTGTTTGTTTTGTCTTTTAAAACACAAAAAATGATTACTAATTTTTAACACACTTTGAATCATTTTTGCATTTTAATTTTTGCACCCTACATAGCTCTTTCCATACAAAATTAATTTTGTAATAATGATCCAGGCGCAAGTTTTCCCAATTATCTACTAAACTATTACAATTTATTCTTTATATTATTTATAACAAAAAAGTTGAGTTTACATAGCATTAAATTAAATTAAAATAACAACATTTTGTATTACAAAGCTAGAGAAATACCGCCACAAACTTAAATATCGATTATCTCGAAATGAGGTTTGTGTGGGTTGGATCATTTTTGCTTAAATCGGTTCAATTACCTTTTTGGGATCCATCTTACGCTTCCTAAAAACACGTCCAATACGGCGGACTAAACTTGAAGATATGGTTACCCTACAAAACGGTTCGCCGCACAAATTCGCATCGCAGAAATTCGCAAATCAAGTTCGTGTGACATCGCATCAAATCGCATCAAATCGCATCGCATCGCACCAAATCGCAGTTTTGTGTGGGAGCCCTTAGTAACAAGCATTATAACGCAGTGGCTAGTATATAATTATAAAATCTATGGCAGTGGTTTTCTTCTCTTTCAAGCATCTGCTTACGGCTTTGCCCGCGTTTGCCCTGGATAAAAGTAGGTACCCTAGTAGAACTACATAAATAAATAAATAAATAATGCTGGACGTTCTGCTAGTCTCTCGTAAATAAGTACTTAGGAAATATCTAAGTTGAGGTAAGTTTGTGTGTGCTACAGCATGTCAAATAGGCCATAGCTCAGTGTAATTTTTTTGCTTCGAAGCAAAAACACTGACATTTATCCAAAACCTGGTCGACAGCTGAACGAGAAAACACAATACACTTAAACATCTAGCCCCAAGGTTCTGAAGAGGTTGTGTTATGGGTATTAGATATGTAACTGATATTACATAATACCTACCTACAGTAGAATTCGCATACAACGACTTCGTATTTAACGAAGAAGACCTAAGTTTGGTTTCTTATATAATTACCTAGTATGAAGGCAAACGTAAGTTTTCCGTTTGAAACGAAATATTGTAAGCGAGATCGGTCAGCGCTTAGGTCAGGTGAGAAGATGACGATCTACGTATAACTGCACGAATATGTCGAATGCGGCAAGGTGAAGACAGAGCGCTACAACGCTCATTAAGTTAGGCCTATGTCTAGCTGTGGACTATTAAAGGTCGATGATATATAAGGATACTAGCGACCCGCCTCGGCTTCACACGGTTTATTATACGTATAAACCTTCCTCTTGAATCACTACCAATTAAAAAAAATGGCTTCAAAATCCGTTGCGTAGTTTTAAAGATTTAAGCAGTCAAAGGGACATAGGGAAATAGGGACAGAAAAAGCGACTTTGTTTTAAACTATGTACCTACATAGTGATATAAAATTTGCTTTATTTATCGTAATATAAGGCGGACTTGTGTGAGTCGGGGCCTTAACAACATTATCGAGTGGTTCCCGTGTTTCCTGTCCCCGGAGTGAACATTTAATGGTATTGTCCAGGTCTAAGACCAGCATAGCCTCGATCCAGGCGTCCAGCCGCATCGCGATCATGTCCTCGCTTGTCCCGGACGAAATCATCGCCAACATCGACCGCGGAGTCAGGATATACGAGGCCTCGCTTATTTTCGTTGATGTTTCTGGTTAGTGTTCGTGATTTTAAACACAACAGAATAGAAAATACATTTATTTTAAATTTAATTAATTTTACATTTATTTACATTTTTAATACATTTATTTTTAACAACGACACAAACAACAGACTTTAGTAGGAACAAACAATACAACATAGTTACTTATAAAAGAGCCCTAACTCAGCATAGCAAATTTTCTTTGTCTTAATTTGCCTAGAAAAATTCCATACCTACAAGAAGTAATTCCTTAGACACAAACCCGTGTTAAAGCGTAGACCATTTTCAAATTATTTGTGGAACTAAAAGCGTAGACCCTCTACATCATTGAATCGTAGACGCTCTACACATTGAATCGTAGACCCTCTACATCATTGACGCGTAGACCCTCTACACGTTGAAGCATAGATCCTCTACAATTCTACATCATTACCCTCTACATCGTTGAAGCGTAGATCCTCTACATCATTAAAGCGTAGACCCTGTAGATCATTGAAGCGTATAATTATCCTTTACTCTACACGTTGAAGAGTAGTCTCTTTACATCATTGAAACGTAGACCATCTACATCATTAAAGCGTAGACCCTCTACACGTTGAAGCGAATACCTTCTACAATCTACATCATTAAAGCGTAGACCCTCTACATCATTGAAGCGTAGACCTTTTTAATTGTTGAGCGTACATCCTCTATATCGTTAAGCGTATATTTATTACTGACTACTTTAAACCTTATTAAAAAAAACCTTGTATATTCCGGCGGCTTCGCAAGCGTTGTTTTTATGGAAACGTGAAAGATAACAGATTTATGGGATGAAAAGTAGCCTATGTGTTATTCCAGGGCTAGAACTATATCTATTCAAAATATAAGCCCGATCCGTTCAGTAGATTTTGCGTGAAAGAGGAACAAACATTTATCAATCTATACTTCTATTCAAACTTTCGCGTTTACAATATTATTTTTGACTACTGAAACACAGTTTTGAAATAGTTCAGGAACTTATGGGCTCATTACTGCCTGTAAAACTATTATAATGGCAATAGAAACCATTTTAACTTTGTTTTATGATATAAGTAAGGATGGACTAATATTTTTTAGTTGTTACTTTCAACTTTATAGGTTTCTCAGACTTGTGTGAGAACTACACACTGGCACGCGGCGGGCCGTCGCGTCTCACGCAGATCCTAAACTGCTACATCGGAGCTATGGTGCAGGTACAGAAGCGAATATATGTATATGGTGGCCCACCTCAGGGTGAAGAGCATTTGTATACATATGTATAAGGGCGTATTTTCTTACATACTTTCTTACATTATTTTTTACATATAATGGCGAGTGCTCCGTGCCACCCTAGAATCACTCGGGATGGGCGTATAGACCATACGCCCATCCCGAGTGACGAAATGTTAATTTTTAGGAGGTTTCTTAAGGAGGAGGGATTTTCCCTACTCAATACATAGTATAAAACAAAGTCGCTTTTTCTGTCCCTATGTCCCTATATCCCTTTGAATGCTTAAATCTTTAAAACTACGCAAGGGATTTTGATGCGGTTTTTTTAAAAGATAGAGTGATTCAAGAGGAAGGTTTATACGTATAATAAAACCGTGCGAAGCCGGGGCGGGTCGCTAGTAAATAAATAAATAGTAGCTACATATTCAGTAGCAGCTGGTAACACAGGAGATCCTGACCCACAACGGCGACGTGCTCAAGTTCTCTGGAGACGCTTTCATCGCCATGTGGAAGAAAACGCCGCGTCTCACCATGCAGGACGTGGTCCACACAGCGATAGACTGCGGTCTCATCATACAGAAGAACTACGGACAGCTTTCCACTGATGTTGGGATACTTTTGAAAGGTTTCTACCATCCTTACTAATGCGATAGTTTATATTTGTATGGATGGATGTTCCTCTTTCACGCAAAAACTAATGAACGGATCGGGCTGAAATTTGGAGTAGACGTAGTTCTAGCCGTGAAATAACAGGCTCATCGCTCACAGCTCACACAGTACATATCTCAGTACATCTCTTATAACTTAACTTCAAAAACATTTCATGGAAGAACATCAACAAATAGTTGTAAAAGTGTTATCGATTTGACACAAGTTCTAACTTAACTAACGGCGATCGGTGAACTTTTCAGTATTGTTTATTTTATTCTCCCCTATTCGGAATACTATGTATTCATCCATCGAAGACTTGAAGATTTGTTGGGAAGGATATATCCTTCCCTATTCTGTTGAGCAGTAAGTCTTCTGTCACTTGTTTTCCCATCACGAATGTATCTACAGTCTTTTATTTAGAAACTTTCGCTTTCTACCAGTGAAAATAGCAATATCAGCTGGTGTGGTCCACTTCGCCGTGATCGGTGCTGGCGGCACCAGCAGTGAGTCTTCACGCGAGTCAGGAGGGTCCAGCTACATCGTCTGCGGCCAACCCGTGTGGGACGTCAAGATGGCCGAGTACCTCACCGCGGCCGGCGATGTGTTGACGTCGCCGAGCGCTTGGATGTACGTCAACGAGGCAGAGTATTGCACTCAGCCGTGTGGCGATGGACGGCATACTAAGGTAACATTGTTTATGGCAGCTTCTTTTAATATACCTACCCTACATACCAAGGTTTGCCATAAATAGTAGATACATAGTATTAGAATGCCAGAGACTGACTCTGGCAACCACAGCTACGTCGTCTGGCCAGCCCGTGTGGGACGTCAAGATGGCCGAGTACCTCACCGCGGCCGGTGACTTGTTGACGTCGCCGAGCGCTAGGATGTACGTCAACGAGGCAGAGTATTGCACTCAGCCGTGTGGCGATGGCCGGCATACTAAGGTAACATTTTTAATGGCCGCTTCTGTTACTATATTGACCCTAAGCACCAAAAGTATACCATAAATATTAGGTACCTAGTATTAGAATGCCAGAGACTGACTCTGGCAACCACAGCTACATAGTCTGCAGCCAGCCCGTGTAGGAAGTCAAGATGGCCGAGCACCTCACCGCGGCCGGCGATGTGTTGACGTCGCCGAGCGCTTGGATGTACGTCAACGAGGCAGAGTATTGCACGCAGCCGTGTGGCGATGGACGGCATACTAAGGTAACATTGTTAATGGCAGCTGCTTTTACATCAGTGATCTAACATACCAAAAGCATATCATAAAAAGTAGATAGGTATTTGAATGCCAGAGACTGACTGGCAACGACTGGTACGACTCCAGCCAACTTCTGTGAGACGTCAGTACCTTACCGTGATCGGTGATGTCTTGACGTCGCGTCGCCGAGCTCTTGGATGTACCAACGAGACCACAGATATTATACGAGGTGGAGTATCTGTTGTACTCAGCTGTGTGGCAATAGATTGTTTGTGCCCACTTGTTTTGCAATATCCGTTACCTATTTTACTAAATGTAAAATTTAGAAGAAGAATGCCAGAAACTAACTCTGGCAGCCACAGAAATACAGAAAGACACAGATTTCTTTGAACAGAAATGTAATTTATTTAATTTAATTTAATTTTATATAAATTTATTTTTTGTTTAATTTTTGTTTTTGTGTACTTATGTTAATATGCTTCAGATTGAATTATATAGGAAATTATGTAGATGTAGAGTTATTAGGAATACATTAATAATTTAAGTAGTAAGTATATAAGTTTTTTAATTTGTAAAAATTGTAATTATTTTAATTATATTGGTAAAATTGTAAATTGTAAATAGATTAAACAATATGTACGCTATAGCATTGGGTGCCCCCATAATTATAGATGTACTTTTTAAATAAATAAATAAATAAATAAAATAAATTTCACTTTGCAGGTATTAGGAGTTGGGGCCACGTGGAAGCGTGTTGAGCAGCTTCACAGTTCTATGGGGATAAAAGGTTTGTTCATTATACTATATTTTATAATTTAAAACTAATTTTATTTGTTTTATAGTTTTTATTCCATAGCTTGTTTGTTCTATGATATGACCATGATCGTTATAAGATAAGATGTGTAATATTAAGGTTATTTTATTTTCTCTTTTGTTTTAGAATCACCGAGGCCGTCTATAGATCCAGAAGCGGGAACTAGTCATGTAATGCCCGAAGAAATCCACTACAGAGAATATTCACGTAAGATTTAATTAAGATTTATAAATACGAAAGTTTGGATGGATGGATGTTTACCTCTTCACGCCTTAGCTATAAATAAAAGAAAAACGCTGGAAAATCCACGCAGCATTATCTATCCCCAAAGCACCCAAAGTAAGCACTCAAAGCTTGTGCTATGGGTACTGATATATTTAAAACATTATATACATACACAGATATATATTTCAAATCTTTACATAGCAAATACCCAGAGCCCCGAAACAAATTGAAGATCTTACAAACATATGTCCTGAGACGGGAATGGAACCCGCAATCTTCTGCGTCTCAGGCGGACCTTCATCCGCCCCGCCGCGATGCGCCACATCGATGCAGCGATGGACAAAAAATCAATCAAACTCATTCACAATTCAAGCCCACTACTACCCCAGGAGGTAGTGTGAAAATTGATAAAAACGTTTCTATGAAACTTTTTAGAGTGATAAACTTCGTACTACGATTTAAAGGGGTATTACACTGCACGGTATTCAGGGACCCTAACTCTAACTAAGAGTGGTGTAATAAGATTTAGGGTCCCTAAGGGACGGACCCGGACCCGGACGATATTCAGGGCCGGTAGTTAGAGCCCTGAATAACGTGTAGTGTAATACCGCTTTAAATTGAAATTATTGTTTGTAAAAACTTTTTTTTATGTTCCAGTCCGTCCATCAGTAATAACCGCAATGCGCAGCACCTGGTGGCCTGGCTTGCGTCGGTTCATGCTGGCGCCTATCCTCAGGGCAGTCGACAATGATGAACCTCTCGACTTTCTCACAGAGGTTATGAAACAATTACTTGATCATTCTGCCTAAAACCAGGGGCCTTATTGTCTAACTCAACTGTAAAAGGAGTATTACACTACACGGTATTCAGGGACCCTAACCCTAACTAAGAGTGATGTAATAAGATTTAGGGTCCCTAAGGGACGGAGCCGGCAAGCCTTGCTCCCTAATCCCCCTAACTACAGGGCCCTGAATAACGTGTAGTGTAATATCCCTTTTAATCGAGATGATTTATTTGCACATGCAAACAAGAAACCTTTACTTTGTTCGGTTGTTAGTTTTCGTGTTGGAGCAGAGTTCTAAGGTTTTTTATCCGTTTTTTTTTTGACAATTTCTTAATTAATTTGGCAAATATCTATGCAAAATGACATCGCAATCCGTTTAGTAGTTTTAGTGCGTAGGAGTACAAATATACCTATCTATCTATTTATCAGTCCGTCCATCCAAACTTTCGTATTTATAATATTAGTCCAAAAGTCTTGTAAAGTCTAAAGAAAATAACACACGTGAGTTTTTTTATACTTACTTACTCCTGTGGCTCAGCGACCCAAAGTGGATCTTGGCCTCCGATACAAGACTTCTCCAGGCGTCTCGGTTCTGAGCTGTCTCTCGCCAGCTATAAGCGTCGAGTTCGCGGAGATCGGCTTCCACTACGTCAATCCAGCGATACCTAGGGCGGCCGACTGGTCTACGCCCTGAAGCTCTTCCCGTATACGCCTTCTTGATAGCCCGATCATCTTCCATTCTCTCTACGTGTCCTAGCCAGCGGAGACGAGCGCTCTTAAGTTAGAGTAACTTTGAGTGACGAGTTTTTTTATAAATTTTGAATTTAAATAGCCATTTTTTGCATAGGTACGCAGGGTGGTCGTGGTGTTTGTCAACATAGTGACGGTGACGGTCACCAATCCAATGCTGATCGATATCGTGGATAAGGTCTATTCTCTTGTGTGTAGGTGAGTTCTATTTACTGATACTTGATTTACACTTTGTTAAGTATCAAGTACGAGTGACAAGTGCAAGTGAGACCTGTAAGCGCGATTGCCAGACGCGGCAACACACCGCGCCATTGGTTTTACTGATGTTGATATCACTACATAGTATAAAACAAAGTCGCTTTTTCTGTCCCTATGCCCTATATCCTTATGTCCCTTTGAATGCTTAAATCTTTAAAAATACGCAACGGATTTAGATGCGGTTTTTTTTAATAGATAGAATGATTCAAGAGGGTTTATACGTATAAAAAAACCATGCAAAGCCGGGGCGGGTATCTAGTTTACGATGTTTTTGAATATAAATAATACTCGACAATCCAAACAGCACTATCTAGCCTCAAGCTAAGCAGAGCTGGTGTTGTGAGTATTAAGTAGATGACTGAATGTACTTATATATAGTATAATCACTACATATGCTTAAATCTTTAAAACTACGCAACGGATTTTAACGCGTTTTTTTTTTATAGATAGAGTGATTCAAGAGGTAGGTTTATACGTATAATAAAACCGTGCGAAGCTGGGGCGGGTCGCTAGTATATTAAAATAGTAAGAGTGTGTTCTGATCGCGTAATTTCAAAAATCTTTCTCTTCCTATTCTGTCCCCTCCAGCGTGACCGTAGACTCAGGCGGCCTAGTGAACAAGGTGACCATCTTCGACAAGGATCTGATGTTCCTCGTCATTTTCGGCCTCCGCGGCCTCAAGCACGAAGACGAGGCGCAGAAGGCACTGCAGTGCGCTTACACGCTAAAGACTAGCATCAAGGATGAGAATATTATCAGTCTTTCTATTGGAGTTACTTCTGGTTAGTATTATGATTATTTATTAGTTAATGTAAAGTAAAAAAAGTAAAGTAAAGTAGTAGTGTAAAGTAGTTAGTAAAGTAAAAATTATTTATTTTGTGTCACAAAATTACATAGTAATACAGTTTGTACAAACAATGAAAGTGAACGTAACAACAAAAAAGGTCGTCGCTCAGCATTATGCACAGCATGTATGTAAATAAATAATGGTATATGCTGTTGGTTGGTTGCCTGAAGAGATCGTTTCTAAGCAATAAGGGCGCTTGTACTTGTCTTATGTAATGTTCTTTTTATGGTGTATAATTTTTTTTTTTTTTTAATTTCTTATTTTTCTTGCTATCTGCCCGTTCGGGCATTCGGCTAAGAGTTTTGTCCTTCGCGCCGCCAGTCATGTCATGTATGGTATATGCCCATTGGCATATCCATTTCTTTTAAGTTTTCATCATATTAGGTCTTGAGGTGCTTTTCTCTTTAGTCGTCGGAATGTTCTGTTTTTCTTCATGAGGTCATTGGAGCCCCAATTGATGTGTTTAGCGTTGTAATCTCCTCCAGCTATGAACTTCTGTCCAAGACTGTTAAAGAATTGCTTATATGAGTTGCTCTTTAGATTATGCTTAGGAGGCATGTATATGGCCGACACAGTTACAGGTCCTTTAAGACTTTCAATGATTATGTTTGTTGCTTGGATTTGTTCGCTCTGATATGCATTGGTGACATAATGCTTTATACTTATGTATGCTATGTATTGTATGCTATAAAAAAAACTAGCTTACGAAGGGATGCTAACTATTGTACGATTGAAATTATCTGTAATGTAATGTTCCTGTGAAGAAATAAAATGATAATAAATAGTCACAACTGTGACAGTAAATGATCATAACTTTCACTTCACAGGAATTGCTTATTGCGGGCTCGTCGGACATACTCTGAGAAGGGAATACACGGTTATTGGACCAACCGTTAACAAAGTAAGTTATAGGCTTCGTCAATCTTAGGAAAGCTAAGATTTACAATTAATTATGTCAGTTCGTAACTATTCATTAAGGAATAAGAGTTTTTTTGGAGCGAGCGAAGCCGCGAGCGGAAAGCTAGTTAAAAATAATTCGTGTACGTATAATACGAAACGATGCTATAAAGTTTATTAAACTTACGCGATCAGAACACATCGTTATATATGCTTATGTACGGGTATTTATTGCGTTTACTTACCTATTTATTCTCGACTTTTCGACAGGCCCAGGACACTGCCGTGGTCACGGCAGAATATATAACGAAACGATGCTGTTGATCGATTGTTTTCGTTTACTGCGCCTTATATTATCGACTCTTGATTTCCTCGTTTCTTGACCAAATTTGTAGTTATTCTGACTAAGTATTTCTAAGTATTGTATTTAACATTAAGTAGCTTCTTAATCAAGTTTTATAAGTTTTCTTAAATAAATATTCTTCATATTCTTATTCTCGTAGATCCTTGTAGACCTCGCACAAACTATAATAATAATAATAAAAGGATCACCGGCTGCTTGAGCCTAGCTTCGCGGCCGGTGATCCACCGTTTTGATATATTTTTTACTGTAGATTAGTTTTATAATATTTTTGTATTTTCTATACTAAAAAATGTATTTTTTAAGGAGTATTAAAATAAATAAAGTGAAATAATAACAATAATGCTGGACAATCCACACAGCACCATCTAGCCCCAAAGTAAGCTACTCAAAGTTTGGTACTAGATAACTGATATATTTAATACATTATACATAGATATTTTTTACTATACATCCAGACCAACGAAACAAATTTCTGCAGATCGTGCACAAATTTGTTCCGAAACTTGTAACTGTAACTTGTAATTGTAACTTGTAACATTATTCTCAGGCAGCTCGATTGATGGTGGCTTACCCCAACAAAGTCACCTGCGATAAAGAAACCTTCCTGAGGAGTAAGCTGGACCAGGACTTCTTCAAGCTATTGGAGACCAAGAGTCTGAAAGGGATCGCCAAACCTGGACCTATCTATGAGTTTGATAAAATGAGGTTAGATTACATTGCCACTAACATACATGCAATCCAGAAGCTAAACGTCAGTACTTACTATTTCATACTATATACTATACTATAATTATATGCGATAAAATATACTGTACCACATATATAAGGATGCTTATGAGTGCCATACCTATACCTATAATAGGTATAGGTATGGCACTCATAAGCATCCCGCATAGGATCCCCTAATGAGTGCCATAGCGCATACCAACCACAGCTGAACAGTCCGATCCATATCCTTTTGGCCCGTTATGTGAATAACTTTATACTCTTTTTATTTTATACTTTTTTTATTTTTATTCCACACTTCTACTTCCGTTCTTGTTTCTAAATCTGTTAAATGTGTTATTTATGAAAAAGGGCTAATGGGAATATTCTTTATCCGTCATCCATCTATCGACGACCGATGTGGCGCGGTGGGCGAAGGTCCGCCTGCGACGCAGAAGGTTGTGGGTTCGATTCCCGTCGAACAAATTTGTATACGATCTGCAGAAATTTGTTTCGTTGGTCTGGGTGTTTTCTATATATAATAAAAATATATCTATCTAGTAATGTATTGTATCAAGTATATCATCTAGTACCCATAACACAAGCTCTG
Source organism: Eupithecia centaureata (assembly GCA_944547425.1). Lineage (NCBI taxonomy): Eukaryota > Metazoa > Arthropoda > Insecta > Lepidoptera > Geometridae > Eupithecia > Eupithecia centaureata. The sequence continues at coordinate 4,813,820 of OX155691.1, read as the reverse complement.
CTTAGCTTGGGGCTAGATGATGCTGTGTGGATTGTCCGGAAATATTTATTTATTTATTATTTATTTATCCATGCATCCATACATCTATAGCTACACATATACATCCACACATCCATCCAATCTTTCGCCTCTACAATAATAAAGAGAGTATCGCTGTTGCCCCAGCTTCCCCGAGCGCCAGCACTTCAGACACCCGCTGCTGGGCCGCAACGACGAGCTGCACAGGTTCAAGGCCGTGCTGAAGAACGCGCTGGACCAGCAGCATCACAAGTTCACCAGATACAGGGACCACCAGTTTGGGATTGCCTTCATTGTGAGTTTGTTCAGTTTGTTCTAGGACCTAGCCTTACAGAAAGAAAGAAAGAAAGATTTCTTTTTATCTTACGAACTACTACTTAACTATTTAAGTTCGAAACACACAGAAGCTGGAGGTGGAGCGGAGGCGAAGGCGTGCCGGTTTTTCCTATGGCACCACGCCACCACGGCCAGCGGTGTGTGTGTAGGCTTTCATATGATTCAATAGAATACAACTCGCACGCCTTCGCCTCCGCTCCGCCTCCGGCTTCAATGTATGGAGACTTTTAATGCTAGGCTACCTAATACAGAGGTAATGAATAAAAACAGAGTTTTTATTGTATTATTTATCTCATTTTATGTATTATTTATTTAAATTATTATTATGTTTACCGTTGTTACGGTAGCTGATAAAAAAATAGTTAAAGTTTACGCTACAACAGGGCCCACCAGTTTGGGATTGCCTTCATTTTAAGTTTACTCAGTTTGTTCTAGCTAGCCTTACAGGGGTACCTAGGTAATAACCACAAAGTATATTTTTACTATCACTTTTATATCACAATCACAAAGATCAATTTAAATAAAATTTTAGGATACAGGAATTATTGATAAATACAAAATACAAAAAAATACAAAATCATTTATTTGCCATCACATTTTTAGTTACACTTTTCTGGTGGCCCCCGCACGAGGCAAGCCTGTGTCGCGAGAAGCCTGGTAACAATCGTAACGTTAGGCTAAGAATATGAAATTGTTTTTTTGTTTCTAGGGTCCCAGGCTTATTGGAAAGACGCGCTTGTTAGAAGCATGCTTAAACTCGACACCTACCCAATTGAAAGTGGTCAATTTAACTCTTACCAAAGAGACCAAGGTATTCGTCGTAATAATTTAAATTCTTTTTAGATCCCGAGAAGAAAATTGGCCCAAGACCTATTAAGGTTCTTCTTTTCCTATTGATATGAAGATATGCGATCCACCCGGTTTTATTATACATATAAAACTTCCTCTTGAATCATTGTATCTATTTAAAAATACCGCTTCAAAATCCTTTGCGTAGTTTTAAAGATTTAAGCATACAAAGGGACATAGGGACAGAGAAAGCGACTTTGTTTTATACTATGTAGTGATTTCTCTCGCCTAATCTTTCGTACTGAACTTTGTCTCAGGCTCCATACGGACTTTTTCGTGAAGTTGTAGCGAAGACCTTCACTGGAAGTAGAGGCAGGACCTTGCGAGACACCATCGAAAACAGAATTATACATGTGTAAGTTTCAACTCGGCGACTCGGCGACTCGGCAAACGTAGTGTAGGACGCCCTCCGACCAGGTGGGATGACCGTCCGTCTATCACCAGGCTCTATTTCATGAACCGTGATAGTTTGTTTAAATAACATGATTATTTGCCGTTTTTATACATTATTAGGCCTATGTCCAGCAGTGGACTATTATAGGCTGGTGATGATGATGATGATGATACATTATACCTGTAGTGACCTCTAGCATGAGGTGAGCTGAACTGCAAATGAAAAAAAAAATCCGAGTGCAAAAAAGTAGATCACGTGACCAATAATCCTAGATCGCGCAAACGCTGGTATCAACAACATCTGGCCTGTATCTCAGACTATAGAACTATCTAGACGGAGCCCCAACGAAACCCGCACTGAGGTAGGTAAAATTAAGCCTTGGCGTGTACAAACACACTTACACACACACATATATGACGAAATTACGCCTTACTTTGTCAGTCCAGCTAAGCCGTCGCGCCGAGTGTCACTCAAAGTTATTACGAGATTTAGAGGGACAAAATGCCGAATTATGTTTTGAAAGGGTGTTCAAATCAATCTCGCGACATAAAAAGCAGGATGGAATCACATTTCATGCGAAAGTACACCTGCACGGCAACACTCAGTACGAGCACACATGTTTACAAATTTTAAAAACACACACATTTTAAAAAAAGTTTAAAATCAATGTTGACAGCGCTCTGTCTAGGTAGTCTGAGGCCTGTATGAATACAACTCTGCGACTTAAACTTACTTGAAAAAAATTATATACTCGCTTTGCCTACAACTAGATTAAACAAGGTTAATGTATCTTTCAAGGGGTAACGCTTCTACAACAAAACTCCAAGTGAGTTGCAAAAACTATCAGTAAATAAATTCAAACAAATTGTCGTAACGATTCTTTGTAAAAGGCTTACTATAATTATATCTGATTATTTTGATGATAAAAAAGCTTAGGACGAGTTTTGCTCCAACTCGAAAACTAACAACCTAACAAGGTAAAGGTTTCTTATTTACTTTAAAAAGATTTTCGTTCGCTTCTTTACTTTAAAAAGATTGAAGTGAACAAAAATCAAAAGTGACCACTTTATTTCCTTGTTTTAATTATTATTAACATGAATTTTATGTCCTGTCCAAGTGTTCTGTAAGATCTTAATGAAATAAAGCACTTTGAGTTTGAGTTTGAACTGTCGCGTCGGTCGAAAGATCCCGGGTAAGTGGGCCAGTTGGGCCGACCCGGTCTAGGGAGAATCTTCCTCTGTAACTATTTGGGGGAATACCACCTTTAACCCCCAAAATACCCTTCGCGCGTTAGTCGGACTCATACGGCGCAAAAAGAAGGGTGAAATGACCGTGCGAAGCCGGGACGGGCCGCTAGTAACTTAAGGTCTCCACACACTGAAGCCGGAGTTGGAGCGAAGGCGTGCGCGTTGTATTCTATGGAATCCTATGAAAGCTTACACACACACCGCAGGCGGTGGCGATGCGGTGCCATAGGAAAAACCGCCGCGCCTTCGCCTCCGCTCCGCCTCCGGCTTCAGTGTGTGGAGAGTTTTATATAGCGCAAACAAACAAAAATGTTTTATTATTATCAAATAAAATTAAATAAATCGCATTCTGTAACTTATAAAATATGACCTCGACGACCTCAGTGGCGCGGTGGGCGAAGGTCCGCCTGCTTCGCAGGAAGTTGCGGGTTCGATCCCGCCTCGGAACAAAATTGTGTACGATCTGCTGAAATTTGTTCCGTTGGTCTGGGTGCTTCCTATGTATAATAAAAAATATCTATCTATGTAATGTATTGCATTAAATATATCAGTCATCTAGTACCCTTAATACAAGCTCTGTTTAGCTTGGGGCTAGATGATGCTGTGTGGACTGTCCGGAATCATTTATTATTATTATTTTATTGTATGTTTCAGCATCGATGTAACAGCCGCGTCTCCTACACAAATCTACGCGATAAACACCATCTTCGACTGTCGCTTTCCTCTCCCGGAGACATTTACGTACACTGAAGATGTACTCGACAATTTTAGCGTGAAGCAGATTATACAGCAGATTTGTAAAAATGTTAGTTCCTTTGCAATAACATTTGAATTAGTTTGTTACTCTTTCACGCAAAAACTACTGAACGGATATGGATGAAATTTGGCACGGAGATAGATTATATAGTCTGGAATAAAACATAGGCTTATACTTATCTCGGAATTCCCACAGGTATGGGAATTACGCGGGTGAAACCGCGAGGCGCTGCTAGTTGTAAGGGAAGGCTTGCTAAATCGTAACGTTCATCCAAGATGCCTTATAGACTGCGGGGCATATTACGGTATGGTAGAGTCTGTTCTGATATTTTGGGGCAACTCTACCAATAAAAATAAATTAGAAATAAAATCACTGATAGCTGTAGACCATTATTTTCAAAACAGAAAATTTTGATACTTCCGTACCTTTACATATTAGAAGTAGCTCTCTTTGTAAAAACAATCCCCATCTGTTCCCCCGGTTTTCGTAATTTGACAGTCGAAACAGACGGGATAATATTAGGCTAAGGACACACCCCGTAAAAATCCATGCGAATGAGTGGAGAACGCGACTCGGCTAACGTAGTATAGGACGCCCTCCGGTCAGATGGGATGACAATCTGCGAAAGACTGCAGGCAGCTTCGCACGCGGTGTTTCTATGGAAATGTCTCAAGGCTATTTCTATCCCATGGGACCTGATTTACGAGATTAAAAGTAGCCAATGTGTTATTCCAGGGCTAGAACTAAGTCTGTTCAAAATTCAGCTTGATCTGTTCAGTAGTTTTTGCTTGAAAGAGTAACAAACATCCATACAAACCGTTTATTTATGTATATAGTTATATATGTATATATTATACTAGCGACCCGGCTTCGCACGGTTTTATTATACGTATATAAACCTTCCTCTTGAATCACTCTATCTACTAAAAAAACCGCTTCAAAATCCGTTGCGTAGTTTTAAAGATTTAAGCATTCAAAGGGACATAGGGATATAGGGACATAGGGACAGAAAAAGCGACTTTGTTTTATACTATGTAGTGACATGTATGGTTTTTTATTGACAGCAATACGAAAGACTTTGGATTCTGGCGATCGAAGAGGCGCAGTACATCGACGACGAGTCTTGGCGAATTCTCCTGCTGATTATGGACACGAAGAAGATCTTCGTGATTCTGTGTGTTACTACGGACGATGTTACGCGTTAGTTATCTATCAGGTTCATAGGTTTAGAAATAGAAATAGGTACATTTATTTATAACAACAAAACAAACACTCATGACAAACATTTAACAAACATAAATAAGTTGTTACAAAAGAGTCCTAACTCAGCATAATGCTGGCTGAGGTCTCGTAGGTGACCTAGCCAGCGCTGGTCTTCCGTAAAGATGTTTATTTCTCATTTCTCGAACAAAAGTTCTTTTATAATGAGACTGAATGCACAGCACAATGCTTTTAAAATAAGGCTTAAGGCCAACTATTTAGGATCAGTAGTACCATCATAAAAATTGATGTGTCGCTAGTACCATGAATGGCACAACTAATCATTGAAGTACTGTGGAGTGGGCCCAGGAAGTGAATTGTCGCAATTAATAAATACTACACTTACGATACGCCAAGTACTTATAATTTGAAGTACATTTCGGTTTACGTCAGTCTGACACTATTATGCATTCATTATTTTTCATGTGTCGAACCAATTGTTGCCCAACCCAATTTTGATTTTCATAATTATAAATAAAAAAATAATGTCCGAAGCGGCATCGTCGAATCATGCTTCGGAAATGAAGATAGTGCGACGTGGCCGTGGAAATGTTTTATTATTTGAAGGTTTCCAGTATTATTTTCATACCAAATATGAAAATGGTAACTGTATCTGGCGATGTAAAAATTTTAAAAAACCTGAAAAATGCACCGGAACTGTTACAGTAATGCAGGTACAGTAAGGACAAAGTTTCTTGGCAGTTCTGAACTACGCGCGGAAGGCTGCGCAGCAACACTTTTTAGGAACCAAAAGGTGGCATGAGTAGGGTGCGCGGGGCGGTGGTCTAGGCTAGAGACGCACCTTACAGAAAAACAATCAATCCTATAATCGATCGAATTTCATAATCGATTAGTTTCATTTTGAACTCATTCATTTTAGGGTATAGAAGATTATTTAAGTAGCTAAATTTACTTATAAAGTGAATTTACTCATTAATTAATTAATTTATTATTATTTATAAAGGATTAAAAAAAAAGTTTGGTACAACTATGTTTTCTATTTTAAAAGACATGATTTATTTAAATTTTAGAAATCTATTAAATACTATTTGAGTATGTAACGACTGTTTAAGAACATTTAAAACCTCATTATAAAATCAAATATAAACATTGTTTATCACTTAATTTCAATCGATTTAAATAATAATCGATTAAACAACACCCACGAGTACGCACATTGCACATCTCTTTTATCTTGACTTTTGTTAACTTCGATCTTTATCGGCAATACTCGGTACGAGGTTTTTGTCTCTGTCACACGTCAGCATTGGTTTGGTGTTTGTGACGCTATCTCTGTCTTGACCACAGTTGCGTACAAAAGTGTTTGTTGTGTTTTTGTTCAATTTTTCAAATAATAAAACAAAGTTATAGGATAAATATTGAAATATTATACAATTTAAAGATTAAAAAAAACAAACACTGAATAATAATAATGGCTTAATGCCATTATTATTATTAATCAGTATTTTCTCCCTGTATTAGATATTTTCTGATCGTATATTTGTTTATATGGCAATAACAGTTTTCTTTGCAACTGTGCATGCGCAAAAGTTCGCAGAGCCTATGTTCAGAACTGCCAAGAAACTTTGTCCTTACTGTATGTTTGTTTAATTTTATATGGAATAGTTTTGCGTTTGATCACGATCTCGATCGTTTGTGGTGTGTCTAACCCACAAGCTTCTATATATCTATAACTCAATAAATATAAGTCACAGTATGGAAAATATCGATCCCAAGTTCGTACTGAACTCTAGACCCGAGGAAGGTTTCTTAAATACGGTGGCCGTCAGATTTGTTATCTACCAATTACTATTTCAACTTTTTTATATATTTTAGGGTCCCGTTAACATGACGAAGGTGAAATCAACCATACATTTGAAAACATGCCTGCCAAATGAAAATGAAAACACTGTCTGTTCAATTATAAGTTCCAGCATAGAAACAGCTGCTTCTTCTGTAGAGGAAACAATTCCGGCTATGTACAAAAAAACATTAGCATCTATGAGAAATAAGGGTCTCGATCTAATCCATAAATTGCCAAACTATAACCAATACCGATGTGTAGCGTATAGAAGAAAGAGGAAATTAGCACAAGTGGAAAAAATGGCTTACTCTGATTTGAAAGAAGTTGAGGTACCACGAGATTACGACGATTTTTTACTCGCTGACTATCAACAAGATAATGATCGTATAATAGTTTTTGCATTAGAAGAAGCACGAGTAGTGCTTAAAAATGGAAAAGTGTTTTTCGGCGATGGTACGTTTAAACGTTGTCCTAAACCATTTACTCAATTATTTGTGTTGTTTTGTGATTTAGGCAGCAGCGAAGACAAAAACAATGTAGTACCTGTGATTTACGCACTTATGCCAAATAAACTTCAAAAGTCGTACGTTATTTTGCTAGAACTTATAAAGTCAGCAGTCCCAGAATGGGAGCCAACTAAATTTATTACTGATTTTGAACAGGCTACTATCAGAGCTATAAAATTGGTCTTTCCCAACGTGGAACACCACGGATGTTATTTTCATTTCAAGGATACATTGATCAGAAAAGCAAAGAAGCTAAACATACAAACAAAAAACAAAAAAAACAACGACACAAATTTGAACAAAATAATTGGGTTGTGCATTGTGCTACCACTTCTGTCTGAACCAGATATTGAGGAAGGCTGGAATTATGTGCTTGCAGAAAGTCAAGTTATTGGTACGCATCGAAACCTCGGACCATTCTTGTCTTATATTCAAAACTATTGGATGCCGAAGAAAGCAATGTGGTGTTGTTTTGGCGAAAGACATAGGACAAATAACGGATGCGAAGGGTGGAATGGGCAATTTAATAAAAGTTTTAAGAGAAGACCCACAACAATAAGCCATCTTTTGAAAACGCTTAAGGAAGATGCAGCATTCACCGCTGTAAGAGCGAAAACAACGATGCCGTTTAAAAAACGGTCAAAATCCGTCATCGAGCGAAGTGCATATATACAGCATGTTCAAATGCAGCTCATTAATGGAGAAATTAATGTGCCACTAGTTCTAGAAAAATTACGCCGTTAGTTGTGTAACAAAGGCTTTAAAATGTTATTTTTGTTAAGAAGTTTCGGTTATATTTTTAATTTTATATCTTTGTGACAATACAAAATAAATGCATGTCAAAAATGAATTTACGTGGAACTCATATAAATATATAAATCTTTACTTTTCTTTAATGGTACTTATGATACAAAGTTGTATCACTAGTTCCATAGTTATCGGTTAACATTACGGAGGAATATCCTCATTTTTCTTTACTGGTACTAAGGATACAAAGTTATGTCACTTGTACAATCAATGGTACAAATCAATGGTACTTCTGACACAAAGGCAATAGTTGTCACTAGTACCATTAATGGTACTAAGGATACAAAGCTGTGTCACTTGTACCATTAATGGTACAAATCAATGGTACTTCTGACACAAAGGCATAATTAGGTAATTGATTTTCATACTTACAAAAATTTATTCATTTAATTGTGATCGCAATCATTGGTAATTTAGTCAAGTTGGAGCAAAACTAGTCCCATGCTTTTTTATCCTAGATAATCTGATATTTTGTGGTAAGTAAGCCTTTCTATAAAAAAAGTTTTGACAATTTGTTTGAATTTATTTACTGAAAATCAAAGGCTGGAAATGATTTAGGATCAATATGACCTCAAACGATAGGTTAGCATGGATATGCCTTGGCAATTCCGGTATTTTAAAATTATCAATTTTACTCGTAATTTTTTTTATAAGTTTTTATATCTTTACTTTAGATTTAGGATGACAGAAGGTCTAGAAGACCCAAATATGCAAAAATTAAAGCAATAAAAAGCGAGGCAAGCTAAATTTAACATGAAAATTTCAGATGAAATCCTTCCCCTGTCAAGCACCGGCAACAAATGCCTGGCAAACAACATGATCGTGAAGATAAACCTGCGGGGGATCGACCGCTGGTACCTGGCGGCTCTGGCCTGTCAGCTCCTCGATGTGCAGGCGATACCGGCTGATCTCGAGAAGTGAGTAGAGCTCAGACAAATCTAGATCTTTCCATCATCAATTTGATGAAGTATGAGACACTATTATCATCACTACATAGTATAAAACAAAGTCGCTTTTTCTGTCCCTATGTCTCTATATCCCTATATCCCTTTGAATGCTTAAATATTTAAAACTACGCTACGGATTTTGATGCGGTTTTTTTAATAGATAATGCGAAGTAGTAACGTAGCGCTAGTAATGTATAAGACCCTGTATATGACCATATTTCGTGCAATAAATGAAATGAAATCATCATCAGCCTGTATGAGTCCACAGCTGGACTAGGCCTCCCTATATGAGCGCCATAGGGCCCTGTCGTCAGCTTGCTGCATCCAGCATCTGCCAGCAGTGTCCCACCTGGCCGGAAGGCGTCTTACACTACATTTTCTGATACCCGACAGCCGTGGATGGATAGAATCATTGGAAATATAATATAAATAAATAAATAATGTTCGACAATCCACACAGCACCATCTAGCCCCAAAGTAAATATAACACGTGTAGGTATATCGTCACATCGTCTCCCAAGGAACGTTCGTCAGATCTTGTATAATCCATGATACAGGTCGTCACATCGACACCCAAGGAACATCACTTGAACTTGTAAAATCCATGATACAGGTCGGGTCGTCACATGGAGTCCAAAGTTCACCAGAACTCATATAATCCATGATACAGGGTGATAGAAAGCGCAAGCGGCGGCAAGCCCGGCTGGATCCAGAACTTCGTGATATCGCTGGTGCAGCGCGGCGTTCTGACCGTGGCCAGTATCCCGCGCGGCGAGGCCATGGCGTCCGGCGCCGTCGTGGCCCCCTCGCCGGGCTTGTTGCAGCGCGTCGCCGCGGACCCCACCATGCGGGGCCCACAGAGGCAGAGCTTTCAGGTCACTATAATCTATCTATGTTTATTTGGAACTAGCGACCCGCCCCGGCTTCGCACGGTTTTATTATACATATAAACCTTCCTCTTGAATCACTCTATCTATTAAAAAAAACCGCATCAAAATCCGTTGCGTAGTTTTAAAGATTTATGCATTCAAAGGGACATAAAGACGTAAGGACATAGGGACAGAGAAAGCGACTTTGTTTTATACTATGTAGTGATGAACAAAATATATATAATAGATCTAATAGGTGCAATAGAACACTGGAAAGAGCTTAAGTTTAAAACTGTGTTGCACCTCCCAGCACCCAAAATTAGGATAAAGGAAAACCAATTTCATCAAACGAAAAACAGTTAATTAACAATTAGTGACGCAAAATCCATTTTTGTTTGATGAAATCGGTCTCTAAAAGGTCTGACGTCTATGAATATTTTCTAGTTCCCTATTTATAAATTCGACGGCCAATCAGTTAATATAAGTTCAAGGTACGTAGAATGTGGGGTTGGGGTCTCGATATTTCTTAATGGTTCGATTCCCGCCTCGGAACAAATTTGTGTACGATCTGCAGAAATTTGTTACATTGGTCTGGGTGTTTTCTATGTATAATAAAAAATATCTATCTTTGTAATATAATATTATATTAAGTATATCAGTCATCTAGTACCTAGTACCCATAACACAAGCTCTGCTTAGCTTGGGGCTAGATGATGATGTGTGGACTGTCCTGAATTATTTATTTATTTATTGAATGCACCGGGGCCTTTGTCCATCTAGCTACGCCACTGATTAAAGTTCGAAACACACTGAAGCCGGAGGCCGAGGCGGCGCGGTGCCATAGGAAAAACCGCCACGCCTTCGCCTCCGCTCCGCCTCCGGCTTCAGTGTGTGGAGAGTTTAAGAGTACCTTTCAGAGTATCGTCAGTTCCGTGAACAACCTTAACCACATGCATGAGCAGGGCAGCCTGGGAACGAACCAGAATGAGGATCTGCTGCAGATGGCTGTGCTGGCGGACGATTACGACTTCGGGGACATTACCGCAGACATGGCAATGGATGGTGACTTTATCACATACTATTTCAGTATATCTTATAATAAACTAGTATATACCCGCGGCTTTGCACGCATTGATTCTATGGAAACTTTTCAACGCTATGTCAATCCCATGGGAACTGATTTATGCGATGAAAGTAGCGTATGTGTTCCAGGGCTAGAACTACGTCTATTCCAAATTTCAGCCCGATTTGTTCAGTAGTTATGACGTGAAAGACTAACAAACATCCATACATTCTTACTTACTTTCGCGTTTATAATATTACTAGCGGCGCCTCGCGGTTTCATCCGCGTAATTCCCGTTCGAGTGGGAATTCCGGGATAAAATATAGCCTATGTGTTATTCCAGACTATAATCTATCTCTATGCCAAATTATGTCTATATCTGTTCAGTTGTTTTTGCGTGCAAGAGTAGGTAACAAATGTCCATCCATCCTTACTTACAAACTTTCGCGTTTATAATACCTATTAGTAGGATTGCAGTCGTATCATTAACTTATATTTGTCCACCGCTGGACATGGGCCATAATAACGAGCACTATAACATCTATCTACAGTTTGCCGCATCCAGCATCTGCCTGCATCATCATTGACATTTATTTCTCGTTATTGGACACCTAGTTAGATAGATGAATAATTTTATTACTGCACCATCATAATATGTTATAGAGCAGCTTAATTCTACAGTAAGGCCATTTTAATAGGCCACATTTGACAATTCATCAAAATTCAACAAAGTAACCTTGTAACAGCGGGCATAAAATAAGAAATGCACAATTGCTTAACTTTTATCAATTAAGATTACTTATTTATTGTAATAATGACCGATACGAGTAATTTTACGATTTGCTTTCACAAATAAACTATTCTAAAAATAATAAACAATTTTTGATCTAAAAACCGAACGTCGGTACAATGTTGCGTCAGTTAGCCCTTTTTCTTATCAATCACTAGGGATGTTACTCTAAAAATTGAATGCTGATAAGTTGAATCGAATGCGAAGATTAGAGAGAGAGAAAATGGTTTATATTCTGTATTAAAAAAATAATTTAAAATGTCTTACTAAAATAAAATTAAAATTATTCATTGAGAGATCAGAGAACGTCCAAGAAAGAAAAATTTTGAAATAAAATAAAATATGATTAGCATGTTTAAATTTAAGTAGAGTACATAGATTTATTTTTTGGAACTTACTATAGCTATATTGCTGACCTGTCGTTGTCTTGTTAACTTTCGTCCTCTTTTTGAGCATCAACCAGAAACATTTCTATCATTAATTAAAAAGTATTTATATTTTTAATGTCCCTTATGGGTGGCGGGATATTATTCCAGCACTTTGTAGCTGCGTAACGAAAACTACCCTTAAGCGCTGCGGAAGAACCTTGAGGTCTTGTCAGTATAGGAGAACATTTCCCCGCAAACCTTCCTTTTTGAACCAAGTCAGTTTATCGTAGAGGTAAGATGGTGCGCCGAACTTAACAACACCAAAAAGTAGCGTTGCTATGTCGAGTTTTATACAATGTGTATTTTCAAACCTTGATCAAACGAAGTGTGCGGATAAACGACATATATTTATCGATAAAAATCGGGGGAAAAAAATAAATGTTATTTATCTCAAAAACAAAGCAATTTTAATATTTTTTTTTAATGAAGACTACTTCTATACTTCTTATATTAAAATTAAAATATTATAATAAAACTGTAACAGGTCCAATTCTGTACATTGAAGATATTTTGAAATTTTTTTTTGGAGGGCACCCTATTATCGATACTCATGCCAAAACTGTAATTTTTTTCATTCATGTCTGTCTGTCTGTCTGTCTGTCTGTCTGTCTGTCTGTATCGTAAACGCGCATCACGCCGAAACTACTTGATGGATTGAAATGAAACTCGGCATGATTATAGGTCATACTACGAGGAAGGACATAGGATACTTTTTATCCCGGAATTCAGTAAGGTTCCCATGGGAGAGGGTATGAAAATAAAATTCCTTTACCGCGCATCACGCCGAAACTGCTGAATGAGTTGGAATGAAACTCGGGACGATTTGAGTTCATAGTACAAGGAAGGACATGGGATACTTTTTATCCCGGAATTCGGTAAGGTTCTCCTGGGAGAGAGGGTGAAAGAAAAATTCTTTAACCATGCATCACGACGGAATTGAATGAATTCGAATGGAACTCGGGACGATTGGACATGGATACATTTTATCCCGGAATTCAGTTTGGTTGGAACCCGTATAGACTAGGGGAACCAAACTGAATTGAACTGATAAACGTGAAAGTTTGTAAGTATGAATGGATAGATGGATGGATAGATTGATACGCAAAAACTGCTGAACGGATCTGGATGAAATTTGGCACAGATATAGATTATTATAAGCTGGAATAAGAAATAGGCTTTATTTTATCCCGAAAATCCCACGGGAAAGGGAATTACGCAAGTAAAATCGCGAGTACTCCAAATATTAATCATGCGCAGACGAAGTCGCGGGCACCAGCTAGTATTAAAATATTATTAGAATCTCGATCACTTTTTAATAATACTTTAAGCGACTCGAAATATGTAAAGTGTAATCAGCAAATATTTACATGTTCATTTCATTAGGGGAGGCCTATGTCCAGCAGTGGACTAGTATAGTTTGATCAACCTAATCTGATCAACAACACTATAACATAACAAAGATGAATGTTTCGTCCATAGCTATAAATAGGTCATTTAATGAGTAACTGTTGAATACAAATCATTGATTCGCTCTACTGTTCCTATTTGGGTATCTGCAACAGTTAAATACAAATCATTGATTCGCTCTACTGTTCCTATTGGAGTATCTTCAGTTTTACTCAGGGTATTTCTCGAAGTGTTTTTAAGATTTGGTACAATGTTCTTAGATTTCAACCACATAATCATAGCTTGATGTGAATTTGTCCCGTTCCGATTTCCATCTCCCCGCTGGCTGTCACTTTCCATTTGCCTTTCTGCGTACATTATTGGTGGTTCAGTCTGTAAAAAAGATTAACTTCATCTTATCTTATTTTATTTATGACGATCTGGCGCGGTGGACGAAGGTCTGCTTGCGACCCAGTAGATTGCAGGTTCGATTCCACCTTTGAGTTTACTGTTTATACGCACCGCATATATTTGCTCCGGGATTCTGGGTATTATTATATATCTCTGTAATATATTCAGTATATCAGTCTCTAATTATTTTTCGATTATTTTCATTCCTTTTTTTTTTCTTATTGACTTTCTTTGCGCGCGTGTACAATGGGCATTTTCCACTATGACAAAGTTAACTCATTAGTGGAGGCCTATGTCCAGTCGTGGACTAATATGGGTCGATGGTGAGGATTATTATTTGCTATAGGTACATTATTGACATTATCATCTTACATTAGTGGGGTCGTTCGGTTTCCTTTTTCTTATAAACCTGTACCTGATGAAGCAAAGCACCAACAACGCGGCAAATGATACAGCAAGCACCGATACCCACACATCTGAAATACCAACACATATTGTATGTTTCATGCTTATTATATTAATTATGCATGTGTCCTCCTTATTTTAGCCAGATATGCAGTCCTCGTAAATTATTAAGTATAAACATTATAAATAACATTTTTGTTATTTATTGGTAAAAAACCTTTCAAGAAATTTGTCATATCAATAACATCCTTGAAAATAAACTAAAAAGCCCGCTCATTCATTCATCCAATTGATTCTTGATTTACCTATTGACACTATTTAAACCTATTAATTTCCTATTAGTAGTCCCCTTTACATATGTACAGAGGCGTTCATTATTTGCTTACCCCCCTAATAGACATACCAGGAACGAATCCTGCTGCTTAACTTAAACAATTTTTTGCTTTTTTTGATAAAGCACTAGTAACTAAAATAACAAAGAAAATTACTACTATTATTGTAAAAGAAAAAAATAAGCTGGTAAGTAATGAAAATGATTTTTAAAACAATTGAGCTAGCTAAAATAAAAACTATCTTTAATTTCGACTAAACTAGCAATCACAATCTGGATGAGTGGTTCAAGGGTCCGGCTTGTGTTCTAGGGTAGGATGTTCGATTCATTATACCGATGTTATTTTTGCTTTTATTCACCTATGACTTTATAGCATAATAATTGTCTATAATCTGTTTTTTTACTAATAAGAAATAGGGTATGATTGGAATATAATAAACACATCTCAGATTTTATGTGATGTTATTTTATTAATACAATAGAAAGAAAGAGAAAATAAATTACATTACAATGATATTAACTTAAATTAAGAAAATTTATTACATTTTCGGTTCCTTTTCACACAACTATGTTGTTTTATAATCCTTGTAAATAAAAGTCAACACACAAGTAGAACAAACATGTTTTGTTATTATTAGAATACCTATACCACAGTATACTGTAAGGTCTACTTTGTTATAGGCAGCATCTAATAAATATTAACAATTTAGATCTCTCGTGTGTAACAGACCATTATTTACACATTAAGAGAAATTTGGAGCATCATTGTGCAATACGCTAAATGAAAAGCAAGCTAGAACTACCATAGCAAAACTAATTTATTGTTTACTCAAAATTAATATCGAATTGGATAACCCTCGCTTGGTATACTTTGTTCTAGCCTACTTTTCATTTGAGATACTGGATAAGCAACGAGCACTGTGGTATCATAACTTTTTTCAACACTTGTAAATATTGTTCCCCAAGCGGCCGCCAATTTCTACGAGTTCTCCTGGGCCCATGGATGACATCCAGCCCCAATAACCTGAAAAAAACACTGACTTCTCAAGACTTGTAGGTAGGGGTATAAATTCAATTAAAAATTGACTGGACAGGCAATTTAGTTTGTAATAAAAAAGATGTTGGAAATTTACTAGATAGGTCATTTAGTCTCTAGTAAAAGAAACTGATTTTGTAGCAGAATTTGCTTGGCAATACTTATTATTTATATCACATCTTACCTATGGTAATTCTGCCACTAGCTTGAACAGGTAGTATATTTTGTGGTAGGAGTCGTTTGTTTGGTTTCCTCCATAGTATTATCCGACCCTCCATGTCAGACATGGCTGTGAGTATTCACAATTTGTCGATAGCGTTCTGATGTGAAACCCCATGGGCGTGGACCCGATCGCTTTGCCTTTACATCTTCAGTCAAAGCGTATCTCCTCACCCAAAGTTGAACTGTTATTTCCTTGAAAGTAAAATAAAATTTTAATTATCTATGCTCAATAAATACGACGAATCAATACAAAACAAAATAAAAATACACTTACGCTTTTCCCAAGCTGACTTGCAATAGTTTTATTAGGAACGTTTTGTTCGTGATTTTTTATAGTTTTAGTGCTTACAAAATTGCTTAAATGGCTATTCTTTTTTGATATTTCAAAAGTTTGAAAAACAACGCAAACACAGTTTACTAATGCCATAACAATAATTATACTCCAGCGGTGGTGAAACAATTACTTGACTGTCATTCGTTACATAAAAGTTATAACTACCCTCATTCATTTGAACAAAATTAATAAATGCATTCAACCGATTCAACTACCACCGTTAAGATAAAACTACTGGCTTAAAAATTCGAACTATGAGTCAACATACCGAGTAGCAGAAATGAAAGAACGGTCGACTGCGATGCGATAAGCCGTGGTTCGAATCTCAACTATTGTTAAGTTTTTGCACTAAGTTTAAGATTGCTTGAAGTTCTTCAACATTATTGTTGGCGAATATTTTAGAAATTAGGGGTATAGCAAATAGTGAACGCTACTGTACATAATACAAATCGTGTATTATTTAAGAAGTAGTTAATGATATTTTATTATTAACTAGCGACCCACCCCGGCTTCGCACGGTTTGTTATACGTATAAACCTTCCTCTTGAATCACTCTTTCTATAATAAAAAAACCGCATCAAAATCCGTTGCGTAGTTTTAAAGATTTAAGCATACATAGGGACATAGGGACTGAGAAAGCGACTTTGTTTTATACTATGTAGATACCTTTATTTAAGGAATATCCTTCATATTGATTTGCCTCATCTTTTGGTGCACCAATATCCAAACGAGGACGTTTAGTCATAGTACCCAAAGATGGCGTAGATTTTTGATGATTATATCGCGTATAACTTCGCATCTCAAACATAGGAATTGAATTATCCCATTTTGTAGGCATGAAAAAAACACATTTTTCTATTTTCTTGTGATAACATTTGTGTTCTGCATCTGAAATAAATAAAAAAAATATTGATTGCTATAAGATAAGATAGATAGATAAAAAATACTTTATTGCACACTTGAATAGAAAATAACAATATACAATAGAACTACTTATATAGACTAAGTGACAATTGGCGGTCTTATCGCTGAAAAGCGATCTCTACCAGACAACCTTGGATGGATAGAATCAATGAAACTTATTTATAAATTTTATCATCTAATGAAAGTTATTTTTCATAAAAAATGTCTACTTCATCATCATCATCAACCTATATTATAAATATCCAATGCAAGACAAAGGCCTCCCCCAATGAGTGCAAAGCGCCCAAAGCTGTCTTCTTAAAACAAATTCTACTTACTTTACCTTACTTACTTTACCTTGTACCTATATTTTTTGTAAGTATCTCCGAAATTATAGGATCGATTTAAAACTTGTAGATCATCGGTTCTTCGTGAGATGTGGTCGGCCCACAGCTTGTTAATTATTTGAGCTATGTCGATAACTTTGGTTCTCTGTCGGATATATTCGTTACGAATCCTATCCTTCAGAGAAACTCCGAGCATAGCTCTTTCCATAGCTCGCTGAGCAACTTTGAACTTTTGGACCAGCCAAAAAAAATCTATCTATGCAATTTGGTTCTCTGTCGGATATATTCGTTACGAATCCTATCCTTCAGAGAAACTCCGAGCATAGCTCTTTCCATAGCTCGCTGAGCAACTTTGAACTGGTGGACCAGCCAAAAAATATCTTTCTATGTAATGTATGTAGTAATTGTGATGTTCACAATAGAAATACACGAAATAAGAACAAATTACACATTCCTTCATTTAGATTACGAAAACTGGGGAAAACATTTATGGGTAATTGTGTGCGCTTCTATAATAAGCTCCCATCTGAAGCAACTGAACTTTCTATTCGTAGATTTAAACAGTACATAAAACTAAATCTTATCAAGAAGGCATATTACTCCATAAATGATTACATCAATGACGTTAGTGCTTGGCCAGATGTCGCTCAGTTCCACATCGACAATAGTATGTAATTATTTATAAGGCAAACATGTATTAGACACATAAGTTTTACACATGCTAGTGGTTTCTATTTCGCCTCTTCCACTAGTGGACAAAAAATTGAGGCGAATTAAATTTGACTTGTCTAAGTGCTTATTTTGTAAGCCTAAAGAAATAAAGATATTGATTATTTGATTAAAAATACATCAGTTATCTAGTACCCATAACACAAGCTCTGCTTAGCTTGTGACTAGATGATGCTGTGTGGACTGTCCAGCATTAGGTATTTATTAATCTTAAACATGTAATTACCATTAGTAGTATCTGGTTCAAATGATGTAGGCGGTATAGGTCTCACTATTTTATCCCAATAAAGAAAAGTTGTGCTAGTATTCTCCTCTTTGAATATTTTTTTTTTCTTGGAGTAGCAACCAATGGTTATTTGATCATCGTCTCTGAAAACAAAATAATATTTAAGTACAATCTGTATTTAATGTTTTATTGTATTTTCCTTCATAGCAATTTGTGAATCTTATTTCACGAAAATCATTAGGTGGTGTAGATAACCACCTATAAAAAAATATATAATTAGGTGTGTCCTTATAAAACAAACCGAGATCAAACGTGACCTTGGACTAGAAAATAATAGGCAGAAGGTTTTTCATGTTGAAATAGTTCCTACTTTTTCTTAATACTATAGGTAGGTACTTGAGTACTTCATTAGGGGAGTTCTATGTCCAGCTGTGGTCTAATATGGGCTGATGAGGATGATATGAGTACTTGAATGGAAACTCGCCTGTGAAGCTTTAAAGTCATCTTAATTGTGTTCATATCAGAATTACTGCCATTAAAAGGCGACGATTTCAATCCATACGGCTCAACTGGAATAAACGAAGTGTTACTAGTGATGTAATATAATTATTATGCTTACTTTAGGGGGTACTAATTTTACTTTCACTAATGTTTCTTAATAACGACAAAAAATCCAAAAAAGTCTTCGGAAATCGTCAATCGTCCCAAAAGAAATTATAAATTAATAAGTAAATAAATAATTCCGGACAATCCAAACAACATTATCTAAACCCCAAGCTAAGCAGAGCTTGTGTTATGGGTACTAGATGACTGATATACTTAATACAATACATTATTTACATACATACATTTACATTACATATTTACATAGATAGATATTTTTAAAACACCCAGACCAACGGAACAAATTTATGCAGACCGTACACAAATTTGTTCGCAGGCGGGAATCGAACCCGCAGCCTCCTGCGTCGCAGACAGACTTTCGCCCACCGCGCCACATCGGTCATCCGTAAATGATTTACAAATAAATTTAAAATTCAAGGTCAATTCGTAGGTCAGTAGTTTCCTCAGATAACATCAGTAAACTTTACCTAAACCTATTTGATTTAGCCCGGGACAAGACGTAGACAAAAGCTTGTTTAAATAGCCAAGCCGAACTCACCTTCCCAGTGGAGTTCATAGTCCAAAGATCTTCTACAGAATATGATGTATTTCAGTCCTTCCTCGAAAAAATAAGGTCCATTTGGAGCGGTCCAATCTGTAGAGACATATACTAGAGTCAAACAACGGCTTAGAAGGTAGGCAGTGTAGGCACACATCTTTGTAATATACAAAACACAATTATAAAATTATCAGCGGAGTCCCTCAAACCACGAAAATACGCTAAT
Organism: Eupithecia centaureata; assembly: GCA_944547425.1. Lineage (NCBI taxonomy): Eukaryota > Metazoa > Arthropoda > Insecta > Lepidoptera > Geometridae > Eupithecia > Eupithecia centaureata. The sequence goes on along the minus strand of OX155691.1, from coordinate 4,794,027 downwards.
CTTGAGCGAGCCTACCTATTTGAGCCGTTTGGGGTGGAAACCCTTGGCCCTTGGGGTCCTGATAAATTGAATTTATAAATATATCAAACTTGAAATAGAGTCAACAGTTGATCGGAATGCTGGCTTCTATTTCAGCATTGCCATTCAACGTGGCAATGCTACCAGCATTCTGGGCACTCTGCCTTCTGGTGACGGCTTAGATTTTAAGGAGTTTGCTATAACTGTAAATATGGTTTAAGATATTTTATTTCTCAAAGAAACATAGTTCACTAATAGATAAAGTTTTACATTCATTTGTACTTAAATTATAACAGTTCTATAGCAGTAACAATTTAAATCTTATTTATTAATTTAATTCCGAAGTTAGTGGGTTAGTTATAGAGGTAAAATCAGGAATGAGGATTCTTTAATCTCATTTTGGTAGTTTGTTACTTATGTAGTAGTGTGTGTGAATACAAGTTATAATTTTTATTAAAATAAATAAAGTAGGTATTTATCAAATTAGTATTATAAATGCGAAAGTTTGGATGGATGTTTGTTAGATACCTCTTCACGCCAAAATTACGGAACGGATAAAATTTTGAATATACATACTCGTATATATATATTTTGCAGTTCTAGGCCTGGAGATTTTCTTCAAATTTCACGTGGGTGAGGTAGTTTTGAATAAAGTACTAAAGTAAGCAACAACAGTACAACAAAGATTGATGAGGCCGCAAGGTTAAAAGGATACTTACTGTCTGTCCCTTCTTTTTTTATGAAATAGTCAAAATAATCCTCATATTCTGAAAAACAATAAATCAGTCAACTAGATATGAGTTCAAATAAAAATATCAACCTTACTAATACCTAATCCTTACACAAATGTAAATCTTATAAAAAACTTCTTGTGCCTTTGGACATGCTCTCTGTTATCCAACTAAAAATATATTTTATTGTACTGTAGAGTAAGAAAGAAAGAAAGAAAGATTTTTATTTAGCTTACGAACTACTAAAAAATAAATGATTACGATTTGTGCGTAGCAGAGCGCAAGGCAAACGTGGCACCGCTCAGCATTGTGCTGGATACACATTGGTGTATGCACCCAGCGCTGGTTTTCAGTGGGAACCGACCTAGTCACGTTGTCGAGTAGATCTAGCATAGCCTTAGGGTTAAAAAACAAACATGTTATAACGTTTCTTTTTGATCCCTAAGTATATCTTACTATTATAATAAATGGGAAAGTCTGTGTGAATGTTTGTTATGAGTAATCTCCGTAACTTCTTAACTTATTTAAATGAAATTTAGTATTTAAATAATATAGGACCTAGAATAATCTAGGATTTTAAAATTTGGAATTTTTTACCTCTGAAGGGATTAAATAGGGCGGTAAAGTTGTTATGGAAAAATATTATTCCTTGGTTTGATTCTTTCAAAACTCGGTATAAATAAACTGCAAAGTAAATGATTAGACACGTATTTTTTATTTTTACAAAAGCACCCCTAGGAGGCGTGCAGTAAATTTCTGAAAAATGATAAATATAAAATTACTTACCTATAATAGGTAAAAATTAAAACTAAAAATTTTTCAGAAATTTTCACAGGAGTAAGTCAGTATACTGACTTACTCCTGTGGCTCAGCGACCCAAAGTGGATCTTGGCCTCCGATACAAGAGAGAATACGATAATATAAAATAAAATAAAACAATAAAACTAAACAAGACAACACACGATTGCTTGTGATTGTAAGTAGGTACAACACAAAAGAGACAAGAAGTGCATGTGTTATAGATACCTGCACACACATCGTTTATTAAAAGTTATCTCTAAATATAATAACATCGGGGAATCTAGTGTTGCTATGAGTACTACGAATAACAAACATTTCGAAGAGTAAAAATTAGCTAAACTTACCAGGAGAAACCCTTAATCCTCTCATATAGTTAATTCCACAAAAGAATACGCTTACAGAAAATAATTTATGAGTAAAACTCATTATTTATAGTTTCAGAGCAAAGTATTTAAATAATTATTATTTGTAGTAAACAACGTTTAACCACTGACTGTTAAATCACAAACAGTGATTAAGGAAATCGCTGAGTTGATGACCGATGGGTATTTTATTTAGGTATTGTAGAGCTGGCGTAGAATATTAATAAAAGCCAAAGCAGAAAGTTCATCGCGGTTATTCGTTAAATGGTGCATGAAATGTATACGAGATTTCGAACTTCCATGTTCAGCGGTTTATGTTGTAGACTGCGCCTATTTAACCCTGAAGTACGAAACACACAGAAGCCGGAGGCGGAGCGGAGGCGAAAGCGTGCGAGTTGTATCCTATTGAATCATCAAAGCCTACACACACACCGCAGGCGGTGGCGGCGCGGTGCCATAGGAAAAACCGTATTCTCTCGTGTGTAAAGACTTTAAAGGCTGGCCCTGACTGTCGGCACGGCACGGCTTATTACAGAGCAAGTTATTTTAATCTAATTATAATGAGATTATAATTCATGATATTTTATTTCGATACAACGATACCGCGGCACGCCACTGCATCCCTCGAGACGTACTTTTGTAGCACCTTGTGTGGACGGTAAAGCTAATAGAAATAAGGTTGAAAGTTGTGCAGCAGTAAAAACTGGAGGATGATAGAATGACTGGACTTTCAGCAGTATGCCCGAGAGAACCAAAGTTAGGTATCCACATAGCTCAAAGAATTAGCTTAAGTGGCAGTACTCCATATCTAGCGAAGAACCGACAACAGTGGGGTTAACGTGATCTTGTGTGGAGACCACGACTCTGCTAAAATAGTGAGGGACGTCCTCCGGCCGGGTGGGATGACGATCGGCGTAAGACTGAAGGCTGGATGCGGCAAGCTGAAGACAGGCCGCTATGACGCTCACAAGGAGAGGCCTATGCCCAGCTGTGGACTAATATAGGCTGATGATGATGATAAAGTCGGAGTCCTAGCAAAGCAACTCTAGAATGCAGGAGGATAAAATGTTGTTATTGTGTAATACTTGCATTACTACATAGGTACTTGCATTATTTTAGATGTTAAATATTTAATTGTAATTAATTTTCCTCAGCGACCGTTCCTTTTAAGGATATGGTCTATAAATAACTCAAAAGCTTTAGTCTCATCAATTTATTGTTGTAAAATCTACATAATGTATAAAAACAAAAAACAAACCCTACAAATTCATAAAAGTAACAACGAACTACATAAAGTAATTCTAACCTAAACTAACGCGAAAGTTTACAGAATGGATGTATGGTGTTGGTTCCTCACCACGCAAAAACTACTGAACGGGTCGGGATGAAATTTTGAATAGGCTACTTTACAGCACAAAAATCAAGGTAAATATAATACAACTAGCGACCCGCCCCGGCTTCGCACGGTTTTATTATACGTATAAACTATCCTCTTGAATCACTATCTATAAAAAAAAACCGCATCAAAATCCGTTGCGTAGTTTTAAAGATTTAAGCATAAGTACCTACAAAGGGACATGGGGATGTAGGGACGTAAGGACAGAGAAAGAGACTTTGTTTTATACTATGTGATTATATTAATTATAAGGTTTATGGTTATTTCTATCCCACGGGATATTAATATCCTTGAGACATCACCATACAAAAACGCATGCGAATCCGCGCGTAGACACTAGTCCCCTATAATAGCAATGCGCAGCTGGTTAAAAATATCATAGTTTTCTTTTTTCAGTGATAATTCTACAGACGTATGATTCCCTTACCCCATTCGAGAAAATGCTGCTAAAGTGCGCGTCCGTGTTAGGCGACGTGTTCTCAAGGAAAATGCTGCTGTATCTATTACAGAACGATTCAGCTAGGACCGTGGCACTGGGTGATTAGTCCTTGAGATCATTTACTACTTGTTGCGTTAGATTTTTATTAATGCAGCTATTACCATCTCTGTGACTCAGCGGGTACGACGCAGGAGGTTGCGGGTTCGATTCCCGCCTTCGGACAAATATTTGTAAAATCTGCAAATGGGGTTCTGGGTGATATCTGTGTACATATTAAAAATATCCATCCATGTAATGTATTGTATTAAAATAGTAGGTATATTCGTAATCTAGTATAACACAAGCTCACATGGACATGTTTCCATCCTCAGCGGTCGCCAAGCTGTTCGAAATCCGCGTTCTGGAATGCGAGGGCGGCGACTTCACCCGCGACACGTCTAACGTGATGGTGCACCCCGCCCCGGTGCCGCCCGCCGCCGTGCCCCCCTACTGCGCCTGTCTCGACACTAGGCCCCTCCGTAAGCTAACACCACAGTGCGACTTCACCCGCGACACATCTAACGTGATGGTGCACCCCGCCCCGGTGCCGCCCACCCCCGCGCCCCCCTACTGCGCCTGTCTCGACACTAGGCCCCTCCGTAAGCTAACACCACAGTGCGACTTCACCCGCGACACGTCTAACGTGATGGTGCACCCCGCCCCGGTGTCGCCCGCCGCCGTGCCCCCCTACTGCGCCTGTCTCGACACTAGGCCCCTCCGTAAGCTAACACCACAGTGCGACTTCACCCGCGACACGTCTAACGTGATGGTGCACCCCGCCCCGGTGCCGCCCGCCGCGCCGCCGTGCCCCCCTACTGCGCCTGTCTCGACACTAGGCCCCTCCGTAAGCTAACACCACAGTGCGACTTCACCCGCGACACGTCTAACGTGATGGTGCACCCCGCCCCGGTGCCGCCCGCCGCCGTGCCCCCCTACTGCGCCTGTCTCGACACTAGGTCCCTCCGTAAGCTAACACCACAGTGCGACTTCACGTGCGACACGTCCCACGTGATGTGCACCCCGCCCCGGTGCCGCCCACCCCCGCGCCCCCCTACTGCACCTGTCTCCACACTAGGCCCCTCCGTAAGCTAACACCACAGTGCGACTTCACCCGCGACACATCTAACGTGATGGTGCACCCCGCCCCGGTGCCGCCCGCCGCCGTGCCCCCCTACTGCGCCTGTCTCGACACTAGGCCCCTCCGTAAGCTAACACCACAGTGCGACTTCACCCGCGACACATCTAAGGTGATGGTGCACCCCGCCCCGGTGCCGCCCGCCGCCGTGCCCCCCTACTGCGCCTGTCTCGACACTAGGCCCCTCCGTAAGCTAACACCACAGTGCGACTTCACCCGCGACACATCTAACGTGATGGTGCACCCCGCCCCGGTGCCGCCCACCCCCGCGCCCCCCAACTGCGCCTGTCTCGACACTAGGCCCCTCCGTAAGCTAACACCACAGTGCGACTTCACCCGCGACACGTCTAACGTGATGGTGCACCCCGCCCCGGTGCCGCCCACCCCCGCGCCCCCCTACTGCGCCTGTCTCGACACTAGGCCCCTCCGTAAGCTAACACCACAGTGCGACTTCACCCGCGACACATCTAACGTGATGGTGCACCCCGCCCCGGTGCCGCCCGCCGCCGCGCCCCCCTACTGCGCCTGTCTTGACACTAGGCCCCTCCGTAAGCTAACACCACAGTGCGACTTCACGCGCGACACGTCCCAAGTTTTATGGTGGCACTTCACATGGCTATTTGTATTTTTGTATTTGGCAAACAATTACCATGTGTGGACAGTTTATTTGACAAAGTGTTATCCTTATTTGCCTATTTATCAAATAAGGCCAATACCAAACACGCGTTACCGTGCGCTTGTCGGTTTCTCGAGGCAGTCAAATACGGAAATACGCAAATAAGCCGTCCACACAATGGCCATATTCAGAAGGGAAGTCAGCATCCACCAGCGCCTTGCTCTCCATGGTATTTTCAATACTTTGTAGTTACTGACGCATAGCATGTTATAGTACCTAATATACAATTATGTGTTGATTGTCCTGTAATACTTATTTAAATAATAAAATCTCACTGCAAGTTTTAGCACGTCCATATATTGTTGACCTGAGAGTGTTTGTGTGTTTGTTATTTGAGTGCCATGTGTGAATGGTCTTATTTGCCCCTTTTTGCATGTTCGTCTGAACGTCATATATTTAGCCAAATACAACAAACACCCAATAACGAACACAAATAGCCATGTGAAGTGCCACCATTAAATATAACTTACAGAGGCGTAGTTTCATAAAAGCTAGCGGATTTCTGAGCTTGCAACGCATATTACTAGACTGTCGGATTAGCTAACAGTTGTTTCTTTGCTTATAGCAAACTGCAGAGATCTACCAATGTACGCGTTCTGTGGCTACATGAAGTTTCGACATTCATTGTTTAGAACGACCACTTACGAGCTCTTAACTGATAGTCAAAAGGTGAGAAAATTACGTAACGTTTAACGGTTTGTTTATTTGATTTCCATTTTTTAAACACAATATTTTATTGCACACATGAATGAAACAGGGTCTTTTAAATTATAAAAGTCAAAAATAATATTAAATTACCTATAGAAGTCAAAGATGACCCCTGTAAGGTTCATGAAATATATCGTAGGTCAACCGGACAATTTCCATCGCGACTTATAAAAATTCTGTTTCCTATTAACCGCTGTTTCCTATTGACCGCCATTAATAAATAATGACTTTAATAAGCAACCGTATAGTCTTATATTAATCCTCATCCTTATAATAATATATTATAAACGCGGAAGTTTGTAGGTATGATGGATGTTTGTTCCTCTTTAACGCAAAATATACTAAACGGTTGTGCGATTACCTAAGCTAAAACCACCCATCCAAAATTGACATATGAAAGCCCTTTCAATTTTGATGGGTGGTTATAGCGTAATCGCTCAGCGGGTCGGGGTATTTCAAATAGACGTAGTTCTAGCCCTGGATAACACTTATGCTACTTTTATAGTAAGAATTTGAGTTTTTTTTGTATTTTCCAGCATGAGATGCACGCCAGGGTGTTAATATTCATGGAGCGTTACACCCGCCGGTGCAAGAGCTGTGGATACGGATGTTTCGATAAGCTTCTTGGAACTCGGATTGATAGTGTAAGTATCGAAGTAATGAATATCTTACTACAGTAGAACGCCGATTATCCGAATTAATTGGGACCGGGGTCAATACGGATAATCGAAAATTCGGATAATCGGCCATAGACTGGTAATAAAGAAAAACAAACAGTCAACATAGAACAAACTTTATTAAGTTTAACAAACACAGTTCTACATTATGTAAGTAGTGCACTTGAGAAAGAGATTGCATTACTTACTTACTACACGTACTTGGTTTTAATTTTTCATATTACGCTTAGGAACGATTCGGATAATTGGCGATTCCGTTAATCGGCCTTCGGATGATCGGCGTTCTACTGTATTATATTATTATTATTATAAGTAATCGATCTCCGTAACTACTTAAGTTATTTAAATGAAATTTGGTGTGGGATGTAGATAGTTTAGGATCTAGAATAACTCATAGGATCATAATTATAGGTGAACACAGCATGCAAAAAATAGAAAAATAATCATGAGCAAGTAACATTAATTTAGAGCGATTGCTGATAACAGGTTTATGAGATTTTGTTCTAAAAATAGACTATTTAGATAATTATATAATTACAAAAAGCTTTTATCTAATTAAAAAATAACCATACCTAATACAAAAGGCGGCCTTATCGCTGAGAGGGGTTTTTCTAGGCAACCTTATACTTATCATTACATAGTATAAAACCAAGTCGCTTTCTCTGTCCCTATGTAGGTAGGTATGCTTAAATCTTTAAAACTACGCAACGGATTTTGATGCGGACTTTTTAACGGATTTTTTAATGGATAGAGTGATTCAAGAGAAAGGTTTACACGTTTAATAAAAACGTGCGAAGCCGGGGTGGGTCGCTAGTCTATTATCATCATCATCATCATCAACAGCCCATATTATGAAGTAAATTAAATTATATTTTTTTTATACATAATGTTAACCTAGTTAGAATATTCTTTCTTTTAGTATTAGTATACATATGTAAGTTAAGAACCTTAATAACAATAAACTGTCTGTAATATAAACAACATAGTTAAATTTATGCCTATAACGTAATATTTAAGTGTTTATTGTACCTATTTAGAACTCCTGTCGCCTGAAACACAGGATTACCTAGTTCAGGCTAAACTATTTACTAAGCTATATTTATTTATTTTAGTGCACTAATGTTTTGTATGTACGAGTTTCTTTGAATAAATTTTATTTATTTATTATTATTTATTATTTATATTAGTCCACTGCTGGACATAGGCCTCCCCTAATGAACGCCATAGCGCGTTCATTAGGGGCGTCTTCAGCTTGACGCATCTAGCATCTGCTAGCAGTCTTTCGCAGATCGTCATCCCACCTGGCCGGAGGGCGTCCTACACTGCGTTTGCCGACAGGTCTACCCCAACGGTTGTCGGTTCTTCGCGAGATATGGCCGGCCCACTGCCACTTCAGCTTGCTAATTCTTTGAGCTATGTCGATAACTTTGGTTCTCTGTCGGATGTATTCATTCGATTCCTATCGTTCAGAGAAACTCCGAGCATAGCTCTTTCCATAGCTCTAGTAGTCTATTACAAGATATGGTATTTGTAGGGTCTCATCGACGAGAGTCCAGGTCTGAAGCGGACCCGAGAGCAGATTCGAGCTCTCAGTGCTGAAACGAGGTTGCCGGGAGAGATGCAATCCTCGTCTAACTTTGTTCACGACAGCATTACGGAGTTTAGAGTGGTAAAGAAAAAGTTATATATTTGAACAGCGGAGTGGTAAAGTAAAAGTAATGTAGTGTAAATGTCATTCATTTGAACAGTATTGCTTATGTACGACGCTATTTGACTCTTTGTTTTAATTTTATTTGTGTAATCCTTTTTGGCCTTATTTTTAACTATATTTTAAGTATTTTAACGGAAATTGTAACGCTGTGGTTTACCTCATTAAAAAATAAAATAAAGTATTACATACGGAGTTTAGAATGGTAAAGTAAAAGTTATTTATTTGAACAGCATTGCGGAGTGGCAAAGTAAAAGTTATTTATTTGAACAGCAAACGGATTTTTGCGTGGTAAAGTAAAAGTAAAAAATAGTAATAGTCATTTATTTGAACAGTATTACATACGGAGTTTAGAGTGGTAAAGTAAAAGGCATTTATTTGAACAGCATTACGGAAATTAGAGTGGTAACATAAAAGTCATTTATTTGAACAGCTTAACGGAGTTTAGAGTGGTTAAGTAAGTCATTTATTTGAACAGCATTACGGAGTTTAGAGTGGTAAAGTAAAAGTCATTTATTTGAACATCATAACGGAGTTTTTAGAGTGGTAAAGTAAAAGTAATATAAAAGTCATTTATTTGAACAGCAAGTAGAGTTTAGTGTGGTAAAGTAAAATAAAAGGCAGAACAGAAAACGGAGTTTAGAAAGGTAAAATAAAAGTAAAGTACATAAAAAAAAATAATTTAGTTGAACAGCAAGCTTAGTTTAGTAACTGATAACTTTAACCTTACAAACTCATGTGTTTAGTGATTGATGAGAGGCTTCATGCACCTGTGATGACAGAAAGAGACGGATGATGACGATTATCTATTTACTTGTTTTCAGTATAATGTCGCTGATGTTCTGTCGAGTTATGACTTCATGGATACAGAGGGCGCGCTTCTGAATCGTGTATTGGGTGAGTTGGTTGGTACCTTAGAAAGAATATATCATCTTTCCTTGGAGCCTTTTAGTTCACGGACTGTAAAATTAATGCGAATTTCCTCCTGCGAACACTCAGGTTGTGGAATGATCTCCCTGCCGAGGTTTTCTCTCAAGACTACGACATGGAGCTCTTCAAAAATGGTCTTTTAAGACAATAAAAGGGTAGGCAACGCGCGTGTAATGTCTCTGATGATGCAGGCGTCCATAGGCTGCGGGAACCGTTTTTCATCAGGCGGGCCGCATGCTTGTTTGCCACCTTGGTGGTATAAAAAAAAGGAACGAAAGCGCAACTCAGCCAGTTATGCTAACATGTATCATATCAGATCGCAGAAATTTGCCTAAATTTTTGTATTTGTAAGCGCAATGTGTTTTTTGAAAGGTTCGTTGTGACGCTAATTTCATGGAGATATAGATCACCGTGATAAATAAAAGAAAGCTGTAAAGAGTAAAAAACCATTTCTAAAATTGTTGACGTAGGCACGCAACTAATTGCTTTTTTAAAAAATTTTATATGAGTGCCGTACTGATAATTTTTTAAAACATACCTTGTATGGTTTAAAGGATTTTAATAGCTATACCTCTGTAACTAGCGTCAATCATCATCATCATCAGCCTATATATGTCAAATAGGTACTTAGGTAGTGTACAATACGGACCTGATACCAGGGTAATTATTTATAAAATGAATTTTATGACGTGTCCAAGTGTCCTGTAAGGTCAAGCATTTTGACTTTGACTTTGTTAGCGCAGGACCAAGGTAATTTGGCGGAGGCCTATGCCCAGCAGTGGGTTGACAAGAGCTGATGGTGATGATGTCTGAAGGCCACCAAATCGGCAATCTTAACTATTCCGTTGTCTAATTTATATTTATATACTATCTACATACCAAATTTCATTGAAATAACTTATGTAGTTACGGAGATTACTTATAACAAACTTTCACACCGACTTTCCCAACGCAACGGATTTTGATGCAGTTTTTTTTAATAGATGCAGTGATTCAAGAGAAAGGTTTATAATTTATAAACCGTGCGAAGCCGGGGCGGGCCGCTAGTTTGTTATAACAGTACTTAAATACCTACTTACATGGTGTTATGACCGTGTGGTGTCAGGTTAGTATATTCACCAGACCAACAAGAAGAAAGGCATCCTCCTTATAAGTGCTGTTCCGAGACGGAATAGTTTCTTACATTTTTAAATTAACTTCCCGACCATGATGACATTAAGGTAGTAACTTGTCAGTTTCAAAGTGGGCACAATTTTGAGGGTAGAATCTTAATGCTCTCTAATTGGCTAATTCGTGGACAAACCACTCATGATGAGACTTCGATAGTCGAGTACTTAGTCGGGTGCCAGGTGTCTGTTTTAGTATTTTCAGCATTCATTTTTCTATGGTCCATAGACTATTAGATATACGCTTTAGATGATGCACCTGTTTCCCCGTTTGCGATGTAGCATTTCAATGTTTCCAGAAAGCAAAAGCGCTCTGGATTCGAACGCACTGTACAACAAAGAAAAGCGAGTCCGTTCTTTCTCGTCTCTAGAGCTGGAGAACTGCGAATGTCTGACGATCCTGCAGTCTGTCTACTGCCAGATCATAGATCATTGTCGAGGAGCTGGTAAGTCTATGGCTTATATTCTGACTTCTAACGCCAAACACCTTTATTTTGTTATACTGCCGCGTTGTAGCAAAAGAAGAAAAAGAGACAAAATCATACAAACGCTTGTCAAACGCGACGAGAATTGAAGGTCCAAAAACCAACCGTCGAGAAAAATTTATAAATCTAAGCAATCGAGTTATCACAGTTTTAACACTGATTCATTATAAGGTTAGTGGGTTAACGGTGAACCTTAGAAATTTGTGTAAAACACACTTCCCCTTCCCTCTTCCCTACCCTCGTAGGGTAGTTATGAAACGATGTTGGTGTTCTTTCAACACAAACAAAGTTCGTTGTTCATTTTTATTCATAACTAGCTGACCCGCTGTGCGATTACGCTAAAACCACCCATCCAAAAATGACATATGAAAGCCCTTTTAATGGCCTTCGTAATTTGAAATTGTATGGAAAGGACGCGTGCGATGGCCATCATTGAAATGGCGCAAGAATGTCAATTTGGATGGGTGGTTTTAGCGTAATCGCACAGCCGCTCGTGAGTTCATTCGCGTGGCATTTAATAACATGAAATTCCAAAAATCCGGCTGCCTAGGAACCATGCCAAATTTCAGCTTCGTAGCTCTTCTTCAGTTTTCTCTTGATGAGTCACCTAGTTTTCTATTTCATAAATATGACTTGAACACTGATATTAATCGAATTCTCACCTCTGCTGCATCTCAGTCGTAAATTCATCAACTACATAAAAATCTCTGCCTTTCTTTTAGCGGAGTACGAGAAACTATACGAAGCCTATCTTGAATACGCTGACATCAGCATTATGAATTTGAATATCCCGCAAGCAGTGCGCCTCCTGTTTGAAGTGGAAACTTTTGTAACGGTCAGAAAATATATACTAAGTATTTTAATTACCTACTCAGATAGTAGAACGTAGTAGGTAATATTAACACTTAGTTTAATGAAGCTACCGATGAGTGAAGAACTTTCAAAATCGGTTCAGAATCCCCTTAATTCCCGAGATTAAAGCGATATTCAGATTCAACAGAGTTAGGGTAGGTTAGTATGGCCATATCAAGAGCAGCTTTGCATATCTGCCTATGTAAAACAAATGCTATTACAGACCATTAAAATCCTATTATAGGTAAAATGAGAAGAAAAAAATAAAAAAATATCATATCGAGTTAAAATTATGAACACCATTGTAATCGGAAAGGTTTTTGTGTCATTAAGTAAATAATTACATTCTAGCTGCGGCCTACGGTTTCATCCGCAAAATTGATAACGTATCATATCGCCTTTTATTCGAGGTCTCGAACTACGACCATACAAAATTTCAGCCCGATCCGTTAAGTAATAGTTTTGGCGTGATTTGATAACAAACATCCATCCAAACTTTCCCATTTAATATAATTCTTAACTTGATTTTTTAAACAGACGCACAAATACTATACCCGCAACATTCGCAAGGACTGGGTGATGGATTATCAGTTGGCCAGGATATGTTCCATGAGAGGAATCTGTATGCTCGAGTCGGGAGACTTATGTGAGGCGAGGACACAGCTACTGCTTGCTATGAAGCTGTTTGGTGATCCTTTCCCATTGTCTCGGTAAGTTCGGTTTGAAGAATTTCTCATTTAAAACTGTACGTACAGATCACTTTTAATAAGACAACATAATATGAATACGTTTATGACATAATATAAGTTTGATGCTATTGTTTCTCGAGGGATATCTCGTTTCAGCCGTGATACATAGGTCTAATTTAAACAAAATATACATAAAAATTATGTTAATGTTAAAATAAAATTTGAACATTAATAATATTCAACAGCTTAAAAGTAGGTACTAAAATATGTAGGCACATACATCTACTATTTGTGCTTGCATTTGTTATGATAAGATATTTCTACTTATACTTAGAAAAGAAAATTGAATAGGTACTTATAACTCTAAACTTAATGTTTAAGGTGATTTCGCGTCCAGGACTAAGCATAGCTCCGCTACTAGATGGCGATGATTTTCAATTTTGATGTTTTTCACTATTTTCTAATTAAATTGTTCATAATTGTTTAATGGTAATGTATTTGCCGCAAATGGTATGTTGTTTTTTATGTACCAAGCAATTTTTCAAGTGTTGAAAGCATTTAGGGAGCTTGTATTTGGGAAGAGCAAAAAAGATCTTGCCTGTGTGAGTGATCGGCCGCTACGAGTCACTCACACAAAAAAAGATCTTGCCTGTGTGAGTGATCGGCCGCTACGAGTCACTCACACAGGCAAACCTTACAAATTCAGTGGAAATAAAATAACTACTGTTCGAAAAATAACAGAGATAGTTGGAGACGCCTTAGGACTAAATATTTTTCGGACCAATATTTCCGTTTTCGGGACATAACTAAATTACATCTAAAATTAATTCAATAAAACCACTAGTTAACGAACTAATTTACGACTCTTGTTTTTTTTAAGAAAAAAAACAGGCTCTATATACATTTAAAAAAAAATTGGAGGTAATTTCCTTTTTGATTTTGAACAATTTAAGTAAAAAGGCGCAGAGGGTAATGTTATTTACAAACTAGCTTATTAGCTAAAGAATATCTTACAAATAAATAAATTATAGGTAAAAAAAAATAATTTTCATGCTATTTATTAATTTCGTTAAATCATTGGAAATTGACAAATAATTTTAATAAGTTCACAATAACAATCATTAGTTTTAAATGTACTCACTGTGAAAGTTGTTCCAATTTTATAATAACATAACAATAAAATTCTTAGCGTAAGGAAGTCTCCACTTTTTTTTGACTCTGTTCTTTGTGTACTTAGGTATCTTAGCTCCGATTTTACGACCACTTATAAAAGATTAAAAGTAATTTAATTTTCACCGTATTTCAATAACTCACTTTGGACTAGCGGTTCGAACAGTCGGGTGGGTGCGACGATGTATAGTCGTACCTGGGTTCGAAACCACTGAAAATTTGATTTACTTTTTGCTTTTTGATAATAAAATATCCACAAAATTTTGATACATCCCGTTAGTACGGGCTCGAATCCCTTCAACACTACCAAAATTTTTGATTTTTATCATTTTTATTCTTTATGTTTTGAACAATGTCATAGACCTAGTACAAACAAATTCATGTTTGTCATAAATTACTTATTGTAAGCCTTCCTAAGTCTATTTTATTATAATATAAAACTTTGGTAGACTGTTCTGCGTACATCCCACAAAGGGTCCTGACCTCGTTTCTAACGGTATGACAAAAATAAAATGAAACAATTATGTACTATCAACACCAACTGATTTTTATTTTATTTTAGCTCTTTACGCCAGCTAATGTTCAGGCATTTTTACAAATCGCTCATTGAATGCAAAACGGCCACATTTCAAAAAATTTAGAAAATGGTTTTATTTCTTATAAAGTATATTTTCTTTTGAAAACATTTCATTTAAATATTTATTTCTTTTTATTGGGATAATTATCTTAACTTTGCTTCAAAATTTGAATGCAAAAAGGGCTTTTGTAGTTTTTATCAAGTTGGGTCATAGCTATAACAGCGACCATTATTTTAAAAAATAGAGCAAAAAATTACGAAAACAATGATGTTTTAATATTAAAAAAGAAAAACTTTAACTTTTCAAAAAAATCATGTTCAAAATTTTGTTTTGGCTCTCTGTAAAAAGTTACGATTAGTCCAATAAAAAAAATATATATATAATTCCGGACAGTCCACACAGCATCATCTAGCCCCAAGGTGAGCAAAGCTCGTATTAGGTATGGGTACTAGTTGACTGATTACAATACATTACATAGATAGATATTTTTTTTATAAATACATAGAAAACACCCAGACCAACGGAACAATTTCATGTTCAATTTCTGTAGATCGTACACAATTTTTTCCGACACGGGAATCGAACCCACAACCGGTCGCAGGCGGATCTTCGCCCACTGCGCCACATCGGTCGTCGCTGATGAATGATCGAAATGCTTTGCATACAATCTGACACGTCTGATGCTGGGGCCACACTACCGTGATATGCCGATAATTATTTTAATTATAACTTATACAACACCTAGGTGTAACCACGATTTATGGCCATAATTTTACAATGCCAATCAATATGGCAAATGGCGGTAGACAATAGCTCCGGCGGCGGTCTTTTT
Organism: Eupithecia centaureata; assembly: GCA_944547425.1. Lineage (NCBI taxonomy): Eukaryota > Metazoa > Arthropoda > Insecta > Lepidoptera > Geometridae > Eupithecia > Eupithecia centaureata. The sequence goes on along the minus strand of OX155691.1, from coordinate 4,778,635 downwards.
TCGCACATCAAAGAAGATAACCGCAGTAATTAATGCGTTTGTGGCCACTACCGTTTGTCCAGTGTGCAATATGAGCTCACCGGCGACGCACGTGATATTTTTACCGCCTTATTTATTGACATATCTAGGTAAACTCTAGTGTAACCACACCAGTTCATGCAGTTATTTAAACGGTAATTTAATGTCATAATTATTGCGGTAACAGCGCGGTAGACGGTAAGGTAGTGTGGCCCCAGCGTAAAACTCTCTAAACTGGTATCTATAATGCAAACATTTTATCTGTTTACATAGTGTCATTTATTGTTGTCATGGAAACGGAACGTAGGCTTCCTAGATCTTATTTGACATGCAGCAAAAATAGATAGGAATAAATACTTGGACGATGGAAAAACCCTTTGAGAACGGTAGACTATGGTATTATTAGATGATTCTTTAGATAGCACAGAGATGGCGATTCCGTCGCCGCCGTCACACTCACAAGTTCAAGTAAGCGGGCGTACAACATTATCCGTGTTCACTCACACATTGATAAAAATGGCCTAAAATTTTCACGTTATTTCTAATTATACCGAGTGTTTTCATGAATCAAACACAATTTGCCGCAAATAATGACCAATAACAAAGCCAAAAACAGTTATTTATTTGTTAAATTATGTCCACATCGCTCATATTTGGGAAAATACAAACGTATGACAATCGGATCACCTTAAGAAAAAAATTGAAAATAAGACACGCTCTATAAATTCTTGCAGAATAAAAATTTTACTATTTCTTTTACTGCAGAAGATAATTTATTATGCTTGTTTTCGCGAAAACTTAATAGTAAGATCAATTGAGCTACCTTTAGACTGTTTGCAAACGTATGCAGTTAGCTCAATGGTTTCAGTTTTAATTTTTTCTATTCCTTGATTGTAATTTTCGCTTCTACCTAAGTAAATTTCTAGTACTTAGTTGTGTCTTTGAATATGTATCTTTGCGGATAAAAAGTACATAAATAGATAAAGCGTAGTTGATATTTTTTTATTATATTTATTTACAGGCCCGTGGTTAGGTTACGCGGTGTCGGAGCATCAATCAATCTGAAATTGGCTTCTATCCTGCCTAAATTCTACCACAAAACGCATAAGGGCTTGATTGGGCATTTCTTCGACGACATTGCAACAACTTTGAATCGATTGTATCGGCTGTTTATAGTGAGTTTATTTTTGCTAGGAACTTACCTGTTTGCGAAATAATGAAAGGAGGCATTAGGTACACACTTCAGACTGAATTACCCCAAAAGTGATCCAAGCGAAGTTCGAGGGCACAGCACAACTTAGGTACCTTTTCTCGTTCTTCTTCGTTATATTTTGAACCCTTATAACTTGGGTTTGGATTATACCTGACTATCAAAATTGATGAAAAGTAGTCTATTTATTCCGGGCCTAGAACTAAATCCATTCTAACTTTCATATTCGTTCAATATTTTGGCGTGAAGTTTGGTAGTTAACAAACATTCACCCATCTATCCAAATTTTCGTATTTATAATCTTAATGGTGTAACAAGTAAGTATAAAAAATTGTTGTTCATGTCAATAGACGCCTTTTGAAACATAGAGTTTCAATGGTACAACATTAATACATTAGATTTTATTGATAGGTGGTATCTAAAAACCCTCATTTTTCTAACTCTCTGATGATCGTCAAAAGTTTAAGGGAAGTGAATGTCCTGAAGTTCTAGACTGCTGAAATTTGATGTGTAAGCTACGCAAACAAAAATACATGTAAAACTTGGAACCCAAGTTATCAGGGCCCGAATTCCACTAAATAAATCGCTTCATCATTTAAATAGTATAGTGTCAAAATGCCAGTGTTAAACTCTTTTTGGTATTCTACTAGCACAAACTTTTTGAGGTTCATTCATAGCTGTGCGATTACCTTTATAACTACCAATTTGACATTCTAATTATGAAAGTCTCTTCAAGCTCAAAAAATAGTGGAATAGGTACCAAATGGACAAACGTCACTTGAATGGCACTATTGAGACCAAAGACATTAAAATGTCTTTGATTGAGACCAAAATTGAGACCTTTGTTTTGAAATTAGTGGAATTCGGCCCCAGATTACATGTTATGGTTTACTCCTAACATGTAATCTGATAACTTTTCGATGGTGCGAGTGATATGGTCTCGCCATGAAAATATTTTTTAATTATAAAGATATATTTCGTGAAATTAGGTAGATACCTATTCTGTCTAGGCAAGAAGGCTGCGGGTTTGAAATAATTTTAGGTAATTACAGGACACAAAAGAAGACGATTACGCCCATTTAGCAGCAAAGTTGTCTTTAATTTATGCCACGAAAAGAGGATGCAACTTTCCGATACTCTGTATTTCTTACGGGAACCTGATATCGACGTATCAGCGCAACCAGCAAGTAAGTTTTCCTTATTAAGGTGGTACTACTTTAAACAGATTATTAAAATGTTAAAATCTCACAGTTAGGTGTAGACTAGACGATTGTTTTAAAAATCATAAAAAAACGTCTAGTCTTAGAATTGTAGTACCTACTTACCTAAAATATTTTTAGTGTTGCATGCCAAGTCTCAATTACTAATTTTGTATACCGTAACCGGTCATGCATTTTGTTATTCATGTAGGTACTTGTTCCTTTCAAACACATAAAATAAGGTAAATAAATATCTTTATATTACATCAAGCCACGGCTCTTGACTACCTATTGTCTAAAATTATTTTTTTAACTAGCGTGGCATTCCTCCTTAATCCATTTAATGTTACTCATCATCATCATTTTAGTCTGGTATGTTAGTGTGTAACAAAATACTTTAACCAGTTAAATGTTGCAGTTTTCAAAGTGCGTAAAATATGAAAAAAGGGCATTGGAGATTTGCCGCCGAAAGCGAGGCAGTCTCGATGTTACAGAAGTGCAAGCGGTTTGCTATCTCTACACAAACATATTTCTCTCTTAGTAAGTTGTCAAGTTATATGACCCTATTCATGATCATTTGATAGCATGTAAACAAAAATATTAACCGTTAACTGCTCAAAGAACCTTTGCTAGATGCTCTCATCTCTGAATCGACCAAGCTCCGGAAAAAAATCATCGGGCATGAGCCATACAAAATTACCTACTGATCAAAGTCTTCGTTAAACTGAAGGTAGGTGCCTACACCAATTGGATCATAGGCTAAGCAGAAAAACCTTCGCAATCTGAGAATAGCCTGACTGGACACTTTTTTTTACACAACACACACATCATTAGTGTCGGACACATTTAGATAATGAGCTGTATGTTTTATTAATCACTACATAGTATAAAACAAAGTCGCTTTCTCTGTCCCTATATCCCTATGCCCCTTTGTATGTTTAAATCTTTAAAACTACTCAACGGATTTTGATGCGGTTTAGATTAATAGATAGAGTGATTCAAGAGGAAGGTTTATACGTATAATAAAACCGTCCGAAGCCAGGGAATGTTTCTTATAAGTACCTTATCTTTTAATTACTTAAGTCACTTAAATGAAATTTGGTATGTAGATAGTTTAGGACCTAGATTAGGGGAATTTTAACCTTGGGTGTGGTAAAGTTTGCATGGAAAATATTTTTTTCTTGGTTCGATTCACTCAAAACTTGGTATAAATAAACTATAAAATAAATAATTAAACACGTTTTTTTTTATTTTTAAGAAACTACCCCTAGGAGGCGTGCAATAAACTTCTGAAATTTGACAAATAAATTTGTATGCGGGCGAAGCGGCGCGCGGCGGCGCCGCGGCGGCGGGGCGAAACTAGTTATTTTTCTAAACAAACAAAAATAATTTTACCTTGGTAGAAACTTGAATAGGTACAGTATAATACCTACTGTATTTGGTATCGAAAATAATGAATAAGTTCACTATTATTAAACTAATAACAAACTAATATTTTGTAATAGTTATGATAACATATTAATATCATCAAAGAGATATTTTTTTTATACCACCAAGGTGGCAAACAAGCATGCGGCCCGCCTGATGGAAAACGGTAGGATATAGGGTAGTTGGACCAATAGATGACCGATTAAGCGGAATTTTTTTCTCAGCTCCTATACAAAGAATATGATTTTTTTTTGTTTCTATACTTAGGTAGATATATGGTGCATCATCTAGTTAAACTGTTTTTACTCTAAACTATTTGTAAATAAGTTAAAATAGTAAAAATATCAAAAAAGTGTCTTTGGCTCTAATTGTGAACAGTTTGGAACTAATTCTGAACGAAATCGGCCCTATTTATGACCGAAGAAAATGAAAGGCAGAATTTTTTATAAGAAGAGAATGTAAAATTGGAATTGCTTGATTAACAAAACAATAAGTCTAATCATAAAACAATCAGTCTTCACATAATACTCAAGCTTGATGAAAAAATAATAATCAGTCTAAAAAGAGTTGCCAGGATCGAATTCTATAAATTCAAAGCATATTAGAATGTAATTAATTGTATTTTTGTAATTACCTATTGAACGAACGAAATTGATTTAACTTAATCACGAAGAACCCTAAATAAAATTCCACGACAGTTTTATGCCAACGGTCAAAATCAGCCGTTCACAATTAGGTTTTGAAGTCCTAATTATGAACGAATGAATTTCTTCGTTCACAAATAGAACGTTGGAAATAATTATGAACAGCTGAAACAATAACACACCAAAACAACGATTATTCTGTAATAAACCACTGGTCATGTTTTGGTTTACAGAATTATGTATCCATCCATAGCCATAAAGAAAAATGTAAAACATCAATAGAAAATCAAAGATACTATCTACAATATCAAATCAAAATTTACAGGTCGGAGCTAATTCTGAACACCCGGTCTCAAATAGGATTTTTGTACCTTTTCTTAGACCAGTAAAAGATCAGCAAATATCTCAAAAACCTTACTAAAAATGTCGTATTTTCTATGATTTTCTACTTGAGATAATAGTCTTCATTGCAGGGAAACACATAATTGAGGCCTAACAATATCCACGTTTCTGCTATCCACTCATAAGCTTAAGAAACTGGTTCTCTCTCCTTAGCTCGTTCTCCATACAACATGGGAATGTCCGACACACGTATACACTAAAAAATTCCTAGAGCACCACTGGGGGTTGAATGATGATGTATTATTAGGTTATTAATAAAAGGAACAGTAATAAAGATTTTTAAAAAAAATACGTCGCTACAGGGTATACCACCCAATTTTTATAATTCGACAAAATGTCCGTTTCGTTCATCTACTGGGGGGTGGTCATCTTGTGGTCCGACTACCCTATTCAATAACATGATTAAGGAAAATTGACCCTACTAATATAACATCCATCACTAGACTAGTAATAATGGATGAAGCAAAATTATTGTAATTAATTATTAATTTAACGCGAACAAATCGTCGCGTTTACAAAAATTAAAAAAAAATGATTTGAAATTTGTCATTCACTAAACCTTAGCTATCATGACCAACGTTACGCTACACGAACCTGAAACGCTTCGTTAGCGCGATCTAGCGCTGGGTCATATTTAGCAGCGACATCTAGTTATTTTTTAAGTCTACATTTTTGTTTTCTTTTTCCTGGGAATGAGATTCTTTTTCTATCGTGTGTTGGTTATGTATGTATTCTTAAATTTTGTGTTATTTATGTACTAGTTTTACTCTGCCCTTTCTTCTAAAATAGACTGTATGGATACCATTGAAAATCAAACTACTAGTAGGTACTTATCTATTATGTGCCACTAGGTAGGTACTTCTTACTATTATAATAAATGGGAAAGTCTGTGTGAATGTTTGTTATAGTAAGTAATCTTTGTGACTACTTAAGTTATTTAAATTAAATTTGGTAAGTATGTAGATAGTTTAGGACCTAGGCTATTAAAATTTGGAAATCTTAACCTCTGAGGGGGTTAAATAAAAATAATTTTCCGTACAAACTTTACCACCCTATTTAACCCCTTCAGTGGTTAAAATTTCTAAATTTTAATAGCTTATGTCCTATTCTAGGTCCTAAACTATCTACGTACCAAATTTCATCTAAATAACTTAAGTAGTTACGGAGATGACCTATAACAAACGAATGTTTGACACACAGACTTAGCATTTATTATAATAGTAAGAAGTAAGATTAAATAGTAAGATTAAATTAACGCGAAGAATCGACACCAACTGTCGCCTTATAAAACACATTGAGTGAGACTAAGCGACTCGCAACATGCAACTACGAAGAGGAGATGGAAACGCCAATCACAACAGATAGGCCTATCAGATATGGCCGCAGTGATACCAAGGCCTCCTTGCGAAAATAAAAAAGCTTTTAACATTACCTTCTATTGTATTGTAAACAGACTTACCTACCGCGATAGATTTGCCTCGTGCGAGGCCCTTCGGTAGGGGAACCTGGGGAGACTTGATCACCACTTTACATTTTACTAAATAACTCAAAATGTATAAGCTTATGTTAACATTATTTAAATGATAAGTATAAAGAATTTTATCCCCGACTAAATGCAACAGTAAATTTCCAATTACAGACAGTAATTATTTAAATACAGCAATTTTAAAAAAAGTCGGCAAAAGGATCATGTCTCCCATAATCTGGGAGACTTGATCACAGCAGTAGGGTAGACTTGATCATGGGGGATCAAGTATCCCTCTGTTCATTTTATGAATTGTTTTAGGTTTTGGTTTAATATTTTTTTATTTAATTTAAAGGGATGCCTATTCTGTTTTATATAATAAATTTAAAAACTGGTTTTAGATGAAATACTTTTAATAGACATTATATGCCATAGCAGGCTAGTTTTAATTGTAGGTTCTTATAATATGCATTACTTATAGTGTTTAATATACCTAAGTAAATATTCTGTTAAATTAACAACCGATGGGTATAGATTATTAGATTTCAAATTAATATAGACTTAATTATATTTAATCAGTCTTACAATTTACCGAAATCTTTAGTTCAATCATTAGAATCTAGAAAATTTTATTACTTTATTCTATAAAATTTTATAACTACTAATCAGTCTCACTATTTTCAGGGAAGTAGCTCAGCAGCTAATCATAAAAATTAATGATTGTACTTATTACACTTATAGTTAAATGTATGAACTATATTTAATAACATTCAAGCAATATTGATTAAAAATTAAATGACTGTAGGTACTTATACCTAATATTAAACAACATTGTAGCAACTTTGAACAAAAATTAAATGACTGTACTTATAATATTAAACAACTTTCTAGCAACTTTGAATAACAATTAAATGACTGTAGGTACTTATAATAATAAACAACATTCTATCAACTTTGAATAAAAATTATGACTGGAGATACTTATAATATTGTAGCAACTTAGATTAAATTATAATAGACTGTAATTATAATATTCAACAACATTGCAGCAAATTTCAATAAAAAACTAGTCTTTACTTATATTAAACAACATTATAGTAACTTTGAATAAAAATGAAATGTCTGTACTTTACTAAACAACGTTTAAGCAACTAAGAAAGTTAAATGACTACGTACTAGTATGATACGTAGTATTAAACTAAATTATTTTGGCAATTATTTGCTTTTTATTCGATTTTGAATTTCCGCAGAGACTTTTTAAATTGAAATGCAATTACACGTCTGCTATTTGACTTAATGGATGGTGGTTCAATTTTTTTCACTACTTGAAATCTTGCTATTTCAGATGTGTCCTCTTTTACTGGCCACTTAAATTTGCGGTTATTTATTTTTTTAGCAAATTGTATAACATAGCCATGTTCTGTTAATGATTTTACTTGTCCTACGTAGCGATGCACAAGATTTTTCATCGACGTCAAATTTACTACAACCCAGTCTCTCTCTTGAATTGGGGTTGAGAATTCATAGTCGTTTTCAGATTCACAACTAGAGGAATCAAATTTTTCGGCATCTTCTGACACATCAAACACGGGAGGTTTTGGTATTTCAAGCTCATCCTCATCAGAACTTGATAACAATACTGTGTTCAAATTGAGTTTAGTATTCTTCCCTTTTTGGATCGTTTTCTTGACTGTTTTTTCTTTATTCTTGAGTTCTTTTCTCTCTTTATTTTTCTGTCTTACTAAAAGTTCTTCTATAATTTGGTTTTTTTCCGGTGTATCTGTCAGTATTTTTGTTGAGCCTTTTTTCCGTCCTTTTTGTGTATTTTTTCGAGGAGCAGCTTTTGGGAACGGTCTTATTTCTTCAGGAGTTTTAAAACTGACACGGGACGTTGATGGCAGTGGTGATGCTATTATTGGGTTCAGATTATTAATTTGTTTAGAACGTGGTGAGTGAACGGAATCAATATCTTCCGCGTCTGTCAGGTCATCGTCAACTTCAGGAACGACTGGGGTATGCACATCCCTTTGATTAATATCAGCCGGGTTATTCTGATTCTGAATATATAAAGCACCACTTTCATTGTTAGTGTTTTTTTCAGTAAGAGACAATTCAGGAGCATGTTGAGGGCTTTCTTTTGGACTATCAACAACTGTAAGATCTTGCCCAGTTTGATCAGTAAGTAATTCCTGAGACTGTGGAACGTCGGTATTTAAACTTTGTGCTTGTATCTCTTGAACACGTTCTGCATCTTCTATGCAATCTTGTTCCGGTCGATCAGTCACATAAGCACACAGATATTCGTCGTCGGTAAATATATTATTGTCAAAAGGATAAATTCCTGTTGCTCTAAATCCACTCTGTATATTTTGAGGTGTGAAAGCCCGCAGAAAAGCTTGTCCGAAGCATTCTGATATGTCGTAAATTGTTATAGGCTTTCCAGCATTTTTAATCATCCAGTTATCACACGCCGTATTGTAGTACGCTTTCAACGGGCCAAAGACTGTTCTATCTAAGGGCTGAGTCTTGTGAGACGTGTGTGGAGGAATTGTCAAAAGATGAATTCCATGATCTTTTGCGTAATTGAGTGAGGCAATACTTATATGGCTATCATGGTTGTCCATGATAAGCAGGCACGGTGATTCTATTGAGCACTTACTATATTTCTTAAAATGTTTCAAAAACTTTGTAAAGTTCTCAGCCGTCATCCACCCAGATGGAAATGTTGAACCTTCAGTGCCTGTAGGTGCCCCTATTAACATACGATCCTGCCAATTTTTTCTAGGAAAGATCATATATGGAGGCACATATCCTCCTAGTGCATTAATGCCGCAGCAAGCAGTTACGAGCTCACCGCGTTCGCCTGATGTTATTTTTCCTACTTGTTTAAGCCCCTTTGAAGCTATAATTTTTTTGGGTTTATGAACTGTCGTTAGTCCAGTTTCATCTATGTTCCAGATTGATTCTGAGCCGAATTCATATTTTTCCATTAGTCTCCGTAAATTGTCGAAAAAATTAGCAACATTGTGTTTGTTAAAGCTTGTAGATCTACTCAAACTAGTTGCTTCTGGAATTCGCAAAGAGAGCTGGGGGTGTCTTTTCATAAATCCATAGAACCAGTCGTATGATGCAGTCTCCATGGACCACTTCTGAATTTTTTCAGTTGGTTTGTTATTCACAATGGCAAATTGGTATGCAAGTTTTCGAACACACATTGTAGTCAAGCCGTGGTGCAATTTACTTGCCTTTTCCAAATAGTCAGCAAGTGAATCTTCCTCCGCCGTAGTAAAGATTTTCGCTTGCGTGTAGTCTGGTTCATATCGAACGTCTTGATTTTGTTTACTTTTACTGACATATCTTTTTAATGTCATTGTACTCAAATCAAATTTTTTTGCTGTTCCTTTCATCGTATTTCCTTTAAGGACCTGTTCTACAGCTTGCTTTAGTTTTACAGGGTTAATAGGAGTTCGTTTTTTTACACCTTCTTTTCTTTTATAAATCCTCGGCATTTTAGGTAGGGACGTAAAAAAAACCTGAAACATAAACACGAGTAATTTTAAGTTAATTAGTATGTAAATATTCTATGGATTTAATCTAAAATGAATGAGTTAATATTAATTAATTTCGGGTAGACTTGATCCCGGGATCAAGTCTCCCCTAACAGATAGGGAACAAGTCTCCCCAGCCCTAGTAATTATGATAAAAATAAAAAAAAGTTTACAAAACATAACATTTTCTTAGAACAAACTTAGACTATACATTCTTAACTGAATTTGTAAGCTATTTATCAAACCCTAAAAGAATTTTCGTAGCAAAAACCATTCAAAAAAACCAAATGAAAAACTTACGAAAAAAGAATCACTGTCTGCAAAACCGTTTATCACTGAATACTCTGACATTGGCTATGTAGGAATGTCATTGTCAAACTCAACGTTCTAAACCGTCAAAGGGCTACAATGTTGCCAACTCGGAATTTAAAAAACTACTATAGGTTTCGATATTTACGGGGGTGATCATGTCTCCCAAGGGATCAAGTATCCCCAGGTTCCCCTAATTATGTATCTCATGAGTTTAAATTTTTTTATTTTCCTCTTTATCTACTAGCGGCTATTCAGCCATTCTTGGGTGGAAAATTCAGTTGCTATTCCAGTGAATAGCACCATCTTAACTTTGGAGTACCTACCTATTTTAGTTCTTTGGTAGAGTTCGAGTAGGCCATCTCTTGAGATTTATGTTATCTTTGTCTTTTGAAGTAGGATTTTACCTTTGTTTAGTCTTTCTTTGTACTTTGTTCTGTATCTAGTTGTTTACTTACTTCTTCTTTTCGGCATTTCTAGACATTCGTGTAGTTCGCAGTTTCTCACGAACCAGTGTGCGCTGGAGATGTTCTAAGTGCAATGTTTTATAAGTTTAAATCCTACTAATATTATAAACGCGAAAGTTTGTAAGTTATAGACGGATACAAGGATGGATGTTTGTTACTCTTTCACGCAAAAAACTGAACTTGTACTGAACGGATCGGAATGAAATTAGGCACAGAGATAAATTTATAGTCTGGAATAACACATCACTAAATAGTATAAAAAAGTCGCTTTTTCTGTCCCTATGTCCCTATATCCCTTTGAATGCTTAAATCATTAAAACTACGCAATGGATTTTGATGCGGTTTTTTTAATATATAGAGTTATTCAAGAGAAAGGTTTATACGTATAATAAAACCGTGCGAATCCGGGGCGGGTCGCTACTCGCTACACGATGTCTTTGTTTAACCAAGAAGAGTTAGCAATGATTGCAATAGCGCTAGAGGAATGTTTGTTAATGTTAATGTTCAAAACCTATCTTCACACTTTAATTCTTTTCCTATAAGTATTATCCCATAGGTATGATATTTTTCTTCTTAAGCCGCGTACAGATTCAGAATCATTGAAGCATCGACAGTCATCGTAGCCAGTAATAATTGTATAATAAATTCTCTCCGCGTGTTCTCTGCAGACTGAGCTATGTTCGCCGCGCGCATGCCGGAAAAGATGCGAACACCTACGTGCTCAGTTCGCGCGCGCGCTGCGTCCACACTTGTGAAATGCTCCTTTCATGTTACATTGCATGTTACGTTACAGCAATCTGTACGCGGCTTTACAGCAATCTGTACGCGGCTTTAGAATTCAAATAATGTGGATTAGAAAGATCGTAAAGTAGGTATAGCATGCATTCTGCTGTACAAGTTCTATCAACCTTTCTGTGTTCATGTTAAACTTGCAGATAAATCGTCAACTTTAATAAAAATCGGATAGCACTGTCCGTTCGACCGAGCGTGCTCCGGGACACTGACGCTTGACACGGAGCTGTGTGAACCAAGAACAAGTTCATACAATTTGTACGTAACCGATTTTCCCCGTCCCTGACGGAACACGGCCGGGACGAGTTCCCGGAAATGTGTGGATAGCGCTTTAAACATACAAAAATACAAAGGGATATAGAGGGACTAAGGGACAGAGAAAGCGAGCGACTTTGTTTTATACTATACTATGTATGTATGAAGTGATAGTGATGAAGCAAACTAAGCAAAGCCAAGTTATCGTAATTAATTATTAATTTAACGCGGAAAAATGGTCGCGTTTACAAAAACTAGAAAATAATTAGAGAATTTTGTCTTGTACATAGAGTTCACTATCATGACCAACGTAATCCTCCACGAACCTGAAACGCTTCGTTAGCGCGATCTAGCGCTGGGTCATATTTAGCAGCGACATCTAGTTATTTTATAAGTGTACCTTTTTTTTTCTTTTTCTTGGGAATTAAGATTCTTTTTCTATCAGACACGTTTGTTGGTTTGGTTGTGGAAGCATTCTTAAATTTTGTGTTATTTTTTAAGTCTACTAGTTTTACTCTTTCCTTTCTTATAGTCTAACTAACTTGTACTGTATGTACTGTACTGTAGGTGTGGTTTCCAATGAGAATCAAACCTCTACTTAGGTTTAGGTACTTTATTTATTAAAAATAATATTCGAAATAATATTCGCGTTGACAAAAAAAGGAAAAAACAATGTCTAGGGACCTGTTATTTTGTTGAACAATACGCTATTATGACCATCGTAAGAACGTAACCCTTACACGAACCCGAAGCTGGGTCATATTTAATAGCGACATCTAGTTATTTTTTAAGTCTACTAGTAAGTTTTTCTTTTTCTTGGGAATTGAATTCTTTTTCTATCAGACGTGTGTTGGCTTGGTTGTGCATGCATTCTTAAATTAGTTTTACTCTGCCCTTTCTTCTAACTTGTACTCTGTAGATATTGAAACTTCCATTCTTACTAGGTACATACGAGTATTATAATAAATTGGAAAGTCTGTGTCAATGTTTGTTATAAGTAGGTAATCTTTGTAACTACTTAAGTTATTTAAATTAAATTTGGTATGTAGAGGTAGATAGTTTCGGACCCAGGCTATTAAAATTTGGACATTTAACCTCTGAGGGGGTTAAATAGGGTGGTAAAGTTTGTATGGAAATTTTTCCTTGGTTTGATTCATTCAAAACTGGGTATACTTAAGTAGGTAAACTACTGACTAAAACTACTAACTACAATCGACTGAATAATTAAGCACGTATTTTTTATTTTTACACAATAACCTCTAAGGGGAGTGTAATAAATTTCTGAAATTTTTAGAATATGTGGCTGTTGCGAAGCCGCGGGGCGCATCTAGTTAAGTACTAGTTGCGCCCCGCGGAATTTTATTTGTTAAATTTATATTTATTGCACGCCTCCTAGGGGTAGTTTCGTATAAATAATAAATACGTAAGTATTTAATTATTTACTTTCTAGTTCATTTATACCGAGTTTTGTGTAAATTGGACCAAGGAAAAATAATTTTCCGTACAAACTTTACCACCCCATTTAACCCCTTCAGAAGTGAAAATTTCCAAATTTTAATAGCCTATGTCCTATTCTAGGTCCTAAACTATCTACGTACCAAATTTCATCTAAATAACTTAAGCAGTTACGGAGATTACCTTTATCAAACATTCACACAGACTTTCCCATAAATATAGTAAGAAGTGAGATTAAATACTTAGTAAGATTAAATTAACGCGAAGAATCGACACCAAGTGTCGAACCTTTAAAGCACACATTTAAATTGAGACTAAGCGACTCGCAACATGCAACTACGAAGAGGAGATGGAAATGCCTCTCACAACTGATAGGCCTATTATGGCTGCAGTGATACCAAGGCCTCCTTGCGAAAATAAAAAAGCTTTTAACATTACTTACCTACTATTGAATTGTAAACAGACTTACCGCGATAGATTTGCCTCGTGCGAGGCCCTTCGTTAATAATTATGTATCTCAAGAAAATTCAGTTGCTATTCCAGTGAATAGCACCATCTTAATTTTTGAGTAGGTAAGTACCTACTTATTTTAGTTCTTTGGTGGAGTTCGAGTGTTATGCCATCTCTTGAGATTTATGTTATCTTTTTATGTAGGACTTTACCAAGTGTGTTGCTGTGGTTGTTGTCTTTTTTTTACCTACTTTTTGCTGTATCTAGTTGTTTACCTACTTCTTTTCGGCATTTCTAGATATTCGTGTAGTTCGCAGTTTCTCACGAACCAGTGTGCACTGGAGATGGATCTAAGTGCAATGTTTCATGTACCTATCCTACCAATAGGTATTATAAACGCGAAAGTTTGTAAGTAGGTAGAGGTACTTATAGATAGATGGATAGAAGGATGAATATTTGTTACTCTTTCACGCAAAAAGTACTGAACGGATCTGAATGAAATTTGGCACAGAGATAGATAATAGTCTGAAATAACACATATGCTATATTTAATCTCGGAATTCCCACGGGAACGGGAATGACGCGGGTGAAACCGCGAGGCGCTGCTAGTAACAAATATATCATTTAATTTGCAGTGTGGAGCACGGCGAAAAGGCAGAAAGCTTACAGTTTGGCCTCTCAGTCCTCCACATGATGACAAACCTCATAGACCTAAGCACGAGGCAAAAGCTAGTGCTATGGATGTTGAAGCTGCTGCTATCAGATCTAAGGATCCTGGACATGATCTCCATAATGAGAGAGTTCTTCTACATGACTGATTATTATGACCTTAGTTGTGAGTCTCTTTTTGTCTTTTTTGTTTTTTAATAACCATTGACGTTACATCTTCTTTACCTACCTACTTAAACTTTTACCTATTATCAAACTGGTTTTTACAATCGAGCTAACTGCCGACTGTTGCAAACAATTTAGAGGTAGCGCAACTGATCCCATATCAATCGGAAGCGTCTGAAGCGCAGCGCCAGATTATCATCCATTTTTACGTAATTAATTACCATTTTCGTAACTTTCGGTTACGTGTAATAAGAGGAGTATTCTGTAATCCGAGTTAGTGTCCTAGAGTAAAATGGGTAGGGTATATTTAAATTTAAAATTACATTTAAGAACATTAGTAATTTTATTATTAACATAACGCTACAAGGAATTATTACAAGAGTCTTTATAAGTAGTACTAACTACAATAGCAACTAGAAATATAGTTATTATTACTATGTAACTTTACAAAATGGTATCACAGTTTGGCAACAAACAACAACTGTAACATTTGTTACCGAATCTTAACAATAACATAAAATATAGGTACTTAAAACAAGCGGCTAACTCAAAGTGCATTATGGATTTCTAAAACAATCCAGGCACGGTAATTGCACTTTTTTATGATCTATCTTATATCCTTCTAATCTTTTAACAACGAATTGATGCAACTCGTCGCCTTTTTCATACATGCTTTGGTTATATTTCACCACATGGTATATTCGCAAGTGGATAAACAGATCTTTGATGAAATCTAACGTCTCTGCTTCGCCAGAGTAACGTATATCTGCGCTGGGCTTCGACATTTCTTCCTTCAGTTTTGTGAACCATTTACCGCTTTGTATCGCCTGTCTCCAATAATTGACAAACACAGTATCCATGTCGATGACTAACTGTAAGAACTCATCGTCAGGAATAATGATCGTGCCGCTAAAACCAGAACCTCGGTTCACATAGTGAACACTGCTGTTCATCAACTTAATCCTTATAGACACGACATTCCTAAATTGCTTATAAACTTTTTCTAGTAAATAAGTTGCCACATACATAAACGAATTCCCATCATCATAACTAAATGCTGAGTAGTCATTGATATGCCTCCTATGGTCCTTCAGAACCAAACTCATATTTGATTCTTCACTAAACCGCTCTATATCAATCAGCCTGTCAGCGTATTTAAAGAATACATGTATTTTGTTTCCTCCTTCCTTTTGAATGAGGCTTTCGTTTAAAGTTTCCATTAACAGTTTTGCCGTTAAAGGCTGCCGACTCTTTAGTTTCAATCTATCAATATATTCAATGAGAGGATTGAGATTAAATTTTCTAATAACTTCAGAAACTTCTGACTTAGTTGATACTTCAAGGATTTTCGTCTCACCTATTATAGACAAAAGGTTTCTGAAACTTGTAACCGAACATTTAATATATTTTTCATTTTTATTTTCACCGCTTTTGGGGCAAGTTTTAAAGTTTTTTAAGTATTGCAACTGTTTTATTAGACTCGATTTTTGTGCCTTTTTTTCATTGTTTATTCTTTTTTTTGTTTTTTTATCTGGCTCTGTCTGGCGGTGGCTGGGTTTGGCATATGTTGTGCCAGACATTTCTAGGCTTGTTACATCGGGACAAACAATCTTAAATGATTCACTTATTATCTTTAAAAAGTTTGCAGTATTCCTGGCTTCTTCACCTAGAATTCCCATATCAGCAAATGCTAACATTCCAGTGGCAATTGTTTGATCAATAAGTATATTGGCAGCTGATATCAATTTCTCTTGCTGTGAGTCTTCGGACAGTATCATACTTGATTTTTCAGAGAATGAGACTTCCCTTTCTGCATCACGCAAATAAAATTCTTTTACATGGTCCCAGTTTGCTGTACAGTTGTCATTGTAAATGAACAAGTTATGTTGGAGCTCTTCATACAAACACAATACTAAATGAAGGGGATCAAATATATGCCAGATCTTATAACCATTTTCTAAATAGTAATACCCTGCTAATGATAAATTTTGAATAGGTGATTCTCTGATCGAATATGCTTGAACAAAAAAGTCATCAGTGGTAGTAACCACAGCTATAATGGATATTCCAAATTTGTACATTGATAACATTAACTTATCTGTCCACTCACGGTATCTGTGGAAAGTGGTGAAGGAAATGTTGTGGAAGAAGAAAACTGATACTACTTGGTGCCAATCATCAGAGATTCCTCGGGCCATTGCTATAATAGCAAATTTATATCGAACTGCTTGCTTGTCAATGCCATAAATTATATCCCGTTCATAATCATAGTCAATCTGAGGAGTGATTTTTAAGAAGTCAAGGCACAGTACGCCATAATTTTGTTTCAGTTTCATTGTTTCATTTATATTACAAAGTTTAGCTAGCAGACTTTGCATACCATTTCCGTTTAGGACTTCTTCAGATGATGGCATGAAGCTTTTGATGGCTGATTGTGGTGGCAGGCTTAAGATATCTTGCAGAATTTCGTAACATCGGGGATATTCATAATACATTTCACATATAAGAAATTTGCATTCATCTGAATATTTTCTATTATCATTATATGGTTCTTTTTTGAACTTGAGTTTTAATTTAATGAATGTTTCTAGTAATTCGCTATCTAATTTAAGTTCATCACACAATGTTAAAAGTAATTGTTTTTCATTATCTTCTAGTTTTATGTTTGTTATAGTTTTAGTCTTTGTTGGACTTGGTTCAAGCTCTTTGTGTAAACTTATGCTATGTTCAGCTTCATAGAGACTTGATGTTGATGTGTTTTCATTTTCTATTGATGTGTTTGGCTTAATTTGGTCAGCATTATCTGTTATTGTGATATCTAGGTCTTCTTTTTGTGAGTTTAGGTTTTTCAATTCATTTTCTAGACCAGAAGTACTTGGCTCTTCATATCCTATAGTCTTATTTACCGTTTGATCTATCCTTTTGTACACATGTTTTGGTCTGGTCTGGTGTAAGTTTTTTTGTATTTTTTTATTTGCAGCAGGAAGGTGTAGTGTAGGAATCACCCCCTTTTTTAAATACTTTCTTGATTTATTTGTGATGATTCCATTTTTAGGTCCCCCTATGTCATTAGGGTCAAAATGTCTGTCACACACCAATAACCGATGATGAGTCTGGACATCAGGTCGTCGTATTTTCTCAAGCCATAGCGCTCTTCTGAAACATAAATATTTGACATTTTATTCCTTCATGTCCATGTCAATATCCTTCTATGCAAAATGTGAACTTGGGTCATCTTTAAATTTTCATGCCTCATTCAGACATGATTTATAATCTTTTGAAGTGCTTTTAGTGGGTATTTTTGCCAGTATCCAATATACATGTGAGCAAAATAAATAAGTTACCAGGTCAGACTGTATGCAGTAGTCTGTTGGTATTAAATATGTAATGATAAATAAGGCGAAAAACTCCATAAAAGTATAAAATAAAACAAATATACATACATAGTATAAAATAAAACAAAGTCGCTTCTCTGTCCTTATGTATGCTTAAATCTTTAAAACTATGCAACGCATTTTGATGCGGTTTTTTTATAGATAGAGTGATTCAAGAGGAAGGTTTATAATATGTATAATCAAACCATGCGAAGCCGGGGCGGGTCGCTAGTACTACATAGCATAAATAAAAGTCGCTTTTTTTGTCCCTATGTCCCTATATTCCTATGTCCCTTTGAATGCTTAAATCTTTAAAACTACGCAACGGATTTTGATGCGGTTTTATTTAATTGATAGAGTGATTTAAGAGGAAGGTTTATATGTATAATACAGCCGTGTGAAGCTAAGCAGGGTCGCTAGTAATAAAATAAAATAAAAAATCTAAAAAATCCATGGATGTAGGTTTGGCACCTTTCAGGTTCGTGGCTGTGAACAGGCAGCTTAAAAAACCATCGGTCCTTACAAGAAGCTGTGGTACTTGGGCAGTTTAGAACTCCGCAGTAAATATTGTTTTGGGGCGACCAGCAACAGCCCGGCCCTGATTTCCTCGCTTGTATTGAACCGATAGATGTGCTTGCAAGTTTTTCTTCAAGTAAATCGCTGGCTTCACTTTCCGAAACCGTTACTTCGCCGCCTTCGGTCACTTTAATAGCATCGGACATTTCTCTTTGTAATCTAATCTTTATAAGTGTTACATTTGCACGGCAACCGGCGACGGCGGCGGCGCGGCGCGTGTATAAAAATATTTAATATTTTTGAGAAACAAACAAACAATAACAAAACGCTTGGCTAGACTTGACCACAGATGATAGTAACAACAGATGAACAGATAATAGTTTTCCTTGCTTGACAGGTTATTGTTTGTGGTTGGTAGTACTGAAATGGGATCAATTTTGTCTATGGATTGACAATTGTTTTTCCGTCCGACCTATAGATGTAAATCAACCGATTTAAAACGTTTTAAACCAAATTTCGCCGTTTTAAACCGCAAACAAATCGTTTTAAACTGTTGAAAACTCGCATACAACATTGCGTCAAGTCCCGACTATAGTTGTAAAGCCGGTTTAAAACCAACTAAACCAATCAGTTTAAAACGAAAAATCCCGTTTAAAACTCAAATAGGTACTTATACCATTTTTTTCGATTTAAAACACTATCGTTTGATGATTACGTTTTTCCGTAATAAAACTAGTACTTTTCTTTTTTGTTGTGTACCTAATTACCTATGGATGTTGATAAACTTAGCAGTATCATATCAAATCATTCATTTCAGACAGTAGGTACCAATATACAATTTAAATACATAGTCCATAATTGTTTTAAAATACAAGAATTCATAAAAAATTTAAAAATGTAATAAATTTAAACGACAAATAAATCAATTTAATTCGGTTTTAAACCGGCCGCGACGTTGCCAGCTCGCCTACCTTACACACACATGCATATCCATAAACTCCGCGCCGCGCGCGCCGTGCACGCACATTTCTATGATATATATACATATTATGTAGGTACATATTATTATATTGTAACGCCATGCACGCACTTTCCATGATATATTTAAAATACGCTATGATAACTGTAAATAAAGAATAGAACAATTAAATTTTAAAGTTAACGTATTTAATAGGCAACATTTCAAAGAAGGTCCTGCGACGCAGGAGGTTGCGGGTTCGATTCCCGCCTTGGGACAAATATGTTTAATGTACGATCCGCAAAATATTTGCTCCGGGGTTCTATCTAGGTATTATATATGTATAGGTAATACCAAATATATTTCTATGTAGGTAATGTATTGTTGTATCCTACTAATAGGTACCTATAATAAACGCGAAAGTTTGTATGAATGGAAGTTTGTTACTCTTTCACGCAAAAAGTATTGAACGGATCTGGATGAAATTTGGCACAGAGATAGATTATAGTACTATTACTACTGTAATAAGTAATAACACGTAGGTAGGCTATATTTTATCCCGGAATTCCCAAGGGAACGGGAATTACACGTGTGAAACTGCGAGGCGCTGCTAGTTGTTTATAATTGGGTATAATATTTAGAACAAATGTGTAGTAACGTTTAGGTAAGTATTTATTCAATAATCAACATTTCAAAATTACCTATTTAGGTACATAAGTAAGTACTGTGTAAGATCAACAATCCCAGAAATGCGACGTTGCCGGTTCAACCATCATCATCGTGTACACGCGTCCAATCTCTACCTCTAGTGCTGACATTGAATATATTAATATATTCAATACTTAGTCTAATACCTATTAATAAAAAGTTTTGTTTAATTACGCACGCGAACACTAGTGCTGGCAAATATTACTAGTTTACTAAGTTAATTACTAACATTGGCATGTCACTAACTACTAAATACATTTGGTAAATCTTATATTTAGATAATTAATAATATTAGAAATACATTAACAATGTGAATGATAAAGAAAATATTTATAATAATATAAAGTCAACGTTCATTAAATTTAGTTTATATTTTTTCCAAATGACATATTAAATTTTCATCTATACTATAAAACGGGTAACATTCCAAAAAAGTCTTTATTTTTGCTTTAAATTCCTGAAAAGGACGTAGAGTTATTTCAAGGGAAAAGTTCTTACTAAGTAATAGTAATAAATGGTAAAAATTCTATGTGAATGTTTGTTATAATAATCTCCGTAAATACTTAAGTTATTTTCATGAAATTTGGTATGTAGCCAGCTAAGGACCTAGAATAACACATAAGATATAAAAATTAGGAATTTTTACCCTTTG
Source organism: Eupithecia centaureata (assembly GCA_944547425.1). Lineage (NCBI taxonomy): Eukaryota > Metazoa > Arthropoda > Insecta > Lepidoptera > Geometridae > Eupithecia > Eupithecia centaureata. The sequence goes on along the minus strand of OX155691.1, from coordinate 4,757,951 downwards.
ATGAGGTTAAATAGGGTGGTAAAGTTTGGATGAAAAATTATTATTCCTTAGTTTGATTCACTCAAAACTCTCTCGGTATAAATAAACTGAAAAGGAAATAATTAAACATATATTTTTTATTATTACGAAACTAGGAGGCGGCGCGGCGTGCAGTAAATTTTTGAAATGTGACAACTAAATTTCCGTCATTTCAATTAATTGGGCGAAGCCACGGGTCGCAACTAACTAGTATTATATAAATCAAGTTTTAGGCATACAAATATTACAACTGTAATATTCGAAGACATACCAGAAAGATGTAGGCAAGTAAAAAAAAAATCTTTGCTTGTCAATTATACCATTACCTACCTACGGACTTTTGTAATAATTTATATTGTTTTGTTTATGTTATGTTAAGTAGTGATAAAATACTCGAAAATACCGAAAATAATACTAAAGCGCCTAAACTTCCTTACTTACTTTTTGTTAACTTAGTTGAAGTTACTACTTAAGTAGGTACTTAGGAGAAATATCCGACAAAAACGCTATAACCTATAACGCTTTATTAACTATAGTATTAAATGTTATATTTAATTTTCATACAAACTTTTGCAATCTCTAGCGCAAGACGTATGTGTGTGTATTTACCCACGGGCGGCGGCGGCACCGTTGCGCGATGTCTTTGAAGATATAACGTTGTCTCTTTCACGCGCAAGTAAAACGGACGACTACGCCATTGTTATATAGCCTAAGAGCCCACGATGGTCAGCCCTTCGTTATTTTATAAAATAAAAATAAATTATTTTTTGTACTCTATAATATAAAAGAAAAATCATTTGTATAAGTAACTTATGAAAGTAATATAATAATTTTTATTGTATTATTATTATTTTAGTAAAGACATTTTTATATTATATCTTAAAAGATCGCAATAGACAAAGCGCCCTATCTCACTCGCACCTACTTGAACACCTTGTTGGTACCTCGCGCTCACCTACCGCGGTTCTTCAATGTGTCTGGCAAGATGTAAAAATCATTTATACTACCTCGCTTTTGGGCTAAGACTAACGGAAGATATTTTATGGGTCCCAAGTAACATATATAAAATTCAGCCTTTATACTATAGGTACCTAACGAAAGTACAATTGAAATTAATTACGGTTTATGGTAGGGTTGCCAACTTTTATTTGAAGAAATAGAGTAGTTTTGACTTCAAAGGAGGTGAAAAGGAGTACGCACTTATAAAATAGAGTATCATTATTATATACTCATATACTCAATCAATAGGCACAAATATGCAGGTCTCGAGAGAACCTACAAATTTGCTCCCCTTGGAGTCGAGACCCTAGGTCGGTGGGGTACCGAGACTCTCCGGTTTTTAAAAAAATATCTAAGCGTCTGGTCGATGCGACGTGTGACCCAAGAGCTGGTGAGTATCTGGCTCAGCGCATCAGCATTGCCATACAGCGTGGTAGGTAATGCAGCCAGTGTCTTGCGGACGCTTCAGACTGGTATTGACATGGATCAATTGATTAAATCAATTGCTACCTTTAGACTGTTTGCAACTGTCTGCAGTTAGCTCAATGGTTTCAATTGTATAGTAGTTTTTTTTTTCTATACCTTGACTGTAATATTCGTTGTAAAAAAATTTTTTTCTTTATTTTCAAAAGAATTTTACAAGTTAATCTAAACATTCTAACACTCATCCATTTATACCTGCGTATTAGCAGTAGAAGAGGTCGACTTTTTTGGTTAAGATAATGGGTGTGCAACATTTAATCATGACTGGCACTAACATAGTTAACATTGAATCAAAAAGAGTATTTTGGCGTACTCTATTAGTGTTATAGATTATAGAGTTCGCCTTCATCATATAGAGTACAATACTCTATTTTAGAGTACGGTTGGCAACCCTAGTTTATGGGTGTCTGTCTGGGTAGCAAGAAAATATACAAAAACTAGACTTTATACTTTAACGAATTTAAGGTACTATTTTATACACCTTTACTACTGCCAAAGTATCCACAATCGAAACTATATAGCCGCGGTTAGTTTTCTCTTACCTGTGTTGGAGACAGCCACAGAGAAACTTTCAGCTTTTATAAAATAACGAAAGGCTAGCCGTCGTGGGCTCTTGCTCTAATAAATGTTATAAATATCTAGTACCTAAGTATATGAGCGCAGCTTCGCGCGCGTTATTTATTAGTTATTTCTATGAAAACCTTTCAAGGCTATTTCTATCCCATGTAGGTTACGTACCTAAACTGATTTATGGGATGAAAAGTAGACTTTGTGTTATTGCAGGGTCAGTCAGAAAGGTAACCTTTCTGTTGATTTTGTAAAACTGAGTAAAACGAAACATGACTAGGTAGGTAGGTACCTACATCAGGTGACCAAAAATTGCCCATAGTCAAGTTTAAAACACATTTCCTAAAATTATGAAGGCGAGTTTTCAATCGTTGAAAACGGTCTGTTTGAGGTTTAAAACTGCAAAAATTTGTTTAAAACGTTTTAAATCGGTGTGTTTACATCTATAGTACCGACATTCTTTAAAAATCAAACTCACACACTTCCACTCGAGAGTACCTAACATAGAGAGACCGCCACGAGAGTGTATAAAAAAAAAAAAAAAAAAAAAAAAAAAAATGTAAGTAAGTAAATTAAATGTAAGTGTGCGAGTTTGGTTTTAAACCATATTAAATCGAATCAAATTGCTTACCTTATCAATTTTATTATATGCCGCATTAGCAAATTTTTATACAGTTTTTATGTTCTACATCGGTAAAATCAAGAAAATAGTTAAAATGAAGAAAAACATAGTCATCAACACCACGAGTTTAAAACTGAAAAAAATGGTTTAATATGGTTTAAAACGGTTTTTTTCGTTTTAAACGGATTGGTTTAATTGGTTTTAAACCGGCCTTACATCTATAGTCCGACCGTTTCGTTTCGGGGTCTTCATCGTCGCGCGCGAGGGAATTTAATTTTTTGCTTTCAAATGATGAAAGGCGATCTAACACTTACCCTACGCTCAAAATAAAAGTTATGGACGTGTGCATTTTAAGCGGACCATATTAAATGATAGACACACTGTACAACTTGAAGTATATACCTACGCGGTTTTTAAGATAGCGATCTTACTCCGCTCGATGTCGTTAGTGCGGTATTAAAATAACAAAAAAATTTGAACCTGGCTACTATAATAACTTCACTTTTTTATTTCAGCTGAAACATGGTACTATGTGTATGCCATCATCATATTACTGGACACCGGGTATAGCGTGGAAACATATGGAACTTGTGAAAAGTTTTACATCAACAACGGCGACGCCTTCTTGAGATCCAGGAGTCCTGAAGCAGCCTGGAATTTTTTCGTTTCAATGTGGTTATTGTAAGTTTATTAGCATGGGAAGAAGAACAGAATCAATTCAACAAATTCTTGAAACTAGAGACGAAAAAATATAATATTCTAAGTAGGTACCTAACAAAACAAAAGGTAGGTAGTACCTACCTTTTCAAATTTTCGTTAGTAGGTACCTAGTAGGTACCTACTGAACGAAAATTTGTTTGTAGAATACCTATAAGAATATGCAAAGCCTAACATTTTAGCTAAGCAGGTAAGTACTAGTACTAAAGTAACTAATATATTTATAATAATATATAAGTATAAAATACCTACAACGGCTTTATTATAATAAAAATGTAATGATAGTATCGGTGTAACTAGTGTGTTTGCTTCGTTTTAGGTATATGCAATATACTTAGGTACATCGATTATGACGAAAATCACATTTTAAATTATGGTTTTAAATGATTATTTATATTATATCGTATGAAAATAAAAGTCGGTTATACCTAGAGCAATCATAGGGCGAAAAACTACAATAAAAGATCCATTATGGAACGGTTCCTATGTAAAATGGACTATAGCGTAGACTGATGATGATGTCAATACTATTACAGGACAATCCGTGTCGGCGCGTGGGAAAAATCCATCCTCTGGGAGGATAAAATCAAAACTCTCATGAGCATGACATTCGAGAAGCACGAGTTCAATATTATGATTCTAGCAAGGCTCGTTGAGGGACTACTAATAACGCTAGTGAATGAGGTAAAGGCATAAGAATACATAAAAACTGTGACGACGACGCACAGTGCCTCGTCCCTTGGACAAAAATACAAATATCGACTTTCAACTATATTAAATTTGAACTTGTTGTTGTATAGACAATGAGTTATTACCTATTAATCACCAAGGATTATGATCTAGTCGATTGCCATTGGCTAATTTTACCTCTTCCATTCTGGTATTCCCACGCGCGATGCACAAATTGCTTATAAGTTGCATTTTATCGCTTGTGCTTTACGTGTTGTGGAAATAAAAGTATAACGTGTTTACGATCAAATCACCATGGAGTTAATAGGCCCAGGTATGTACTTTAAATACTTATTAATATAACGTAATTAAATAGCATTATTCAAATGCTATAAGTAGGTAATAAAAGTCTTAGTTCTGATTTTGCTGAAAATTTATGTATTAACGAACTTTCACAGAGCTTTAAAAAAAAACATGGAATAACATATCGTAGTTTTTATGTTTTCCTATTGCTAAATTGATATACTTTAATTCACATTAAATTCATCTGCGTCTGCCTGCGACTTACAGAGTTATGATTTTTTTTTCAGCCAGAAGCATTTCCATTAAAAATCTCGATCTGACAGAAGTGTGCTTCGAGAGCGAAAAAGGTGATAGAAAATAGGTCGTTTTTAAGAAATTATGTTCGCTGTTGAACTTGACTTCCTATACAGATGAATATTTAAATAAAGTGAAGGCATTCAGTAGTCTGGTTTGTTTAAATTTTAACAAAAAGTTAGACGATGTCAGCCGCAACCGCCGAAAATTTCGTGAACGCAACGAAGCATGGCTTCAGAAGGAGATCACGTTACCAAAAGAATTGACAGCTGCTCCAGGGTCAGCTGACACTGAAGAAGGCCAGCCTGGACCAAGTCGACCTCGTGGAAGACCCTGCAAGCCGTTCGAAGATGCGTCCCTGAAGACTAAAAAAAGGCGCGTCGCGGATCTCGCAGCTAGCAGGACATCTGATGAGCTGCTAGTATTGCTACCAATTCTCAAACTCAAGGTCAGGCATCTTCCCTTACTCCTCTTCAAGCACTCATTTTCCTTGCCTATCGGCCAACTATCGGAGGATGCATTGGAGGCAAGGCATAAGGAGGTAAGAAAATACCGACTATGTCACACCCGTAAATGCTCGAGAGTTAGCTCTAATAAGGACTTGATGAGGGTACTTCTGTTGTCTTCTGAACCTCTGAGCTCATCAAAAACAAATATTATCCCAAAAAAACACTTGAGACTAGAGGACACAGAGGTTTTGCAGTACCTCGAGCCAACAGAATTTCCATCAGATTCATATGAAGTAGATTGACATTTAGATATGAGTAGTGACGAAGATTCTTTGGATTCCGAGTAGGTATTTAATTTTCAAATAAAAAAAAGTAATTTTTACTTTAAATATTTAAAATAAGTTACTTTAGGTAACTTATTTCTAATGCTGATATTTAATCAAAAATTGTTATTTTTATTATAATTAATTAGTTATAAATTTGATAATATTACTACATTTAGGGTACTTGCATTAATAGATTTGTAAGTATAAATAATGTTTTCAATTTAAAATACAGTTTTCTAAGTCTTGTGGTTTTTTTTTATTAAATACTTATATCCTCGTCTTAATACTCAAACTCATCATATTTATTACCCTCTCCTAATTTCCTTCCTGTAGCAATAGGGGATTGAAACTTTCTCAAGATGTAGGTTCTAGTGAGTACCTAATAGAAAGTAATTTTTATTTCATCAAAATCCATGAAGAAATACCGAAGTTATGATTTTTGTCCCATCGCCCCATACATTCAGTGCACTGTGCGACGGCGCGAAGTCATAAGAATAGACAAAAACAGAGTAGAAGGGAAACTTCGCTCCGAACGCGCTCAAGGTTACGATATTAGCCTACGCGATTCTGCACGTTAAACGTGCAGTAGGGCTGTCACAGCCGGCGACGCCGCACGCGGGTTTTAATATTTATGTAGGTTAGGTATCTACCTCTATAATATGACGTCACGGTAAAGTTATTGTAGTGTGATCGGTTGTAACAATAACTCAAAAACGAAGACAAATTTAAGTTTTTATAGATTGCTAAATGATAATGATAATACATACCCTATGTAAGTAATATTTTCTAAATATTATTGTGTTTTTGTAGGTTCCTATCTAACTAATTAGGTAGGTACCTAATCAAAGGAACGTGAACATCGGTCGTTGATCTTTTCTCACACGCCTCGCCTCGCGACGACGGCGGCGGCGGCGGGGCGCAGCGGTACAGTGCAGTAGCAACCCTGGCAAAACGCCTGGACGACAGAGGGGCGTAAAAAGGTGAAGGGGGAAGTAGGTATATAAATGGCGGCGTTTGGGACTAGATCAAAGAAGAGTCCCTTCTACCCAGTTATTATTTATTCTTATGGCGAAGGCGCGGCGGCGCGGCGGCACAGTGCAGTAGCAACCCTGCCTGGCAATACGCCTAGACGACGACAGAGGGGCGTAACGAGGTGAACGGGAAAGTAGATATACAAGGTGTTAGTGTGAACACCGTTGTCCTTGAAACCAGAGGTTCAGCATCATGAGTAGAATCCAAAACCGATGAGAAAAGCTTAACCCCTATTTTAGTTTTGCAAGATTTTGATATTTCATGTCTTCGCTATCGTACACTATGCCATAGTCACTCTACATACTTCAAGTACCTACCTACGTAAGTACTTATACCCGCGCCTTACTTGGATCTTAACTTCATTACTTGTGCCCTTCAAAAGACGGGATATTCGCACAGAAGGTGATCCGACACTGAGGTGCACATGCCACGTGTCGCCTGGTCGAAGTACTTGTGTCACGTGTTTGTGAGCAAACGTTTAGTGTTTATAAAAATTTTCTTTAAAAAATGAGTAAAAAATAGTATCATTTTTTTCATCCGTTTTGGATTCCACTCATGATGCTGAACCTCTGGTTTCAAGGACAACGGTGTTCACACTAACACCCTGTATAAATGGCGGCGTTTGGGACTCGATTAAAGAAGAGTTCCTTCTACCCAGTTATTATTTATTCTTATGCCATAACATAACACTATATTTAAATAAATAGATACCTAGGTAAGTACCTACCTACAATATGTGTAGGTAGGTACAATATGAGTGTATAAAAAATAATTATGTAATGGATCAACATTTATTTTTATTTCCTTATTTTCTTTTTATATCATAAAACAGCTATGGCTACTTTGGCTAGGTACTTTTCATCTCGTATATCAGTTCACATTAGGATTAAAATAGCCATATAGGTACTATACATAACAGTGTACCTGGCCTGAATGATATAAATTATCATCACCTTTAGTGACTGGAAGCTTGTAACTAGCACTCTCGAATAAAGAAAACATGGTTTAATTAATTAAACCAAAGTTTCAAATTTCAGATGGATAATAGAAACGTGAAAAAGATTTTAATACTTGAGAAATCAGTGAAAGCAATGTTTAAATTGATGAGCAAAACGTGCAAGAATGGTCGTATGTTGAGTCGTCCAAGGTAAGCAAGTAACATTGGGTTTTGGGCCCTTTATTAACACAGCACCTCTAAACTTACTGTTCGTTGTAGGTAGGTATTTAATGATTTAATTGCACTAAAATACTAAGAGTACTTTATCATAATAAGCATGCATAATGTACTATTTTCGTATAAGTACCTAAAAGTGCTTGAATGCTACCGAGTAGCGTGCTTTAATTTGTTCTAATAAGTAGGTGGCATGCTTTTGTGCCATCCGGCCAGGTGGGATGACGATCTGCGAAAGACTGCTGGCAGATACTGGATGCGTCAAGCTGAAGACAGGGCGCTATGGCGCTCATAAGGGGAGGCCTAATGTCCAGCAGTGGACTAATATGGGCTGATGATGATGCTTTTAAGCTACTATATTGCATGTGTATTCGGCCCTTAATGTTTCAGATATTACTTTCTATCGGCCTACTTCCTATACATTAAAGGAAAGAAAGTAAGCGCCCTCAACTTCTTGAAGAAGGCACGGGACATCGCCAAGAGCTTTGCACATGGACCTATAATAATCTGGGCAGAACACACGCTAAACGTAAGGCCATTAAACCATTTATCTATTAACTAGTTTATTGATCCTTACCAATAAAAAAATATTATTGTATTGTATTAGGTATATCAGTCATCTAGTCGGTACGTTAGGTACCTACGTTACGTACCCATAACACAAGTTCTGCTTATCGGAGCTAGCTAGACTGTGTAGACTGTCCATCATTTTTATTAGTTGTTATATTAGTCAATCTTTGATTTGGAATAGTTACCTAAATTAATCCTACTAATATTATAAACGCGAAAGTTTGTTATTATGGATGGATGGATTTTTGTTACTCTTTCACGCAAAAACTACTGAACGGATATGGATGAAATTTGGCACAGATAGATTATAGTCTGGAATAACACAGGCTATACGTTATCTCGGAATTCCCACGGGAACAGAAATTACGAGGGTGAAACCGCGAGGTGCTGCTAGTAAGTCATAACGTGTCTGATTATAATAAGCACCTACCTACTAATTCCAGTATCTGTAGGTACCTACCACGTACAGACCTCTGATTATATAGATAATTAAGTAGGTAGAATTAAGGCCAAGGAGTTCAGGCACCTCGGTTGATTACTATTAATTACCTACCTACCTACTTGGTTTGGTAGGTAGGCCCGTAGTGAATAAATTCTATGTCTATCTATGGGTTAGGCGACCTCGGTATCTACTTTACTTTTTCCTACAAATCTTCAGGCAGGCAGAATATAGGGGCGACCCTGGTACCTTACCTATTAACCTATTAAAGTAGTAAGTAATATATATAATTTCAATTACGCCTATTTTTCAGCACTGGAATGGGACATTAAACCCAAAGTACATAGATTATTGGGTGCAGCATGCAGAAGACGATAATTTGTTGGATTACAATGACTTCGACTTCGAGAAAGGAAAGATAATACCCTACACTCTACCCTTGCCTAAAGATTTAGACAAAAACTAGGTATCAATTAAGAAGAAACTACCTACTTGTTAAGTTAATTCATTTGTTATTTATTATTACGTAAACTCGGAATAACGCGTCGTAATTCTGAGTGAGTAAGAACTTAGAAGAAACTTTGTTTTTATTTTAGGTGAAATGGTTCATTAAATTTAAGTACCTGCATAACAATTCGTTTCATTTATACCTATAGATACAGCTACCTTACTTACCCGACAGTTATCAAGCTTTAAGAATAATTAGAGTAGGTACCTACAATACACGCATAAGACGCCCTTTGGTGATACATTTAAGCGAGGTTCATATTGCTGTGTCGGGGTGTGTTGTGGCGCGACAGAACGCTATCGGTCTCATACATTTAGTATGACTATAGCTTGGCAAAAAAGAGTAGAAAATAATGGGGGCGCCACTGTAGGTTCTTATGGCAACACGCATAGCGCACCAAGCTAGTCTTGATACTTAGCTGTATATTTCAGTTACACGTATATTTATGTCCACACATAGTTTATTAATACCAGTAAATATTGTTTAATTGAACAAGAATCTCGTTATGTAAGTAAATTAAGAAAAAAATATAAGGTAAATTAAAGAAACACTTTTTCTTACTAGCAGCACCTCGCGGTTTCACTCGCTTAATTCCCGTTCCCGTGTGAATTTCGAATATAGCCTATATATTTATATATAAATATATATAGCCTATCTGTTCTTCCAGACTATAATCTATTTCTGTGCCAAATTTCATTCACACCCGTTCAGTAGTTTTTGCGTGAAAGAATAACAAACATCTATCCATCCATCCATCCATACAAACTTTTGCGTTTATTAGGAGGATTTGAGGATAATTTATAGTTTGAAATTGACTAATCGCTTATTTTGTGAGCCTAAAAAAATATAGTTACTGATTTCTGAATAAAAATAAATAGTGAGTAGTACCTACAATACAAGGTACCTAGAATAATGTTGCCTATGTTTGTCACCTTGTGTTAACAATATTTTCCAGGATTTATAAAAAGACGAATAGTCAAAGACTAAGTGCTTTATTTCCTTAAGACCTTACGTTTATATCAGCCTTAACTTGTTTTACATTATGTAGAATAAATATAATACATTTCGTTTTGTTTTCGTTAAGCAAAAGATTATTGACGCTAAATCAGTTTACAACTTTTGAGATTGCATTATTCACATCATTGAAATTTTTAGTTTTTCTTTACATATATAAATTAAAAAAGTATCATCAGCAAACAATACAATCTCGTGATTATTCTTTACAAAGATCAGGCAGGTCGATGAAATAAACTAAAAACAGGAAAGGCGGATAGACCCCTGCGGTACACCAATTGTTACTACAGACCCCGAAGACCGTTTCCCATTAATGTCAACTCTTTGTATTCTGTCACTTAAGTAAGAAGAAAGAAGATCCAAAGAGGTGCCATTTATTCCATAGTGATGTAGTTTCCTGATTAATGTCTCATGGTGTACACAATCGAATGCTTTTGATAAGTCGCAAAAAACATCTAAAGCATCTTGCGACTACTCCCAAGCATCATAATATAATTCTATTTTATTTTATATTAAAACTTTATTAACAACGAAAATTACAAGCAAAGGAATAGAAAAATTACAACTAGTATTTACAATTGAAACCATTGAGCTAACTGCAGACGGTTGCAAACAGTCTAAAGGTAGCTCAATTGATCCTATTGATCCATTCCTTTATTTCGGCTATTTTAGTAGCAGAGGTAGGCGCTTTGTTCAACACTACTGAATGGTACGGCGCATTATCCATTACAACAATTGATGCCGGTGGTAAGTTGGGAATCAACTTTTCTTCAACCCATTTTGTAAAATTGTTCTTATTCATCTCTGAATGGTAATCAGCATTTTTGTTTGCTCCTGTAAATATCAGCAATGCATTGGGGATAAACCCTTTTTCGCTGCCAGCGTGAACAATAATGTAACGTTTTCCTTTTGACACATTTTGCTTTACTCCACTCACATCAATAGACTGCCAGCACTTTTTTAATTTATAGGACTGGTGAACATAGCTTTCATCCAGATAGACTATATCTTTTCTTAGTTCTTCAGGCAAGTTTCTATTTTGGATTATGATTTTTAGGTATTGTGCCCGTTTTGCAGCGATGTATGGTCGTTCCATTAAAGCAGTTCTTTCGGACTGACATTTTTTGTATTTAAACCCTAAGGCTACAAGTATCTTTCTCAAGTGCTCCCGGCTACCATCGAAGTCCAAATCTTCTTGTACTACTGGAAGTAAATTCCTTAAAGTCGGTATCTGAAAAAAATTATATTGGATTCACATTTCATGTTTATAATGCGATTTATTGCAGTTGTTGATGATGATGATGAATATATGATTTACTTTTTTGACGTGTTTAATTACTTACTTTTTCGATTACTTATATCGAATTTTGAGTGAATCAAAACTAGGAATAAAAATTTACATTTAAATTTTACCACCCTTTTTAACCCCCTTAAAGGTTAATTTAAAATAAAAATATATCCCATGTGTTATTCTAGGTCCTAAACTATCTATATATCATATTTCATCTAAAAAACTAAGTATTTACGGAGATTACTTATAACAAATATTCACAGACTTTCACGTTTATTATAATAGTAAGATGCAAATAACTTGTTAGTAGTTTAATTGTTATACCAATAAAAATAATGATAAGCATACCTGTTTTCTCACGGTGTAAAAAAATTGAACTTTTTGTCTGATGGCACATAAGTCAAAGTCATCTAACTCTTTTTTGGGGCGACCTGATCTATGTTTTCCAGGTGTCCTAAATACACCTCTATTTCCATTTCCTTCCAACACTATTCTTCTTTTTCCTTCCAACACTATTCTTCTTACAGTGCTCAGTGATTTACCTGAAGTTAGTAAAAACATTACATTACATACAAATAAATTGCATTATTTTTTCATGTAAGTACCTATCTCATTTTATTAGATAAGTATTATAATTTCAGTTTGTGATTTAGGCACCTATTTTCTAGACCATTTAAATACAAACGCTATAATGACTTTATTACACAGAAATAACAGAACATTAAAGTTATGTAGACATAGATTTATTTATTAGCTAGTCTAGCTCAAGTATCAATATCTATGCCCGCGCTATAACAGATTACCCAGAACAAACGTAAACATAACCTAACTGCCTGATGTTTATTGTTGAATATTTCACTTATTCCGTGTGACTTTAATTTAATCCTGCTTTAGGACCATCAAGTAACCTTTGATTCAACTTAAAATTACAAAACAAACTCTCACATACCTGTCATATCAGCGGTTCTTTGGTAAACATTGTCGAGATCTGATAGAATCGTTTTGGCCTCAAATTCTGCCAGACATCGCCGGTAAACCTTATAAATAACCTCCCTGGCAGCACTTCTAATTGTTTTATTCATAATTTTTAACTTTTCGTCACTTTATAACCACAGCTCGACCGATCCAAGTAAAAAATCCGAGAATTCGTAATCTTTGTTTACAATTTCACATCAAACGTCATTGTTTTAAGAATGTTGCCAATATACAAAAAAATTAGTTCCGTTTCTAGACTTTTTTGCCAAGCTGTAGATTCACATTAGCGACAGATCGCGCCACACCCCAACACAAGCTACTAATGTGAATCTAGTCATACTAAATCTATGAGACCGATAGCGTTCTGTCGCGCCACACACAACACACCCCGACAGAGCAATATGAACCTCGCTTTATATTTGTGTCCAGCGTTTGTGTCCTTAGACAAAATCGCGCGAAATTCAAATTTCCCTTATCAGATAGATATAGATCCTTTTCTATCACCCCATGTTAAAAAAAAATCATAAAACGATCGATGTTGATTTTTAGTAACAAACAAGTCTCTTACATTATTAATTTCTCCAAAAGTAGGTAGCAATAAATCGAAATTAGCTCAAACATACCTAGGTTCATAGTAAGTGTTTTATAATAAAATGTTATGTTAAAATGTTTTTAATTAGGGGAAACTACTATTCCGCTATTTACATTCATTGTCAAATGCATAAAATATTATAATACGCTGAAATTTTTGAATTTCGCGCGAATCTGTGATAGGTTCTGAATACCACTGCAGGTGAAGATAAATAAAAAACGATTGTAGAAGGCAATTAGGTATTAATAAACTCGCTGCGACCCGCGGCTTTACCAGCGTGCAAGTTGAGGAAAGTAGCCTATGTTTTATGCCAGACCTAGAATCACGGAGCTTATAAAGTTGTTTCAATAATCAAGTTGAACTAAGTATATAAATTATATCTACTAAATGGCTTAGCCTGGTGTCGATTCTGTTGTTTTAGGAATCCTAACTAAAATCTTAAAATTTCTTAGTACGATTGACTTAAAATTTATGGTATTCTGTTGCAAGTCTTAAAAATACCTAATTTAAAACGTGTTTGACAATCGTAAAATATCTCTAAGTTTAGTAGTTGGTGTTGCTGTAAGCATAATGAATATGTTTTCTATAATGTTGCATGTAACTTTTCTGTACCTGCCCTGAATGTTTTTATTCACAAATTACATTAAATTCTAGGTTTTCGTAGTATAAGATTTGAGCATTCTGCTTGTAAATTTTAATCATGACCAAATTAGGTGCCTCCTAAAATTAAGTTAAACGTCTAATCTTAGCTAAAAATGTGATGCACAGAATACGGTTTTAGCAATTTTAGTTAAGTTGAGTTGTTTAACATCTGTCATCCTAATTTTAAATCTGTCAGTCTAATTTTTAAAACACAGAATAGCATTCGTGGATTTGACGTTTCTAAATCTTAAAATTAGCTAATTTTAGCTAGGTCTAAAACAAGAGAATTGACACCACTATCAGCCAAAAATTTTCCTTTTGCACTGTTGTTGTTTATAACTCAGATTTGCCCAAATGTTATCAGATGGCAGCACGGTTTCTCTTTTTGCACTAGTATTTACAAAATTCAAAACAATAATTATATACACACCAATTAGAAATTTAATAACTTCATACTATTACTTTAATAAATAAAACCAAAATCAATATTTTCTAATTTCAGAAACAAAGTTAAACTTATTTGCTCAGAGCTACAAATTATTTAACTAAGAGAGAAAAATGCAATAAAATGTTAATGTTTAAATAAAATGTTGATGTCATAAAACTATTCAGTCTAACATAATTGTTGTAAATACAAATACATCATATGTTTTTTATCAATATATTATACATAGAAAAATTAAACAAAGCAAGCATTAACATAATACCTGCTACATTGAAATAAAGTCTTTTTTTTCAGGTATCAGTTATATTAATTACATTATCAATGATACTCTATAATTAATTTATTAAAATAGCTATTTCCCTAACCCATTAAATATTTACTTCCAATTATTACATATTCAAATTCTATTTATTTTATGTCACTATTCAAGATAAATTGCCAAGCCTCTTAAAGTTGCTCATGCATGAGTTAAACTTCTAACATAGAAATTATCAAAAGTACAACTTTCAAAGTTTACAACTGTTTCACTATATTTTTGACTGCTTCATCATGTTGCAGATGGTTTTCTAATATTGATATAAAATCTTACTTCAATGCCTTTTAATAATGCATTATTTAAAGAGTTTCACTGTGAAAACAAGTTTCTAACAAGTTCGCTCATTGTCTAACCAACTCAATCATGGAGGAATACTCATCAATTCTAATAATCATCAATTCTACCTTTACCAACCTAGTTGTTCATACCAGTCTTTTACTGTTCTTCACTGAAACAGTTCATCATTAAGAGAATATGAAATCTTGCAATGAGCGCGGCAGTGGCAGAGATTTGACAGATCCTCGGTTCATGTTCTGCAATATAGCATCTCTACAAACCGTTTGAAGAGATTTCACTGGAATAAAGAAAATTGATATCAAAAAAAATTGTCAGAAGTAAGTACCTACTTCACAGTACATTATGAAGAGCCTATCAAACGTACCACCATATAATTGCACAATCCTCACTTGCTTTGTTGTGCCGTAAACATCAACAACTGCATGCAATAGTCCTCTCTTATACGGTATGCCTTTTGCACATGGTCCCTGATCCTCTCCATTGATAATAAAATGCATCTCGCCTACTTCTGCGCCGTCCGTCGTAGGGCATGGAACAAACATTACACCAATTCTACTGCCAGCATCCATAGGCAAAGGCAATGCTCCCTGAGGCATATTCGTGTTGTGGCCTCCTACGTGCGGGAGTAACACAGATTTGGAAAAGTTACCGCGCGGCGTTTTCACCACAAGCCCATCACCGAGGACCGATACGCGAGGTTCGTGTTCCCGCCGCCCACTCGCCACTTGGTTCACAAGTTCAATAAGAACATTGTTCTGAGATTTTGAAATTGGAAATATCCAGGACATGCCAGTGTTTGCGAGATCTGGCAAAGCGTATTGTGGGAGGCCCTTATCACCCAATGCAGCGGTTTGCGGATCGAGCAATGTGAGCCCCAGTCGCATGTGACCACTCCATCCTCGCTCCGTCTTCTCGATTTCAACCAGAAATAGTTCACCCGGCAGTAAAGGCTTCTCACTAAATGTCAATCCATGTGCGAAACTTGCTTTTCGGTATGCCACAGTGTTATTGTCGAATAAAACTATGTTTGATCCATGATAGTGATGAAATCTGGTTAACATGATTATTATGATCACAAATACACTCGAGCATAAAGCTCACTAAAATCGTTAGGCTGCTATTTGTTGGATAAGGAGTTTTCTTTGTTATCTTTGCATTTTTAAGATTTTTTCCTATGAAAATGGCAAATCAAATCCAAACAACAAATCAACTTCAATGAAGACTTTTTTTTTATTGGATTGGTCATTGGAGGTCAGTGTGACCAGATTATTTTTTGCGAAAATACCGAGGCACCTCCAGAAAATACGGAAATATACTGACCTATGCAGGGCAAATATACCAATAAAAATACTGATTTTCATAAGAAATTTACTGTAATAATCATCTTCAATCATCGCTATAAATGATGGAGTTATAAATATTTTATCGTTCTTTTCGAAGGATTAAAAATGATAAATGTTTTCAGTAACAAATAAATTTGTCTAATAAATTTATAAAATTAAAATGCAAAAAAATTACAAAATTTCCAGTACATACATATTTTTTTCTTACACTTTAAAAAAAAATATTGACAGGTGTTTTCTCTTTAGTCTGTTCAAAATAACAAAAAAAACTTAGTTACAAAAATAGTTGCGTTCGATATTGATCTAATGACTAACTTGATAGTTAAACCTAGTACATCCATCCACAAGCTATGCTTAGCTTGGGGCTAGATAATGCTGTGTTAATTGTCCAACATTGTTTATTTATGTGTAATATTGAATCTGTGATATCGATGTTTTCTAACTATGTACTAACTAGCACATAGATGTTTATTCACCATCGATGAATATCAATCATCCATAAGGTAGACTGAATTCGGGGTTTATTTAAATAGTTGATATTCACGGGATTCCCCGAACATTGGTTCGCGACCATTGCTTACGGTGCTAATAATGGACAAAATATACTGAAAAAGTATTAAAATACTGAATCTGGTCACACTGTTGGAGATTTTAGTAAGAGAGTTTACGGTTTTGCTGGTCTAAAAATACGGTGAACGGCAATATTTTACGCTAGGTAAAAATATAAAAATACGGTACACCTCAATTAATAAACCTAATTGTATGAGACAACTGAATTAATTGTTAAACTATTAATTATTTATTGAAGCAACTTAATTCTCTCACTTTAATCTCATATTACTACTGAACTGTTTTTTATATATCGATCGATACATTCATTTTTCATCATAGGTTTTTTGAACCTATTAGAGCATAAAGAATAATAAAGTCTTTTCACTTAGGAAGCGTTCTGTGACGTTTCAGTTTGACAGTTATGAAAATGAGCTAAGGTGTAATCGTAAAAATTTGATTCGATTTTTGTGACTTGATTTAGTAACGATAATCGAAAATTCGTAAAATATTTTCATTAATTTGATTTGAAATAACATTAAATTAGATCTATATAAATAAAAAAAATTGGAAACATCTGCATTTCCGATAGGTAATGCGTCATAACCTAGAAATAGGACAGTAATAATATCAGCAGATAGGTAGGTAATTGAAAATAAATAACAAATAATCATAGGTATGTACTACCGTGTTGAAATTTTAAAATGATGATGTAGTAAGTTACGATTTTAATTTGCGATAATCAATTTATAAATTTCCCGGAATCATATTTGTTTGCCTCAACTCTATGGCGTCGTCCTAATTGGGAGCGATCGTACGATGACACGATGCGTTCTCGTCATGCGATGAGTTCAAACATACAGATTTCATCAGAGTGTCCTATTTGAACCTCGCAAGTAATCGTACGATCACATAAAATGCTTAATAATGATCGTACGATGCCTTTGATCGTGCGATCATGCAATCAAAGTAACAGATCTCTTTTGAGTGTCCTGATCGGTTACCGACGCGATGCGTTGACGCGCGAGGGGCATCATCATCGTTGACGGCATCACACGATGGACGTCGCGCGATGTATTAGGACACCTATTAGGTCATCGCACGACCACTTTGATCGTGAGATGAAGAACGCATCGCGCCATCGTACGATCGCTCCCAATTAGGACGTCGCCTATTACGTTCCGTTCTACGCAAAACATATTGCCAAGGATTTTATAAAATAATTGTTTTCTTTTTTTTATTACACGTGGAGGCTAAATTAAATTTACTTTTGGATAATTTGCGTGTCTTACCTACTATACTTCTGTAGCTTAATTAATATGTTTGAAATTAAACAAAAATTGATTGAATTTTCGAAATTGTGATTTGGCAAAATCCTAGTCAATTGAAATGAAATGCATTCCATCTGTCAGGGAACGCTTCCTAGATGAAAAAGACTATAGCAAATTTTACGACGAAAACAATGGTATATAATTTGTAAACTATAATTATAGCATAATCCAAACTTGATTGTTCTATTGATATGTCACAAACTATTTGTGGCCGGCGAAAACTGATTTTGCACACAAAGTTTTTTTAAAGGTCAAAATCTGCGCGTGAGACGGGTTAAATCTGGAAATTCCCGCTGTCTACGTACCCGAATGGAAAAGTCTGTGTGAATGTTTGTTAAGTAATCTCCGTAACTACTAAAGTTATTTACATGGTAAGTACATAGTTATTTTAGGACCTAGAATAAGACATAGGTTATACACATTTGAAAATTTTAACCACTGAGGGGGTTAAATAGGGTGGTAAAGTTTGTATGGAAAAATATTATTCTTGATTTGATTCACTCAAAACTCGGTAAAAATAAACTAATTTAACTTTTTTTTTACGAAACTACCCTTAGGAGGTGTGCAATAAATATCTGAAATTAGACAAAAAATCTTCCACGGTGCACAACTATTAATTAACTAAATCAAATATTGTATTAGAAATAAGGTAGTGTGGCACTACCGTAATAACGTATCACACAGTACAGTACAGTACAGTAGCTGGTACATCTGGAAAAAATACGGTCTACCGTAATTACGGCGTGGTTGGAAACACTGGTACCATCACAGTCTCCTACTATATTACGATGAAGCCTTCATGATTTTTGTAGTGTACAAATTAGAGTCGAATCCGATTGCGCTGTACTGTAAAAGTGTACATTACAGGCAATAATCTCCCGACCGAGAGATTGAATGCTTGAATGGATGCTAATGATGATGAAAGAAGTCGTGAATGGACGATAAAAAAATTTAGGGTGATTTGTTCCGAAGGAACGTGTTACGTATGTCAAGTCAATCAAAGTCAAAAACATATGTAGACCTTAAGGTACGTTTAGATCTAATATTGATATATATATATATATATATATCAACATTGTGCGATTTTGTGGAAAGCAACATGTTGAATTGAAAGCAACACTGTTGCCGTTTGTGGAATGAGTCTTTCAACAGAACGTCGACCGTTCTACAAAATACGCCTTGTTGAAACGTGTTGCTCTTGAACCCGCATTTGATGGATTCATTCAACATCAGCGACAATCCGTTGCTTCAACGAATGTTGAACAAATCTAAACTTACCTTTATGTAGACTATTAAAGCAAGCGGAGCCATACAAAAAGAAGTTGACTTGACACAAAAGAAAACAAACAAACGTGTTTCGAACCTACTTTAATCTCTGGAAACCTTGGAAACAAAACAAACAATACAAAAAAACGTGTTGCGTGCACATCATAAAAATGACTCTTTGCGGCAAAGTACTAATGCGGATTTCAAGTTTACGAGTTGTTCAAAGAAGTCCACCATGTTTTCTAAAATATTACCATTCTGCTTGTAACAAAATAAATAGACGTGTTTTTCAAATTACGGCTGGCATAGGCCAAGAAAGGCGTTTTATTTCAGAGTAAGTAGCAAAGTGTCACATTCACATTATAAGCTTAGACTATATAGTTAGTCTATCTATCTATAGGTAGTCAAAATCCTTTTAAAGTCTCCACACACAGAAGCCGGAGGTGGAGCGGGGCGGGGGGAGGCGAAGCTGCGAAGGCGAGCTGGTTTTTCCTATGGCACCGCGCCGCCGCCACCGCCGCCGCCTGCGGTATGTAGGCTTTCATATGATTCAATAGGATACAACTCGCACGCCTTCGCCTTCGCTACCCGCCTCCCCGGCTTCAGTGTTTGGGGACCTTTATTGATATTCCGATAGAGGCAGGCAGTTGCGATGGACGTACACACAAACACAATCCAGACGCAGAGCCATATAATCTAGAAGTTGAAGTTTATTTCAATAATAATCTTTGAGACTTCCGAAAAGATGGCTGATCAGTAAAGATGTGTAATTTTACACAAAAAATTTAAGAATATAAAATAAACATCAGACAAGGCAATATGGCTGTAATATGGCTTTAGCCTGTTCATAAAAATGGACAAATTAAACTAAAAAAAAAAAAAAAAAAAAAATCTTTGAGGACGTCAATGTCAATCACGTGACTTTTTGACGTGCGATGCGAATGGACTTTACTGTCTGTGTGTGTGCAAGTTTGCTGTTTGTTTCGTTTCGGTCTCGCTTTGTATTGTTGACGGAATTCCACCGGTCGAAGAAATTAGGTATTGTATAACCGTGGTTTTCTAATTTAAGTTGCCTTCGAAGCATTTATTGGAAGCAATGGAAAACTTCTTGTTATAGTTGCTAACAGGTTTTTTTAGTGCTGCTCTTGACGTGAAAGAATGATGAGGTTAGAAAATTTATTGCAATTTCACTGACAAATTTATTTATTTTCTAGTTACAGCCCCGGCTTTGCACGGGTGCATGCATTATACATTTAAACCTTCCTCTAGAATCACTCTATCTATTAAAAAAATGCATCAAAATTCGGTGCCTATGTTTGCTTAGATCTAAACTAAGATCTAAGCAAACCAGTGTTTCCTCTTCTAGGGATTTCGCCCTTTTTTAGGGCGAAACTACTTAGTTTATGTTCTACTAGCTGGTACCCGCGACTTCGTCTGCGCATGATTAGTATTTGGAGTACTCGCGATTTTACTTGCGTAATTCCCTTTCCCGTGGGATTTTGGAGATAAAATAAAGCCTATTTCTTATTCCAGCTTATAATCTATCTCTGTGCCATTTCATCCAGATCCGTTCAGCAGTGTTTGCGTGAAAGAGTAACAAACATCCATCCATTTATCCATTCATACTTAAAAACTTTCGCGTTTATCGGTTCAATTCAGTTTGGTTCCCGTGGGCTATACGGGTTTTCAAAAATTTCTCACAGCATCTGAACGACGCGTTGCACACGCGTCGTTCAGATGATGTGAGAAATTTTTGAAAACCCGTATAGCCCAGGGGAATCAAACTGAATTCCGGGATAAAATGTCTCCCATGTCCAATCGTCCCGAGTTCCATTCGAATTCATTCAATTCCGTCGTGATGCGTGGTTAAAGAATTTTTCTTTCACCCTCTCTCCCAGGGGAACCTTACTGAATTCCGGGATAAAAAGTATCCCATGTCCTTCCTTGTAGTATGAACTCAAATCGTCCCGAGTTTCATTCCAACTCATTCAGTAGTTTCGGCGTGATGCGTGGTTAAAAATTTTTCTTTCACCCTCTCTCCCAGGGGAACCTTACTGAATTCCGGGATATAAAGTATCCTATGTCCTTCCTCGTAGTATGATCTATAATCATGCCGAGTTTCATTTCAATCCATCAAGTAGTTTCGGCGTGATGCGCGTTTACGATACAGACAGACAGACAGACAGACAGACATGAATGAAAAAAATTACAGTTTTGGCTTGAGTATCGATAATAGAGTGCCCTCCAAAAAAAATTTTCAAAATATCTTCAATGTACAGAATTTGACCTGTTACAGTTTTATTATAAGTATAGATAAGGGTTGTTTTTATTGCGAAAGGGATTTAGGGAATTTAGGGGAAAAATATCTTGATGTGATAAACCCTTTTTATTCTATGCTGTAGGGCTCTACCTATTAGGGGACTCCCCAAATTATCTTCGTATTATAAGCCGACAAATTTTGGTGAATCATTTGGACAGTACCTTTGTTGCAAAGGATATCAGAAATTAGTTACATTTTGCTTCCCCAAATTATCTTCGTATTATAAGCCGACAAATTTTGGTGAATAATTTGGACAGTACCATAACCTATGTTGCAAAGGATATCAGAAATGAGTTGCATTTTGCTTCCATTATTTTCGTTTGTACATAATAATATTCTAAATTTGTCATCTTGGAAAACAAAAAACAACAAATATTTAACGCCAAGTCACAGGATCCACCTTTATACAAGTTATAGATATAGGTAATGATGAAAGCTAATTCAATAATAGTATAATTGATGAAACAACAGATCTGTCTGTGAAAAAACAGTTGGCTATAATTATTATATATTTTAACAGCGTTACAAAAAAAGTGGATTGCAGATTTTTCGATATGATCAACATAATTGACGGGTGGAAACCCGTACTTTACACTAAGTTAGGAATCATTATCAACCTATATTAGTCCACTGCTGGACATAGGCCTCCCCCAATGAGCGCCATAAGTTAAGAATGCTGGCTAACAACTGCTCAATTTTAGAGCCTACGACTGCCATGCTCAATGCCGCGAAAGCCTGCAGAAGTAATGCTTCGGCGTCTGAGTCGTTCAATTAATTAGTAATGTTAATTTTTTTTTTCTTATTAAAACCCAACAGGATGTGTATTATTATTATTCATGCGACCTAAATTAGGGCATTTTGAAAAAAAATAGGGATTTTTAGGGATAAATTCCGAAAAATTTAGGGCAAAACCGAAATCCTCTGTGGAAACACTGAAGCAAACATAGGGACAGACAGAGGGAAACGACTTTGTTTTGTTTGTAGGTCAATGCTAATATAATTTTATGAGGTAGACGTCGCACTAGCGCGCGGTAACTGCGGCGGCAAAATTAAGGCAATTGTCATAATTTCGATTTAGTCGAATATTATCTGCGAGCGAGACCGTGCGTGACATTATTGTTATGCCGAGCTGTGTGTTTAGAACTTGCAAAAACTATGGTACTAAGGTAAAAAAGGATGAAGGAGTTACGTACCACACGTAAGTACATAAAACACCTAGTAATTTACGTTTTATTTCGAAATTACAACAATTTATCTTTAAATTATCAAATATTTAAAATAATGCTAAAAAGTGATAGAGAATATCGACGACGACAGCAGCGCGATAAGGACAGACAGTGTGCACCGAACGTGTGTCATAGAGTAATCAGATTAGAAGAATTCAGATATGATTTCCTAGGCACAAATTTACCTACAAATTCTAATGGAATGGCACTGTGAATATCTTTTTGTTTCAGAAATGTGTATAAACATTTCTGAATTAAGTGCAATATAAAAGAGTTGAAAATAAATGAAAATAAACTTTATAAAGAAAAATAAACTAATGAATGAAAATAAACTAAACCTTATAAAACTTCTCCAAAAGTTATATTTCGTATATCTATATAATATTGTTCATATGCAAAAAGACAACTAAATTAAAACATTTTATTTATTTATTTGCAATATATTAATATACTTTTTTGGGGGCTGCCCGCGAGAGTGACTTTTTAGTTCCCGAATAATTAATTTCTACTCTTTTGTGTCGCAACTAGGTATAAGTGCTTCTTTTATTTATCAGTCGATCATAAGCCTTTAGAAATAGGTAGGAAGCTGATAATATTATGTTTTGTAGATTCCCGAGTGAAGAGCTTATAAGGCATAAATGGATCAGCAAAGTACGGGCAGAAAGAAGTGAGCATGACTGGATGCCTACAAAAAGTAGCACAATATGTTCTGCCCATTTTGAAGACCAACACAAATATACTACGCCAAAAGGATATTTGCGTCTGCAAAAATGTGCATTGCCTGTAGTTTTATCGGTAAGAGAGCACAATTTTTTGTTTAATTATTTTTTCGTTACAATAAAAACTTTATTTATTTATTAAAATTTGGGTAGTCTATCTTTTAGTAACACAAAAGATAAAATCATCTTTTGAAGTAAAAACTTCTTTAGCATCGTTGTGATTTGAAAGTCGATGAAACGAAAATGCAGCAATAAAATGAGACACATAAATTCATAAGATTTAACGTGGGAGAAAATGAGATAAGAAGCTTTTTGTAGGTTTCACTTCTACCACGTGTGAATTGCAAACATGTTTTTTTTTACAGGATGAGATTCCACGAGCCTCTATGATTACCGGGCTTGAAGATGAGGTTCCACGACCTTCTACGTCTATCAGCTTTAGCAATGTAAATTTATCAGACATGGACTCTGTATTCGATACGCCAAGAAAAGCAAGCCTTAAAAAGCAGGTCCGAAAACTGAGCCTTGAAAAGAAGGTGTTACAGAATAAAAACAAAGTTTTAAAAAACCAAAATACAAGACTAAAAAAAAAAATTACCAGTATGAAAAATATTTTAAAGATTTTATTAAAAAAAAACTATGTATAAGCACAACAATTTGCGGATCTTAACCTAAAAGCAGAACCAATCAACTTGTTTAACAGAATAATTCAATTAAAAAAGTCTAAGAAGAGTTTTAGAAATAAAATATTTAATATCCAGCAGCTCTTAGAAAATTTGCATTAACGCTAAATTTTTATTCCCCGGGAGCATACAAATACGTAAGGCGGGTATTCCATTCAGCTCCTCCTCATCCTCGTGTTTTGGCTAAATGGTACAAAAATAGTTCGATGTTGCCAGGCTTCACAAAACAAGCGTTTGACATACTAAAACAAAAAAAATCTTCGTCTGGGAACAGACTTACCTGTGTGTGGCAGTTGTAGATGAAATGGCCCTAAGGCATCAAACACAATGGACGGGTAAAAGTAGGTACAGAAAGATTTGTTGATTACGGTTCTGGACCATCCGAAAACAAAGAAATTGCAACAGAAGCTTACCTATGTTTTCATTTTAGTTTGCCTATGTGAAAATTGGAAAATGAAATTATATGTTAATAATAAAACAAACAAATTGTTTCATTAAAAACATCCCTTCTGTAACAATATTTCTCCTATTGTGCTCGCGTTTTTCAAGCAACATGTCTAAACAGATAGCTATCCTTTTATATATATCTGTCCTAACTGTATTATCTGCCGCATTTATTTTTGTAACCTATGGATACGCTAGAGGTAAGTATGTATATGTCGTACAGGAACTAAATCTGAGCACCGCGCTGTATGAATATTATACGTCATCTTTAGTAAAATATCATTGATGTAGGTAGTGAGTGATAGACAAGCAGCCTGTGACTGATATGTTTATATGTCTAGGTATATTACAAAGTGTTGAATTGAGTCAGTATTGGATCATAGGTAACAAGTCTGAAGTTGTTTCCGGTTGAAGTTGTTTTTGTTTTATGTACCTATACTAGTGGTCTTCAACTCCTTTTTGGGTAAAAGCCTGTAAGCCTGTGACTGATATGTTTATATGTCTAGGTATATTACAAAGTGTTGAATTGAGTCAGTATTGGATCATAGGTAACAAGTCTGAAGTTGTTTCCGGTTGAAGTTGTTTTTGTTTTATGTACCTATACTAGTGGTCTTCAACTCCTTTTTGGGTAAAAGCCTGTAACTATGACCAAAGCTATTGCTTTTTTTCATTCATAGTCACATCACCGCAGAGCCCTACACAGACCTAGTGCGAGAGAGAAAGACCTCTGCTCAGATAAATTTACCTATAAACAATAAAGAGACCGATGTGGCGCGGTGGGCGAAGGTCCGCCTGCGACGCAGGAGGTTGCGGGTTCGATTCCCGCCTCGGAACAAATTTGTGTACGATCTGCAGAAATTTGTTCCGTTGGTCTGGGTGTTTAATATGTTTAATAAAAAAATATCTATCTATGTATATAATGTATTAAATATATCAGTTATCTAGTACCCATAACACAAGCTTTGAGTTGCTTACTTTGGGGCTAGATCAGTGGTCGTCATTTGCGGCCCGCGGGCCGCTTGCGGCCCGTGGGCCATTTTTGTGCGGCCCGCCGTGATTGACTCAAGAACAGCGCAAATAAAATAAATATTATGTACTTTTCAAGCACTGTGAAAATATTTTCTGTGCGTGGCAGTTCAATTATTAGAAAACAAATGAATCGAATTACCACTATTTTTATTTTTTTTTATTTTTTCATAATAGTCCATCTAGGACAGGCGAAATCCATAAAGCCATACTGCCTTGTCTTTCGTATTTTTTGACTTCAGTGAATTCTAGGACAGGCGAAAGCCATAAAGCTATACTGCCTTGTCTTAGTACGTCACATTGTCCTATGTGGCACTTGACCAGAAAATTATGACGACCACTGGGCTAGATAATGCTGCCAGCATTATTTTTTAGACTAAAAAAAAAAATATGAAAGTAGGAAAAATATTACATACTTATTAATATATTTTCAGTACTTTGCCTGAGCTGAATATATTCTATGCTGTTTAATTTCATTATTATGATTATATTAATTTATTTCAATACATAGGTTGAGGTTCTCTTATAAAGTTTGCGTTAAATAATAAACCTGACGAAAATGATATTTTCAATCAAGATCATCTTATCAGAATCCAATTTAGCAATGAGATGAGTTGAATTTGTAGATTTGATATGCAATCAAATAGCCAGGGATTGGCCACCTGTGGCTCTTACACAGAATAGATTAAAGTACGGTAGGTATAAACTGAAAGAAGGTACATAATATTATATTGACATTCACTTTTGAAACTCCGTTGAAGCCGGTTATGGCCATCAGTGGTCAAAAAAATAGACTATTAAAAATCGGACTACCCACACAGATATGCGAGGTCATAAAAATACCTACGCGTAGATTTGAGAACCTCCTCCGTTTTTTCATCTTTTGAAAAAAGTCTTTCCTCGGACCTTGATACCCACTAAGTATTACGGTTTTGGACCATTTTCATCTTTCGCAAAACTCAAATTTTTTGTAGGTAATAAGAAAAATCCGATTTCAGAATTTATTTATTTAACCATTTCGTTACACAATCATTGGGAAGTACGATACCTGTAGGTAAGTACTAATTATTGTTCTATAGGCCAGAAAAAAATCTTAAAAAGTCCTTCCTTTATGTAGAGCTAGCGACAGGGTGTCGCGACTCGCGACTTCATTCGCATGTAGGTATACTTTAGTAATACCCGATTGACCTTGACCCCATTTTAACTAGTACCATAGTATACAAATTTTCAAAAATCAGCGTGTACACTATAAATTCTTAGCGAGTGCCTAAAAGGAACCTCCATGCAACATTTTAGCTTCATAGCTCTTCTAGTTACCTACAGAGATCTCTTCTCTTGATGGGTCACCCAGTTCTCTCTTTTATACCTATAAGTAATACAGAAGAGAGAACTGGGTAATCTATTACCTATACTATAATATAGAAATTCTATGGTACGCTCACTTCGCTCGCCGCATCAACGTCAGTGTTCCATCGAAAAGTTTGGCCACTCCTGCAAAGTCAGATAACATTCTGTTTCTCGATCTGTGTCGAGAAATGGACCTATCGCTTTTCAATCAGTTACGTAAAGAACGTGTACCAAGCGGTCGATTCGTACGGCATTGCCACATATGGTCTGGCCATATTAGGTCTATTTTTGTACCTATCAAACTAGTTAATCACGGATAGGTTTTACCTGTGACTATGAGAATACTGTACCTGTATCTGCTATGTTTTGTTTCATGGAGCAGTCCAGTTCAGGCAAATATAAACACAAAGTCAAAAGCTCGAGGTATGGGTGGACTAAGCCCTCTTGATCCTTCTTCGTTTTCAAGACCTGGTAAGTACATAATATATAAGTAAATATATAATAATAAGGTAAGTATATAATTAATTTTCAAAAGATTAAAGAAATTAGGCGAATTAGGTAGATGATTTTAATAAATTGCATTGCTCATTTTGTCAGCTTGAAATCCATTCGAGCCATATTGCCTTTACGTTTATTTATTTCCTTGACGTGAACAATACCTACGTATTTAGGTACTTTTCAGCCATTTTTATTTCCCAAGACGCACATCGGCGATTAGGCATGGCAATTAGACTGAGAAATGCCCAATCGTGTAGTGAATTGATCAATACGTAAATTGACCAATTTTTGAAATAGAGATTAGGATTTATTCAACGTATTTGTTCTGGCTAGGTAGATGTAGGTATGTGTTTGAACGAGGCATTTTCTTAAAGATTCATCTTTTTTTTCAGAATTATCAGTCGTGAAACATGTGTCGTTATCTTTAAATGTGGATTTCGATAAGAAGGTTCTAAGAGGGATCGCCACTCTCAATATTGATGTTTTACAAGAGATCAACGAAGTGGTATGTTCAATTCAGTAATGATTGATTATCCTAATAATATTATAAACGCGAAAGTTTGTAAGTATGGATGGATGTTTGTTAGTCTTTCACACAAAAACTACTTAACGGATGTGGATGAAATTTGGCACAGAGATAGATTATAGTCTGGAATAATCAAATAATCAATATCTTTATTTCTTTAGGCTTACAAAATAAGCACTTAGACAAGTCAAATACCACATATAACCCGGAATTCCCATGGGAACGAGAATAACCACGGGTGAAACCGTGGCGCTACTAGGAGTTCCATAAGGCAGCGTTTCCACAAGAGATGTGCGAAGATGCGTAGCTAGTGTGTGTTTGTAAGAATAGAATCGCTTCATTTCCCGAACCTCTGAGGACCCATGGGGCGCTGTGGGCAAAGGTCTGCTTGTGACACAGGAGCTTACCAGTTCGATTCCCGCCTTGGGACAATTAATGTTTGTACGATCTGCAAATATTTGTTCAGAGTTCTGGGTGTTTTCTATGTATAATAAATATCTATCTTTGTCAATCATCAAGTAGGTATTGTATTAAGTACTATCATCTACCCCCGGCTTCGCACGCTTATGTCCATGAAATCGTTTTAAGGGTATTTCAATCCCATGAGAACTGATTTATGGGATGAAAACCAAGCCTAGGTTTGTGTTATTCCAGGGCTAGAACTACGTCTATTCAAAATTTCAGCCCGATCTGTTCATGAGTTTTTGTGTGAAAGGGGACCAAACATTCATCATTAGGTTTATTTTTAGGTCGAGTGTTCCGTCTCGGTGTTTTCTATGCACCTACTATAATAAAGTAATCTATTATATATGTACCTGCCCTCCGGCCAGGTTGGATGACGATCTGCGAAAGACTGCTGGCAGATGCTGGATGCGTCAAGCTGAAGACAGGGCACTATCGCGGTCATTGGGGGAGGCCTATGTCAAGCAGTGGACTAATATAGGTTGATGATGTTGATGATGAGTATGTTATGTATTAAATTTACCAGTTACTACTTTAATATATTTTAAAAATAGTATTCCAAATACATAATTAATGAAGGATACACCAAGTATAGCGTTTAAATAACTGATGCTGATCGAAACATGGTTATAATAACTGCCAAACGATTTCAGATCCTAGACGTGAGTAAACTGAGCATAGAATCAGTTGAGGATGGCAACGGTAAGAAGCTGGACTTCACTCTTGGCAAAGATATACCTACATTTGGTTCAAAGTTGACCGTCAAACTACCTGAGCCGATGTTAAATGGTACCAAGTAAGTACACAAACTTTTATTTCATGACTAGCGACCCGCCCCGGCTTCGCATGGTTTTATTATACGTATAAACCTTCCTCTTGAATCACTCTATCTATTAAAAAAACCGCATCAAAATCCGTTGCATAGTTTTAAAGATATAA
Source organism: Eupithecia centaureata (assembly GCA_944547425.1). Taxonomy (NCBI): domain Eukaryota; kingdom Metazoa; phylum Arthropoda; class Insecta; order Lepidoptera; family Geometridae; genus Eupithecia; species Eupithecia centaureata. The sequence goes on along the minus strand of OX155691.1, from coordinate 4,728,533 downwards.
GCATACAAAGGGACATAGGGATATAGAGACAGAGAAAGCGACTTTGTTTTAACTATGTAGTGATTAATTAGTGTAATATATTTCTCTGCACCCACACTACAATTAGTGTGGTTTGACCTTTGTCAAGACTTTAACTACCTATGTCGGGGGTGGGGAAAAATTAGTGGATGATCTTAATAAAGTATCCTATAAGAATAAGATGATATATTATTATAATTCTCTTTGAATATAAGAAGATAGCTACCACCTTCATAAAATGAAAAAAAATGAACACTTTATTGTATATGAAATAACATGAATAGAAATCTTAAATCTACATTAAAAATAATCACAGTACAGGAGCCCTTATCGCTTAACGCTGAGCTCAAAACTAAATAGATGTTCCATCAAAATATAAAACAAAATTAATTTAATTTTAAAACATTATGAAAGGTTTTGCAGCTTTTTTGGGGCTAATAAGTCAACATTATACAAAACCTCTAGCGGGGCATTTATTCCAGCTCGAGGTTAAAAAATATATAAAAAAATTACTAACATTTTTATGGCTTATTTGTAATTGCCTTATATGTATGGAGCGTAACGACACTATATTGATTATAAGATTAGTCTTTACATGTAAGCAAAAAGGCAATGAATCTAACTTGGTTTCGATTGTGAGGCGCCGACTCCTGCTAAAATACCTTAGCGCAGCGATTTCACAGCTCACATTTGATTACAGTCGATGTTTAATGTCTCTGATTACGATAGCAGTTTCCTGCTTGAAAAAAGTAGGTAATAAGTGATTTTTCTAATAAGAAAACAAAGTCCTAAATGCTACAAACAAATGTATAATTAACAAATTAAATTATAATCAAGAAATAGAAACAAATTAAAACTAGTAAATAAGATTATTTAAAATAACTGTGTTTGTCAGCAAACAGTCAAGAGGGCGTTAACTAACTGATCCAATTTAGATTTTATATTTAATAATTTTTATTTTTAAAAATGATACCGTAATAAAACTGGGTGTCATGTTTAGTGCTCACTGTTGGATTAGTTCAGCTTTTTTATCAGCAACCAATACTTGTTCAAATAGAAGAGCTTATTACTATTTAGCAAAATAGTCTGTCCTGTGGAATCCCTAAAATATATCTTCTGTCTTTAGGTTAAAGCTCATAATAAGGTACAGCACCGACCCTAAGGCTTCGGCTCTACAATGGTTGGAACCCGATCAGACGTCAGGCAAAATTCACCCCTATCTCTTCAGTCAGTGCCAAGTGAGTATCTTTAACATGAACAAATATAGATTTTTAGCTTATACGTAATAAGTTGAACTTAAGAAACTGAAAGTTTAGTTCAACTTAGTATGTATGATCTTAAAATCCCGAAGTCTGCGCCAATCTTAACTATTTTGATGGTTTTATATAAATAGCATCTACCCGCAGTACTTATATCCTTTTCAGCATACAATCTATCTCTTTGCAAAAATGTTATATGGATACGTTCTGCCGATAATGTTTAAGACAGATAGACACTTCCGTATTTAAAATATCACATAGTATAAATCTTCATTTTTATGGCTGTATGGATCCACTTAAATTTCAAAGACAAATAACAGATTTTCCTGTTTTGCTAAACATACTAAAGATTTTATAAAGAATCGTAGGTACTTTAAAAGAATTTAAGTTATTATCAATTGATTAATTATTTTTGCGAATTTCATTCAAATTCATTCTCAATTTCTATTATATGTTATTAACAAAATGGATGTTATGTCTGAAATAACCTATTTATTTCAGACATAGCATCAATTTTGTTAATACACATTTACATTTACAATTTACAATTTCTATTTATTTTTACAGCCGATCCACGCCCGCTCGATCCTACCCTGCCAAGACACGCCCGCCGTGAAGTTCACGTACGACGCGGAAGTGACCGCGCCCTCACAGTTCACAGTCCTCATGAGCGCTCTACGCGGGGAGGTGAACGGAAACGTGACGAGTTTCAAACAGCCCGTGCCCTTGCCGGCGTATCTGGTCGCTATTGCCGTGGGCTCCTTGGAGCATAGGACACTGGGGCCTAGGTGAGTCTTACCAAGTTCACGTACGATGGAGAAACAATGAATACAATCGAGCTAACTGCAGACGGTTGCAAACAGCCTAGAGGTAGCTCAACTGATTCATGCTTCCGAATCGTCCCCAAGACTGCATTACGACGCTGTATGCGCTGCGCCAGATACTCACCAGCGCAGGGTCACGCGTCGCATCGACCAGACGCTCAGATAATTTTAAAAACGTGTGATACTGAAATCTAAAATTGAATTCCAGGTCTCTAGTATGGGCAGAGAAGAAAGAGATAGAGCGCAGTGCGTGGGAGTTCGCCGAGACGGAGAATTACCTGCAAGCGGCCGAGAGACTGTGCGGTCCTTACGTGTGGACGCAGTATGATCTCCTGGTGCTTCCACCTTCCTTCCCTTATGGAGGCATGGAAAATCCTTGTCTTACATTCGTCACACCTACGTTATTGGTAAGGTCCTTTATAGCTATAATATGATCTTTTTTTTCAAAAATTAAGAATTAAACTGGCTAGTTCTAGCCGGGGATAACACATAGGCTACTTTTAATCCCATAAATAAGTTCCCATGGGATAGAAATAACCTTGAGAAGTTTCCATAGACAAAGCGTGCGAAGCGGCGCATTTTTTTAACAGCAGTTCTAGGACTAGTTTTAGGAAGCTAAAACCGTTTACAGAACTTAGATACATTTGACCGGGTGGTGACGGGTTAAAAGCTCGTGTAGGCCTAATGCCTAATACAAAATATGGTATCATCCTTTTTAATTTTGATTCAGAACTAACCATCATTTTTTGCGTCAAATTTAAAGTCTGTCCTTACTTTCTTAGTTGATGTAATACGCAAATATATTTATTAACCTAAAATAAATAAACGTTATCGATTTTGATACCTCAAAATCTGAATTCTAACTTTCCAGGCTGGTGATAGAAGTCTAGCGGACGTGATAGTCCATGAGATAATGCACAGTTGGACGGGCAACCTCGTTACCAACCGGAACTTTGAGCATTTCTGGCTGAACGAGGGCTTCACCGTTTTCCTGGAGAGGAAGGTCGGAGCATCGCTGGTTGAAGACAAAGAGACGGCTAAGAAAGTCAGAGACTTCAATAGTATACTCGGCTTGCAGGAGTTGAATGAAACTGTAAGTAAAAGTTTACAAATTCTAATATAAAATTAAATGAAAAAGAAAATTACTGGAATTCTCATTCGAGTGTGAAGTTTTAGTCAGATTTAATTTATATGAGCTGAAAACTGCTTGAAATATTTTTTTTATTAATAACAAAGAAATTTATAATGAAACAGCTAGGTAAATATAAAAGAAAATAACGACAAGTAATTCTCATTATTTTATATATTTTGTTGCATATCATATTCACTTATTATATATTTATTTAGAATCGTGCAAGTCCACCCATCATTACATACAACGGTTGCCTGAAAAATATTGTTTATGAGGGATTAAGTCGCCCATTGTGCTTGTTTTATTTATGTAATATCTTTTTATTGTATTTGTGCTGTTTGAAGATGATTGACCAAAAGGCGCCAAAACTATGAAACATAAATTTTGCACACACGAAGATCTGGGCTTGGAATAGGCATACCTAATAAAAGGCTGATTTTTATTGCAAAAACGCTTGTGAAACCGTGGCAAGTGATAAAAAATTAAAAACAGTATAATATCTCTATAGAGATTTTATCTTCATTTGTGTAGTTAAGAGCTTTTTAACCGATTTAAAAAAAAGAGGTTATTAATTCGACCGTTCTTTTTATGTGTTAGATAAGATTCTCGAACCGATAGTCATGTGTAAAACGAAACAACAGTAAAAAGCCATCGTCTTTTCGTTACCTTCACTTTTATATCTTTATGGATTCTTATGATTTAACATATTCTACGTATTGCTTTTTAACTCGCTATGTGTCGAAAAAAGCTTACTAAAAACTTGCTGTAAAATATCCGAGTATGTAGAAGATAAAGAAGCTTGGGAAGAGTTTTGCTCCAAGTTGAAAACTAACAACCTAACAAGGTAAAGACTTCTTCATTACTCTATCTAAAAGATTGACGTGAATAAAAATTAAATTGACGACTATTCTATTTTATTATTATGAGATTATTATTTTCTAGTCATATAGGTACCTAATTTGAGTTTGTGACGTGTCTTAGAGTCATGTAAGGTGTAAAGGAAATAAATCACTTTTGAATTTGTTCGATATCGATTATCTTCTTAAACAAGATTCCACAAAAAACCAACAACAAAACAACGTAAAGCAACGCAAATTTCAGGTACAAAGCACACTAGGAGTAGAGAGCCCATTCACAAGTCTTGTTGTCGACTTGAGTGGGCCAATCAACCCCGACGATGCGTACTCTAGAGTGCCTTATGAAAAGGGGTCGCTATTCCTTCGCTATATCGAGGATTTAGTCGGAGGAGCCGGTAAGAATAAGTTTATTTTCTAGGTAAACGCTGAATTGGGAAGCGCGAGTCCATTGACGAAACTTGTGGTGAATTTGGAGAAATGCCATCCAGATGATGCTTTTTCGACTGTGCCTTATGAAAAGGGTTCGCTGTTTTTGAGGTTTTTGGAGAATATGCTTGGTGGGCCTAGTGAGTGTGTTTTGTTTTTTTTGAATCGTTATTTTTTTAAATGTAATTGAGAATCAAGTCATTTCGTACGCATTAGATATGCAGCCGGTAGATAGGAACAAAATTATGGTTATTTGAGCAGAGATTTCTTAGTCCGCCAAAGAAATATAATTATTTTTATATGTACTTATAATACTGTATTTAACTCTAGAACTTAGGTACATTAAATTTGGGTAGACGTAAGACTTCTTCATTAAATAAATCATAGAACCATCATTAAGTTACCATCCCAAAGTTGTCTGGAAGAGATCGCTTCTGAGCGATAAGGTCGCCCATTGTACTTAGGTTATGTAATGTTATTATTGTTTGTAAAGCATTTTTTCTTGTATTGTACCTACCTACTTAGAAGTAAACTAGGTACTTTTAAAACAGGGTAGACTGGGTAGCGCTCATAAAACAATTTTCGTCCGTAATTTTGTTTAGTATAGTTTTAAAATAAAAGTCGTACATTATATAATTACATTTTTGCAGATGTATTCGACGATTTCCTACGTTCGTACTTGAACCACTTTGCCCGTAAGTCACTTGATACAGATGAGTTCAAGTCTTACCTACTGGATTACTTCAAGGACAACGAACAACTAAAGAAGGTTGACTGGGACTCCTGGTTGAACAAAGCTGGCATGCCGCCTATTATCCCTAAGTAAGTATTACTACTAGGTAAAGACTTATCGTCTGCGATCAGTCGACCAGTGTTATGACGTCACACGCACCCACGGCAGTGAAGTTCGCTAGTAATTTGATCATATTTCGTAAATTTTTGCGCACAAATACCATAAAGAGGTAGGATTACGCTCACATTCGCAAAAAAGTGTTAAAGAACACTGTACACACTTAAACTGTAACACTTAGTGTGTGTAAGAACACTTATTCTAATGATTAATCGTTAGATACCTATAACCCTGTAAAAGTTAAATATTATACGACCATAATTAATGGATAAACTGTTGTTCTACCTAGCTTTTAACACCTTTTTGTACACAGTTTCCAACAATATAATAAATTGCATTTCATATAAAAACTATGCAGTTTTCTCTTCACAGAAATTCGCAGAACAATAGAAATCCATATGAATATTATAAACGGGTTAGTTTGTGTGTGTTAGGTCTTTCGCGCAAAAGCTGAAATTCTAGCCCTGGAATAAAACAGGCTACTTTTTATCCCATAAATAAGTTACCATTGCATATAAATGCCTAAACGTTTTCATAGAAACAAGGCGGGCAGTTAACCCTAAAACTCTCCACACACTGAAGCCGGAGGCGGAGCGGAGGCGAAGGCGTGGCGGTTTTTCCCATGGCACCGCGCCAGCACCGCCTGCGGTGTGTGTGTAGGCTTTCATAGGATTCCATAGAATACAACTAGCACGCCTTCGCCTCCGCTCCGCCTCCGGCTTCAGTGTGTGGAGACCATAAATGCGACGGTTTACACACTATATTTATAAACAAAAATGTCATAAAACTTATCATTCGTTTCAGCTACGACACTACGATGACGAAGTCAGTGTCGGCTCTCGTCCATCAAGTGACATCCCACGGGAAGCTATCGCCTGACGACGTGGCTTCGTTCTCTCCGCAGCAGATGATCAACTTCCTCCAGTCTCTGCTGGACGAGCAGCCGCTGCCGGTGATCGAGCTCCGAGACTTGGTCGAGAAGTACGGGCTAGCTCGCTCGCAGAATGCTGAGATTCAATACAGGTAGGTTCTTAATACGAGGGCCGACGTTATTGTATAAACTAAGGAAATAATTCCACACCTATAATAGCACACAGAGGCTTGCTCGCTCGCAGAATGCTGAGATTCAATACAGGTAGGTTCTTAATACGAGGGCCGACGTTATTGTTTAAACTATTGAAAACAATTCCATACCTATAGCACACAGAGTTGCTTGGTCGCAAAATGCTGAGATTCAATACAGGTAGGTTCTTAATACGAGGGCCGACGTTTTGTTTAAACTATAGAAACAATCCCACACCTTGCTCGCTCGCAGAATGCTGAGATTCAATACAGGTAGGTTCTTAATACGAGGGCCGACGTTATTGATGGAAACAATTTCACACACAGAGGCTTGCTCGCTCGCAAAATATTATATATGCTTACAAAATATTGACTAAGGCAATAGACATGCCTATGAATTACTTTTTAATTTACTGCGCTCCTGCAAATCGTTTAAGTATACCTGTAGGTAATGCTCTGACAAACCTTGGCCCAATGAATCTAAACTAAGGTACACTAATAAGGCATACAATACACTAATTAATAAGGCAAATAAAATGAAATGATTCTAATGGGTTATATAATAAAAAAAAAACAGTTCACATGGTATATAAATAACCATGAGATGTTTCCATATAAAATAACACAAAATAACTATTTACTAACATTATCTATATTTGATTACAGATGGCTCCGGCTATGCATCAAGAGTAAGGACATGGATAGGCTGGACGACGTGTTTAAATTTATAAACTCTTTGGGGCGCATGAAGTACGTGCGACCAGTGTACCGAGACCTGTATGCTTGGGAGGCTGTCCGCGAGCGAGCGATACAGAACTTCCTTGATAATGAGAAATACATGATGCATGTCTCAGCGTATACACTCAGGAAAGACCTGCATCTCAACGAAGACCTGCAAGTCTCCAAGTAGAACAGAAACCCGAGTTTGATTACTCAATAATGGCAATGATTCTGTTGACTTCAAAATCTAAACTGACTAGCCTTCATTGTTGCCTTCTTTGTTTGAAAGTTGTATGGAGTGTTTTAAAAAATTATAAACGCATTAAAAATTCGTTAAAAAAATGAGAGCATCAGATCAATAATCTTTATTCTTTAGGCATATAAAATACAAGTATTATAAATATAAATGTTTGGATGGATCTCTTCACACAAAACTACTGATTGGATCGGGCTGAAATTTTGAATAGACGTAGTTTTAGGCCTGGCATAAAACATAGCCTTTTAATTTTCATCAAATATCAAGGAGCGGGGCGCAGCTTTTTACAAAAAAATATCAAAATATAAGATGTGTTTATTGATTTTCCCATCATTAACGTAGATTTTGATAATTTGTAGATGTCAACAAAATACACAAACAATTAAGGATAATTCAAAAACTACTGGTCTAATCTTGATTTTAAAAACCACACAAGAAGAACCAGCAGTCAAAATTCATCAAAATCGGTTCAACCAGAAAGAAGTAATATTTGAGGGTACAAATAAAAAGAACAGTCGAATTGAGAATCTCCTTTTCTTGAAGTTGTTTGAAAACGGGAAGGTAATATATTATCCCTTGTCTAGTCCGATTTTGTGCCAATAGAATCACTGCTATTATCGTCTCGAAAACGAGACAGCATATTTGTTCGAGATTCGGTACAACGCCTCTTCCATACAGGCGGTCTTGACTGCGAGTCTCTGATACCTATAAAACTACTATCGACTCATCGAACAAGGCTCCGTTTGCATTTGGACTCGATATAAGCAATAAATTTATATTTACTACCAACAATAATGTATTTTAATTAATAAATTATATGTATATGTTGAACGTATTTCATTAAGTTTCCCATTTAATTGTTACTTTTGTATTTATTTCAAAACATTAGAAATTGTATATAAGAGATATAGGAATTTTTTAAACACACTCATGCGTAAAGTAAAACTCAAATATGAAAAGGAACAGTTTGAAGAGGCTGGTGGAGATGCTAAGAAATTATGGAAAATCATAAATAACGTCACGAGCTTTAAATCAAAAAAGTCTCTACCTCAGGAGCTCTTACAAGGAGTTGATCTTCATGCAACATTAAACTCAGTAAACAAGTTTTTTGTTAGCGTTGGACAGAATCTCGCAAACAAAATAAATACTAATCCGTTAAATGAGATTGAGTTATCGACAAATAACCCAGTAAACTCATTTGGATTAATAGATGTGCAACCATCAGAAATACTTAGTCTCATTAACTCTCTTAAAATTGAATGTTCCGTAGGTTGGGACAATATTTCAACTAAAATTATAAAACAAAATAAAGAGCTTTTAATTTTACCACTCACACACATATGTAACCTTAGTTTTCATACATCAATTTTTCCGAATGCGTTTAAAAAATCTATTATTCTACCAATACATAAAGCAGGAGATAAAGGTATAGCTAGTAATTATAGGCCAATATCTATACTACCGGCTTTATCTAAAATCCTTGAAAGAGCAACGAATAATAGACTAGTGAAATACCTTGAAGAGTTTAACCTGATCTCTAATAATCAATTTGGCTTCCGGAAGGGACGCTCTACGGCAGATGCGGTTATGGAATTCAATGATTATATAGTAGATTGTCTGGATAAGGGTGATAAATGCATGGGAGTATTCCTAGACCTAGCAAAAGCCTTCGACACGGTTTCCATACCCTTGCTCCTGAATAAGCTAGAAGGTCTAGGCATACGGAGTGAGCAACTAAATTTTTTCAGTAGTTACCTAAACGACAGAACTCAAAGGGTAAAGGTCGGAGCCTACACCAGCTCGGAACTGCCAATAAATTATGGAATTCCGCAGGGCTCTATAATCGGCCCGACCTTATTTCTGCTCTACATGAATCAAATATGTAACATACAAATTAAAAATTGTAAAATTATAGCGTTTGCTGACGACACAGTTCTACTATTTCAAGACAACACTTGGCAAGGGCTGTTTAAACAAGCACAAGATGGCTTTGATCTGGTATCAAAGTATCTCTACAGAAACATACTCACTCTTAACGCCACTAAGACAAAATGCGTAACTTTCTCACTCCGAAAACCAGGACAGCCAAGTAGCCCGGAGCTGAGAATAATATCTCACACTAACCTTTGTCTCCAATCATTTAATAAAATTTGCAACTGTCCTACTATTGAAAGAGTTTCCTGTATAAAATACCTTGGTGTTACAATAGACCAACATTTGACGTATGAACATCACATTAGAGCAATAACAGGTAGAGTACGCAAGCTTATAGCCGTTTTTAAACAAATAAAACAAGCAGCATCGGACCAACAGTTAAAAACCACTTATTTTGCGCTTTGCCAGTCCATACTCTTATATTGCATTAGGTCTTGGGGTGGTGCCGCAAAGACACATCTTCTCTCTCTAGAGAGAGCACAGAGGGCCGTGTTGAAGGTGGCTTTTTCAAAACCTTACAGATACCCAACAAGCCAACTATATAAAGAAATCCAAATACTCTCGGTTAGGAAAATGTTTATCCTCCAACTAATTCTTAAACAACATAAAAAAACGCCACAATTTGAAGTCTCAAACAAGAGACGAAAAAATAAAATATTCCTTACGAAAACTTGTAAAAAATCATTTGCTAACCATCACTCACAGTTTTTAGGTCCATATCTCTATAACAAATTGTGTAGAGTAGTAACTCTACAACAGAAAACTCAACTAGAATGTAAGCGTTCTATCACTCGATATTTACAAAATCTAGATTACACTCAGGTAGAGCACTTGTTAGAAATTCAATCATGATTCTGGGCTAAAATAAATTCATAGTATATAACTTTAAACATAGGTTCATCTCTTTTTTTACTATTATGTGTTTGTAATAAGCTTTATTTTCATGTCTATTAAATAAGAAATAGGTTTTTATATGTATTTGTTTTATCTTTTATTTTACTCATGCATCATTTATGTATATCTGTAATAAGCACCACAAACTATCAGTGAACCATTAGGAAGCCGGAGGTTTGAGCCCTCGTGTCTAAATACAAGTTAGCAAACTTAGTTAGAGCGAGGTGTCATTATCTTTGACCCTAAAGAGTTTTACTACAAGTAGGTACCTATATACATAGTACATAGTGAAAGACGACCTGCATTTATTATAAAATAGATTATAAGTTCCTACTTTGTAAACCTGTCTGAGAATAAATATTTTTATTTTTTATTTTTTTTATTATTTCACATATTCGCATGTACCTTATAACAGAATTTGACTAAATCCGAAGTAAATTCATAGTTTCCAACTAACATTGTCCCTCTATTAGATTCTTTATTAAATGGACTAAATAAAATCGCTCAAGCAAGCCACCCTGTTAAAATTGTGCAGGAGTGGTCTGAGTTACATAAGTGGTATACCCATAGAGCTAGAAATTAGTCTAAAGAGGTTTTTATAATACCTACCTATCTGGATTATCCATAGCCACAAAGTTATTAATATACCTACCTGCGGGAAACCAAAGATTCTAGTTGTACGTTCCTTAGAGCTCTGTTTTGTCGGTTAACTTTGACGTTACATTACATTTGACGTGGTTTTATTCTCATTGCATTTTACCTAAGTTCAATTACTACGTTGCATTTTACCTCTTACTTAAAATATGCGTTAGCATCCTATTAGTTTGTGCTTAAAATCTACTTAAAGCAAATCCTTGTAGGTAATCGTCCAATTATATTTTTAAAAGAAGACATGAATTACCTACCTACCTACCTACTGAATTCGCTCGCTTAAAGAAAAAATAATACAGTATCTAGGTAAGGCAATACTGTTATAATAACTACATAAGTTATGTAAATATATGCTATTCTCGGTCCACGCCCCGACCGACGCCGGCCGCCGATATTTACCGTTTTTTTCTTATTGTGTATCAAAACAACACAACACAACTTCGTGTGTAAAGTTAGATGACGCTACATCTCAAGTGCATAAATTTTATCTATCCGTTATCAAGTTAGTCAATGAGAATAAATCCAGTCCGTTTAGTTGTAGAAGTTAGTAATTGTGCAGTGTAGAAATGTCGAGATTAGTGCTGTGTTTATTTGGTTTTTTGTCTCATTATAGTTTAGTGCAAGGATTTAGTGCTCTAAGTCCACTGGACCCATCCTCTTTTTCTAGACCAGGTAGTACCTTATTGTTATTTCAAAATAATTAATTCTGTAGATATGACAAAGTAGATAATTTAACCCTTAATCAAATAAAAGTCATATATGTTTAGTCACTTAGTTTGAGACCAAAAAAATACATTTTCTTTTGTTTGGACATACTTTAACTGATTATACCTCCGGCCAGGCACTATAATAGGTAGGTAAGTACCTACCTACCAACAATCTTTTAAATTGCCCAAGTTAAAGGAAAATAGTGATACCTACCTACGTAAAGTTGCATTGCATTATATATTTACCACAATGGGCGGCCTTACCGCAATCAATATTGGTTTCGTTACAGAATTCGCCGTTGTGAAGCATATTTCTTTAGCAATTGATGTGAATTTTGATAAGAAGATTTTAAAAGGAATCGCCTCACTAAATTTTGAGGTGTTAAAGGAGATAAACGAAGTGGTAAGCAAATGTGTTCGATACCCATAGGTAATGATTATATAATACTAGCAGAGCCACGCGGTTTCACCCGCGTATAATCCGCGATAAAATAGAGCCTGTGTTGTTCCAAACTATAATCTATCTCTGTGCCAAATTTCATCCATATCCGTTCAGTAGTTTTTGTGTGAAAGAGTAACAAACATCCATCAATACTTACAAACTTTCGCGTTTAAAATAATAGTAGGATACATCGATACCTTCCTATCTAAATAAGTAGGTGGTCTACGTATAGTAACGTTAGTAGGTAATTAATTACGTATAGTAAGTAGGAATGTAACCCAACTACTTACATATAGGCACAAATAATATAACTAGGTATTAGGTAAAAAAGTACATCTAGGTAAGTAGTACCTTCTTTGGATCTCATACCTACACTTGGAGTTGGGGGAAGGAGATATAATCAAAGGGGAAAGAGGGGAAATTCCTCTACACTAGGCAAAGGGACAATGTACAAGTCTACGAAGACGTCTATTTCGAGAGATACTCGTAGGTACTCTATTGGGGGTTGAATGATTTTTCGCACAAGTGCCTACGCGGATATGGCAATTCGCGCGAATGTCTGCTCAAGTAAATGTGTAGATACTCGTGCAAATGCCTTCTCAAGCTAATATCTGTCGTACGCGCGTATTTCGCGCAAATGTTCTAATATACATAACATAACACCTTCGTTTACTTATTTTCACAGATCCTAGATGTGAGTAAATTAAACATAGAATGGATTGAGCATGAGGGAAAGCGGTTAAACTACTCTATCGACAATGAAGTGCCGAGTTTTGGTTCCAAGCTGACTATCAATTTGTGTAAAACTGCAGAATATGGTGAAAAGTAAGATTTTGAAATACCTAGGTAGGTATTTCAATATATTATGGTAAGAAATGAATGGGACACATATTTTTTTCAGAATCAAACTGGTTATAAAGTACAGTACCTCACCTGATGCGTCAGCTTTGCAGTGGCTAGAGCCAGCTCAGACGTCTGGCAAGCAGCTTCCTTACCTCTTCAGCCAGTCTTCGGTTAGTGCCTACCTAACAAGATTTTCTACTTCAAATTCCATTGAATAGTTTTTTATTACCTATAGTTTTTCGACTAAAAACGTTGTTTTCAGCCGATCCACGCCCGTTCTATTTTGCCCTGCCAAGACACGCCTGCCGTCAAGTTCACGTACGATGCCAAAATTTCTGCGCCACCGCAGTTCACAGTCCTGATGAGTGCTTTACGTGGAGATGTGAACGGAAACGTGACCAATTTCAAACAGCCCGTTCCAATACCGCCTAATTTGATGGCCATAGCGGTTGGAGATCTCGAGTTTAGATCCATTGGGCCAAGGTTTGTCAGAGCATTACCTACAGGTATACTTAAACGATTTGCAGGAGCGCAGTAAATTACAGATGGCAACAAAATCACCTGCTTTTGAACCTCTTGAGTTGGTAGGAGCGACTTCTGAAAAGTAGGTGTCAGAATTTATCTGACTCAATTTCACAGGTCGAAAGTATGGTCAGAGAAAGAAGTGGTTGATCGCAGCGCGTGGGAGTTTGCCGAAACGGAGAAATATCTTCAAGCGGCCGAGAGACTGTGCGGTCCGTACGTATGGACACAAAACGATCTACTCGTGCTGCCGCCTTCCTTTCCATATGGAGGCATGGAGAACCCTTGTCTTACATTCGTCACACCTACCTTATTGGTAGGTAACTATAATGTTTTTCCGCTAAAATGAAGTCGGATTTAGTAAAATAACTGTAATCATACCATGATACTATACATCATACTTGCGTTTTAGGCTGGTGATAGAAGTCTAGCAGACGTGATAGTCCACGAGATAATGCATAGTTGGACCGGCAACCTTGTCACCAACCGAAACTTTGAGCATTTCTGGCTGAAAGAAGGTTTCACTGTATTTATGGAGCGGAAAGTCACAGCCTCGTTTATTGAGAACGAAGATGAAAGGAAAAAGAGTAGAGATTTTGACAGCATATTAGGACTGCAGGCGTTGAATGAAACTGTAAGTATCTATCCAGCACAAGAAGAATCCTTCTTTACAGGATGTTTAAAACTAACTAGGACTAAAACTACTAGAGAACGAGAACTGTTATTTTTTTAACATGCAGGGGAGATACCTACCTATGGACAAAAGAGTGTAGTTGAAGTTCTTTGTTACTGGTAATAATTATTGTTATTGGTGGCAAACAATGGGTGTAGCCTGCCGCGCAGTCGCGAGTACAATATTTTGAAAGCTTATGTTATGATTGACAGATTGCACAAATGGGCAGCACAAACCCCTTGACGAAACTGGTTCTAGACCTGAAAGGAGTGCACCCTGACGATGCATTTTCCACAGTGCCTTATGAGAAGGGATCCCTCTTCATCAGATATTTGGAAGACTTGCTTGGCGGGCCTGGTAAACTCATCAACATATCTAAGTAGTATCTTTATCCATATCAATTCACTTAGTTATTATATAAAAATGTTACAGAGGTATTCGACAAATTTCTTCATTCATTCATAAATCACTTCGCCTACAAGTCACTTGATACGGATCAGTTTAAGTCGTACTTGTTAGACTACTTCAAGGATAACGAACAAGTGAAAACAGTAGACTGGGACGCCTGGCTCAACCAAGCTGGCATGCCACCCATTATTCCTGAGTAAGTACTTTTGTATTAACAAGCTCCATAGCGTAACTAAAATAGCCGACAGAGAACCAAAGTTATCGACAGAATTAGCAAGCTAAAGTGGCAGTGGACCGGCCATATCTCACGAAAAACCGACAACTGCTGAAGTAAACGTGTTCTTGAGTGGAGACCGCAAATCGGCAAACTTAGTCTAGGACGTCCTCTGGTGGGATGACGATCTGCATAAGACTGCAGGTAAATGATAGATGCGGCAAGCTAAAAACAGAGAGCTATGGCGCTCATTAGGGGAGGCCTAGGTATGTCCAGCAGTCGACTAATATGAAATTGATGAAGCTCTATAAGAAGTGACAGAATGTTCTAAAGTAAAATCGTATCTTCCAGCTACGACTTGTCAATGACAAAGACAGTGACGGCCCTCGTCAAGCAGGTCTCGTCTCACGGCAAGATATCGTCTGACGATGTGTCATTGTTCTCTTCGAAGCAGATGATTCATTTCCTGCAGTCGCTGCTGGACGAGCCGCCGCTGCTGGTTCCCGTGCTCCGGGACATGGGCGACAAGTATGGACTTGTTCGGACCCAGAATGCTGAAGTTCAATACAGGTATATAACCAATATTGTTGTTAATAAGCCACTAAAAAGAATGCTGGGAAATCCACACAACATCATCTAGCCCCAAGCTAAAGAGAGCTTGTGTCTTGTGGATAGATTATAGGTGAGGTGAGTGCTATAGATACTTAATACAATGCATAACATAGACCGAATTTTTTTACTTACTATACATACTGAATATTCAGAACCCTGGAACAAATAATGATTTGAAGATCGTACGTTTTTACTGAGGTGGGAATCGACCCCGTTACTCCTTGCGTCACAGGTGGACCTTCGCCAGCCGCTCCACACCGTTCATCGTTGTTTATTTTGTTATTTATTCATTTATTTATGTATTTCTATATTTGTTTACAGATGGCTCCGGCTAAGCATCAAGAGCAAGGACATGGATAGGCTGGGCGACGTGTTTAAGTTTTTAAACGCTCAGGGGCGCAT